>JAFEMH010001066.1:0-545580 GCA_022495995.1 Adenophora triphylla var. japonica
ACGTCATCGGATCTTTTTCCTCTTTCCCAAGAACGGATGGCATAACAACCGTGAGGGTCACAACCGGGCCGCTTGAGCACAACGAGTGCCTGCAATCACTGAAAAGGGTTATTGATCTAAATGTCTCCCCAGTGGCTTTCATACCTATGGATCCACATGACGCCTTCCTAATTGCTCCAGCGCCCGACAGTGGACCCCGGGTGCTCCTTATTTGGACCCAGATCTATCGAGCTGCTACATCAAACTCTGAGGGGGAACGTTGCCTATCCTTTACTTGTGGCTGCCCTACTTGCAAGGGTGAAAGAAAGAAGATTTATGATGAGATGGAAGATGATAGCCATAAGACCGAAGACACTTCGGAAGACGAATATGAAACCGAGGACATGAAGGCCATGAAGTTTCCTGGGTCTGAGCACGTGGATGTCTTAGAGTTCAACACTGCCTACCATGCTTTGGGGAAAGGGTTTTCAGGCGTACGATCCAGGCTGATAGTCGAGGATCTGTTAGAGAGAGGGAAACTAACTCCCATCCTCCCCAATGAAAAAATAACCATGGTTAGATCAAATCCGCCCCAAAACAAAGTAACACTCCTTGTCGTGGTTACCCAAGAAGAGGTCACCTTCCCCGAATGTATGTCGGCTCTCGAGAAGTCCTCGGAAAACGGCATGATACCGGATGCGCCCCCACACGTAGTGCTATAATCATCTCCACTTCCGAGTATTACAAAAAGGAACCGTAATGGCCGCACTATACCGGGGATGAAACCGGCCGCCTAGCCCTGAGAATAGCAACTCTTGTTGTATGATAACTATTAGCAAGGCAGGCTATGGGAGCAAATCGGAGGACGCCCTAGCTCTTTGGGCCATCCAGGGGGCAACAACACAACCTCAGACTCAAAAGCCCGTGACTTGGGAAGCAGTTATAAGGGCCGCCCAGGAAGGAGCCAGTACAACTCAAGCTCAGCCCCTCACCGTTGCTAGACTCCATCAGAACCAGTGGCCGATAGCCAAAAGGGCTCCCCCGTTGACCTTAGCAGCACTGAAGAAATCTAGTCAAGAAGCCACTGATGAGGAAGTCAACCTGTTGACCCGATCCGGGCAAATCTTCCAAGGGAATCCCAAGACAGATAAGAAGATAGCAGATCAAGCATTCGGAGAAAACCGTAATCCCGGTGTCAAGAAAGCCGAAGCTCCTAACCCTGAGAAAGAGGACCCCGTGCTCACCCAGTTGAAGCAAACACAGGCCAACATCTCTCTATGGTCCCTGCTCACCTCATCCTATCCCCACAAGCTAAAGTTGGAAGAAAGCCTGGCTCGCACTCTGGTGCCCATCGATGCTACTCCCGATGACGTGGTGCAATTAATTGGGAACATCCACTATGGGAACATAATCACTTTCACAGATCTCGATCTCCCTCAATTCTGGGCGGATCACAACGAGCCTCTCTTCATCACAGTCCAATTGGATGAACGACGCCTCCTCGGGTCCTGGTTGACAATGGGTCCGGAATGAATATTCTTCCAGCAAAGATCATGAGCTCGTTTTGACATCAAGTCCACGGACTTGAAACCTTCCTCCCTCACAGTCAAAGCTTACGACTCGACATCTCGAGCAGTCCTTGGAGTTGCTACTTTGGACCTCTGGTTTGGCCAGAAATTGATATCTGTGGAATTCCAGGTTATCGACATCCCGATCACTTTTAATGCCTTACTAGGAATACCTTGGCTGCATCAGGTCAAGGGGGTCGCCTCAAGCCTCCACCACTGTGTGAAATTCGTCTCGAATGGGGACCTGACAACTATTTACGGGGATCTAGTCACCTTGTAGGGCACGGATACAGGTGGGATACCTATTCTGGAAATCAAACATGATGAGGAAGGTCTCATGCTAACAGGTTTCACGGTCGAGCCTCCTAAGGCCCAAGTTTGCAACATAGATCTGACGATCACTCGGGATAAAATCCCTCCGGTCTTGAAAATGATGAGGAAGATGAGCTATCTACCTAGCCTCGGTCTAGGGAAACACCAACAAGGAACTCACAAACTCATCGAGGTGAAAGGACAAAACTCGCCACGGCCCGGGATATGAGGCCACCTCAAATGGACACCGCGAAAGAAAAAGAATTTGCTCTACAAAGGAAAGAAGCTATCACAGAAGGGTCCCGGCCAACAACCCTAAATCTCTCCCTTTCACCCTAATTTGGCCGACTACTTCGTAAAGGGTCCCACACAACCGGTAACATCACGAGCCCACTCCTACATGTATGGGTGGCCAAGCTACAAGATAGCCTCAACAAGTTCGTGGGAGCCAAAGCTAACCCGGTCCGTAGAATGTTTCGGACCTACCCAAGATACCCGAGGCTACCACTACCATGAAGAGTGAGTACACTTTCAAAGGCGTGCCAAGCCTAGTGGAACAGTTCGAGAAGCTCACAACCACAATTCCTACGCCCAGAAGGTCCGAAACCCGAGTTTGAATTGACTGTGCCGAAAGCCAAAGCCACGTAAGTCTTTTCGATGATTGGGATGGTCCGATTATGCAGCAGCTTATTCGGGAAGAGATCCAGTGTGCCGACTCGATTGATTTCAGCTCAGTCAAAGAAATGGTAGCGATGATCGAGGAAGGAGCACAGAAACAGTACAATTCCCGAGTCATGACGCCCCTGACAGCGATGCCATTAAAGAATCGGGAAACTCTCTCAGGCCCGTCCGCGACCAAAGAAGAAATGATCACCAAGCCTGGATTGGTCCCCCGTCCCTTTGTGTCAATCTAGTTAGAGTCTTCCGAGTCCCTCAATGTCAAGATCAAGTCTCTAGAGTCGTCCGACGGCCTTACGCCTGAAGACTACGAGTCTGTAGCAAATGCTGTATTTCTTTTCGTTCCTAATGAAATGACGAACCTTCCTGAGTATCCCCTGATTGCCACTTTAACTAATGATAAATTAACTAATAACTTAAAAACATTTAATAATGATTCATTAGATAAAGAAGCAGACACATTAAATAAACAAAAAAAAGAAGAGAACAAAAATCTTTAAGCAGGTTGTTCGGAAAGAGGAAAATCGAGCCCAAGCTGCCGAAGAGATTTTGACAAGTGTGAATTTGGGAATTGCGGAAGAGCCTAAAGAGACGCAGATTGGTAGTTTCTTCGAGGAAACTGGAAAGGATGCCCTACAAAATCCTACAAGGTCCTTAACTCAAGGAAAGTAGCCCTCTTCATCAAAGAAAACATCATATGCAGATACGGGTTGCCAGCCGAAATCATCTCCGATAATGGATCCCACTTTGAAGGGGAATACGACAGGCTGCTGGCGGAATTCAGAATAACCCATCACAAGTCATCTCCCTATAGGCCTCAAACCAATGGAGCCGTCGAAGCAGCAAACAAGACATTAGAAAACATCATCCGGAAAATGGCTGTCCAAGGTCGAGATTGGCCCGAGAAACTACACCTGGCACTCTGGGGCTACAGAACATCAGTCAGAACCGCAACGGGGGAGACACCGTTTGCCCTCACCTACGGGATGGAAGCCGTGCTCCCAATCGAGCTAGAAATCCCCTCACTCCGTGTGCTGTTGGAAAGCCAGATCAACGAGGTCGAATGGCTCCAAAGTCGCCATGATGAATTGGCCTACTAGATGAGCGCCGATTGAAAGCAATGGAACATATCCGAGCTTACCAAGGGAGAATGGCCAGAGCCTTCGACAAGAAAGTAAAGCATCGGGAGATCCGAGAAGGTGACCTCGTTTTGAAAGAGAAGCCCCCAGTCCGTGTCAACCCGCTTGGCAAATGGGAGCCTGTCTGGGTCGGGCCATACGTCGTTCAGAAGATCTTCTCCGGAGGAGCCATGCAACTTGCAGACCTCGACGGAAATCCCTTTGTACACCCAGTGAATGGTGACAAGCTGCGCAGATACTACGCGTAAAAACACTGAGTCAAAAAAAAATAAAAAATAAAACAAAAAAAAAGAAAAAATATATCAAAAAAAAAGAGTGCTAAAAGAGTAATACCCAACTAGGTTGAAAACCCGAAAAGGGCGACCTAGGTAAAAAACAGGGTTGCACCAAAAAAAAAACAACAAAAAAAAACAACAACAAAAAAAAACAAAAAAACAAAAAAAATATAAAAAAAAACAAAAAAAAAACCGGGTCGAACTACGGAGACCTGAGCCCTTTTGTCCGAAGGGAACGTAGGCAGCCGGAAACGGTTCGGTCTAAAACACAAATAAAAGTCATACTTTGACATCAATACACTGATCAGACCATGAAAGCGTCTCGAAAAACTCTAAAGCAATTCACATATTCATTACAGTTAAAAGCTTTTTGATGAGTCTAAGCCCGGTTCATTCCTACAACTGGCAGCCTGCTAAGAGAAACTAAAATACATAATCAAACTAATGTGTCTGCTACGACAAGAAAGGGATACTCGGAAAACTCGAGGTCACTCTAAGCCGCTCGTACTGGCATCTCCCCTCTTCTTCCCTCTTCGAGTCTTCTTCCTCTGAACAGGAAAAATGTCGGTCTTCCTCCTACCAAGCTCTGGTGTAGGAACAGGATCTATCAAACCAGCCTCTGTCAGGGCCTTAGTAGCCCTAGCGTCATCTCTCATCTCCTGTAACCGAGCTGGTAGCATAGGAGTCCTCCTCTCCTGCCTCTTGACATAAGCCTCATAGTCGGTCACAGTATCTCCGCTCCGGTCGTGAGGGTTGGCCCTCGCCTCGGCCCTCCTCCTCTCCAAAACTGTCAAGTCCTCCGCACCCACAATGGCCTCACGCCGTCTCAAAATAGCCATCTGAGTCTCCCCCAAATGCCTCTCGTACCAATCCAAGTACCAAGTGGTCAGAAAAACAGGTCTCGGACGTCTGAGGATAACCCGAGGAGGAAAGACGTCATACCTCCATACTCGGGAAAGAAATGGAAACACCGAAGGATCATCCATAGAAGCAGAAGCCACCACCCTGGTGGCTATATCATCAAAGTCCTCCAAAGGAACCTGCTCCAAGCCGAACTGTCTCAGAACCAAAGCCGGAATGTAAAAGCTGGACTGAGAAAGCCCCGGAAGCATAACCACAGGAGATCCATCCTGAAGTACTCTCCGAGTCTCCACCCGCCAATGAGGCACCGACCATCTGATATCTTCAGTCTGGCGACCAGCCATCCATCGCTCCCACGAGCCCTGATCATCAAAATCCACAGAAACCCCTCTCCTGGCAAATGTCCAAGGCTTGATCATATCAGAAGTTTCCCGAAGAACCCCCAAGCGCTCCATCAGCCACAAAGTCAAGAGAAACGGGCTGCCCCCGTGCATATACCGCCTCCCGGTAGCCAGCCTGTCGAGAGCATGAAAAGTCTCTCCCAAGATCAAAGGTACAACATCTCTGCCCAAGCGACAGTGAACAACTACATCTAACAGGGCCCGATGACAAATTCCAAAGGAATAAACCATGAACAAGGTGCCAAACATGCAAAGTGCAAAAGCATCCCAATAGGCATCATCCACCAAGCCTAAGCCCCTAAATCTATCAGGAAGACCAGAAATGTCAAAATGATCGGGACTACGGATCATACCTTGTGCTTCCTCCGGAGAAAGATGAAGAAGGTTGCACAACTTGTCAACGAAAGAGGCTCCTCCGGGCAAAGGAATTGCAATCTCTTCCACCTCGGGACCGCCAAGCAAAGCCCGGAATTCTTCAACAGTCGGGACCACTTCATTGTAAGAAAGGCAAAAGACATGCCTTCTAGTATCCCAAGATGAAGAAGAAGCTCTCAAAAGATCATAGTCCGGAACCAATTCTTTGAGAGACCACAAACACTTTATCTTGTACCTTTCTTCAAAGAATGACCTCCTCTCGTGCATAATCTCCCTACACCACTCCTTGAACTTCTCAAAGAACAACATTTGCTCTTCCTTAGGCAATTTTAGAGAATTTTTGGAATTTTCCATGGTTTTTTGCTTCTCTCCCGAAAATTCCAGTGATTTTGAACTGGAGAAGACGAAGTTTCAGGCATTTATGGACCAAACCAGATCCAACCACCGAAATAAATGAACCCTGTCAGAATTCAAGCCCATCCGCGCGGACAGGATTGTCACCAGGAAAAAATTTGCAGCAGTTCAAACTGCTGCACCACGGAGGAATATTTTCATCCCAGCTGCTCGAAACCTGTGCAAAACCTGTCCAAACAGTTCATATACCAAACGCTCACACCCTTGCCAAAAAACCAGGGCTCATGTAACAGTGCATTGCATTCATGATTCATAAAATAAAATAAAATCCTAGATTATTACATTCCAAAAAAAAAAAGAGTGTGCATAAAAAAAAATTGTATCTGCCAAAAAAAAAATAATAATAATAGGTACAATCTCATAAGTCAGTCTCAGAAGATTCGTCAGTCAGAGTCCTCGGTGGCTGGCGCTTTTCCCCGATCCCTCTTGTGGCTCGGGCCCGCCTCCTCAGTAGCCACGAATATCTCGGGCTCAGAATCATCCTCGTCTCCAGAGGAGCTCGTCGGGACCAACCGGCACACCCTGGTACGGCAAGCCAAGATCCGCAAAGAAGTCGTATCCGAACGAAAACGCGTCGGATTCCCGGACGTGCGAAGAAGACCCACCGTGATGCCAGACATGTCCCTGTCCATACGGATCTCCGAGAATGACGTGGTCCGAGGGCAACACCACACTGGGATCTATGAGAGGAGAAAGAGGAGTCTCGAAAGAAGGCTTGGAAGGAATAGGGGAAGTCTCCCTCTCGACAGGCGCCTGCTGTGCTCGTCTCCTCCTGCCCTGAGAAGACCCACAAATAACCATATTCTTGATGAACCTCTTGGCCCCGATCACCTGATTCGTCAGCTTCTCCACCACCTTGGCCGAGGGCTGCACGCAGGCTCAAAAGCGTCAGAGATAATTAAGACGAAAAATGATGACAGGAAAGAAAGGAAAAGACAGAAGCAAAAAAAAAGAGAGAAGGAGAAGCCATACCTTCATATCCGGACGAGGCCGGAAAGCTCGTGGAACCCAATCAGGGACAGGAATCTGTACTCTCAGCCTGACCCCGTCCTGAACATACGAAAAGCTCGATCGAGGGTACCGCACAACCCCCAATCCCTCTCTCTCAAGAACTTGAGGCGTCTTCAGCCTCCACAAGACAAATTGCGAGTAATCCTCGATCGCCACAAACCTCGAGTGGTGCTGGCCACCTCGATACTCCTCCCAGGTCTCCGAGTTCTCACTCGAATGCATCATGTCAGCCGGAGGTTCCACCGGAGCCATCGCAGGTGCACCCACGCCATGTTGGCGCGTCACTCTCTCCCCCAGATAATACACATCGCAGTTCAACCCTCTTAAGATCCTCCGCTCCACGGTCCATCTCTCGGCACCCTTCAGCTGCTCCACATCAAAGCGATCCCAGGGGTAGAATATGATCCCCTCATCTGTCTCAGCCCTCGTCAAAGGCAGGCAATCCGAGTACTTGAGGGTCGTGCGCCCCCTAGAACCTTTCTTCTCCCGGGCATACATGGACCAAGAAAGCATGGCCGGATACGCCCCGATGTACTCCGTCGGCTGCCGCCACATCGTGACGTGAAAGAACTCTAGAGCCCATACCGCGAAAGGAAAAGGTCAAATCAATTAAGTGCGAAAAGAATACATGCTTAAAGAAAAGAGGGAAAGCAAAAAGAAAGCTTGTACCTCCGTAGGGGAACTCGAAGCACGTCAAAGAGCCGGAAATGAAGCCTTCCGGCTATATCGATCCAGAGCAAATACAGCTCTGCCAGCCCTGCCTCTCCCCAAGATATCTCTCCGGCCATCCCCACGTCCTCCAAGGACCTCAGCAAAGCAAAAACAGCCGTCCCCTCGTCATGTTCAAAAAGCGTGCTCGAAAAATCAAACCATAAAAAGGCCCTAGCAATCTGCTCAGCGCCTATCCTCTCATCCCCAGCCTCATAGCTCCCAATACTCTCCACGATATTCCCGTGGACCACCGCGTACTCCATCCCCATCCCCTTTTTGGGAATAGGGGAAAATCCTAGAAGGGCCTGCAAATCCATATCACTGTAGCCGTCTCTCCACTCAATGCTCCATCCTTTAAAGGACAGGCCCGTAATCGCAGCGTAGTCAGAAGGTGTGACCGTGGCCTCACCCCAGAAAAAGTGGAATGTGTGGGTCACGTCCCACCAATGCTGTGCCAAAGCAAAGATCAGTCCCTTACTCTTGGGGAGCTTGACCAAACCCCTCAAGCACTCGATGAACTCGTACAATCCAGTCTCAATGACGATCTGTCTAGGACTCATCATCGCCCCTCTGCCCAAAACCGGAAGCCGGTCCCACAAATAAATCACAGACTCCACCGATCCCCGAGTCTTCATCTTGTTCAGCTGCTCCGTCACGAAATTAAAAAAAGAGAGAAACAAAAATGTCAAAAAAAAAAAAAAAGAGATTTTCATTTTGCATTCAAAAAAAAAAGCATACACATGCATCATAGACATAAAGTTTTGCAGAAAATCGGGCAGCATAACAGCATACAACGGACCTAGCCCCACTTTTCTCACACAAAAGAAAAGAGTTTTTTTTTTTTTAGCAAAAACCATTCATTCATTCATACAGAAAGCATGTCAACGGAAGTAAAAACTCCGTCCCATTTTTCATAAAATAGCACAAATAAACAGTTCTTCCACAAGTCATTCATTCAATCAACGGAATCAAAAATCCGTCCCACTTTTCAAAAAGAAAAATCCTATGCATTCATATAATTCATCATCCCATTGCAAAAATAAAAAAAAAATCCTACAAGAGGCATACATGCATACATTCATGTCCGTCCCGAATTCGGGCGAATTCCTTATCATTTCATATTTCGAAAAAAACAAAACAAAAAAATGGCAAAATGCCCATTCTTTTAAAACACAATGCATACATGCAAATCTCAATTTCAAATGTCAAGAACATTATTCAAATCACAATTTTCGAATTTTCAATTTTCAAAAAAAAAATGGCGAAAATGCCAATTCTTTTTCCAAACAAAATGCATATTTGGGTTACCCATCTATTCATTACAATCATCAAAATCAAGGTTCAAAGCCAAGAACATAGTTTTCAAATTTTTCATTGCAATTTTCAAAATTAAAAAAAAAAAATGGCAAAATGCCCATTCCTTTTTTTCAAACAAAATGCATATTTTAATTACCCACATACTCATTACAACATGCAAATCATCAAAGCCAAGATTCAAGCCCAAGAGCATCACAATTTTCGGATATTCAAAAAAAAAAAAAATCAATCACAAAATCAATTTCAAGCAAGAAATCAACAAAGAAAGTGAAGAGATTCGAAGTATACCGTTCGGAGACTCGGATCAGTGGCCCAATGTTGCCACGCATCGGGGTAGGGCTCCTCCGCAATCGATTGCGAAAGTGTGTAATGCCTCCTCATTCGAACAAGATCCAATCGCCTCTCCGCTACCGGGCCGCGTCCTTGACCTTGAATAGCGACTCCCCCGTGTTCCATTGCTTGAAAAATCAAAGAAAATGGAATAATTTTGAAGGGTTTTTGGCCAAAAATGGCTTCCTTCCTCGGTTTTGTCTCTCTCTCTCTCGTAAATGCAAAAAACTGGAAAAGGTGAGGAGGAAGAAGGAAGGGCGTTGGCCCTCATCTAAAACCAGTCTGGGAAACATTCCCATCCGCGCGGACCTAATTGAAGGGTCAAAATGACCCTTTTGCCCTTTAAAATTTCAGGACTCTGCAATTTAGTCCTCAACTTAACAGGGTTAACCAAAGTTAACCAAGGTTAATCCCCTTTTCAAAAGAACTCCACGGCAGTCAAACGTAAGTCCGATTTTCTTCGAGAAAGATAACGGAATCCCGTTTCTTTCATCAAAATCATCAACGGCAGTCAAACGTAAGTCCGATTTCTCCGAGAAAGATAACGGAATCTCGTTTCTTTCATCAATTTCATCAACGACAGTCAAACGTAAGTCCGATTTCTTCGAGAAAGATAACGGAATCCCGTTTCTTTCATCAAAATCATCAACGGCAGTCAAACGTAAGTCCTATTTCTCCGAGAAAGATAACGGAATCCCGTTTCTTTCATCAATTTCATCAACGGCAGTCAAACGTAAGTCCGAATTTTCTCCGAGAAAGATAACGGAATCCCGTTTCCTTCATCAAAATCATCAACGGCAGTCAAACGTAAGTCCGATTTTCTCCGAGAAAGATAACGGAATCCCGTTTCTTTCATCAAAATCATCAACGGCAGTCAAACGTAAGTCCGATTTTCTCCGAGAAAGATAACGGAATCCCGTTTCTTTCATCTAAATTATCAACGGCAGTCAAACGTAAGTCCAATGTCTCCGAGAAAGATAACGGAATCCCGTTTCTTTCATCAAAATCATCAACGGCAGTCAAACGTAAGTCCAATGTCTCCGAGAAAGATAACGGAATCCCGTTTCTTTCATCAAAATCATCAACGACAGTCAAACGTAAGTCCGATGTCTCCGAGAAAGATAACGGAATCCCGTTTCTTTCATCAATTTCATCAACGGCAGTAAAACGTAAGTCCGATTTCCTCGAGAAAGATAACGGAATCCCGTTTCTTTCATCAAAATCATCAAACGGCAGTCAAACGTAAGACCAATTTCTCCGAGAAAGATAACGGAATTCCGTTTCTTTCATCAAAATCATCAACGGCCGTAAAACGTAAGCCCGTCTTCCCCAGCAAAAGCTAACAAAATCCCCAGCAAAGTTAATGAAATCCCGTTTCTTTCCTCATTACCATCCACGGCCGTAAAACGTAAGCCCGATTTTTCTCCAACGAAAGCCAACGAAATCCCGAGCAGCTTTCGAACTACGATTGGCTTGATTCCTCTTAAGGATACATAGGTAGCCTACCATAGGTCCAGCCACCAGACCAAAACGGTCACCCTCTCCTCCGACAGCAGATGAAGTACACCGAAGGACCATCCATCCCAAACCATTAAGGGAAAACATTTCAAATCAAGGTCCGAGGCACCTAAAAAGCCATCATCATCAAGGTCCGAGGCACCTAAAAAGCCATCATCATTAAGGTCCGAGGCACCTAAAAAGCCATCATCATCAAGGTTCGAGGCACCTAAAACGCCATCATCAAGGTCTGAGGCACCTAAAAAGCCATCATCATCAAGGTCCGAAACACCTAAAAATGCCATCATCAAGGTTTGAGGCACCTAAAACGCCATCATTATCAAGGTCCGAGGCACCTAAAACGCCATCATCTTTAAGGTCTGAGGCACCTAAAGAGCCATCATTACCAGGTTGACGCCTCAAAATAGTCATTCCAGGGTCAACATCCAAAGACCCGAACTACGACTGGCTTGATTCCTCTTAAGGATACGTAGGTAGCCTATCATTAGGTTTAGCCACCTGACCAAAATGGTCATTCCTATCCCCAGCAGAGCGGATCCCCAGCAGAGCGGATATACGACTCTAGCCATCAGACCGAAAATGGTCATTCCTATCCCCAGCAGAGCGGATATACAATTTCAGCCATCAGACCAAAATGGTCATCTCTTATTCCCAGCAGAGTTTCTCTCAGCAATCGACTGCAGAACTCGCTCACCAGATTGACATCCTAAAATAGTCACTTCAGGGTCAAAGACCCGAACTACGGCCGGCTTGATTCCCATTCGGGATACGTAGGTAGCCTATCATTAGGTTCAGCCACTCGATCACTTGGTCACCTCTTGCCAAATATGGAGCCTTACTCTTATCGACGACCCCGCTTCCTTCGAAAGCGCCGTCGCCGAGGGGCTACTGTAAGTGCTCCAATTTGAGTTGTTAGCATTTTCGTTAGAAAATTAACGAAAGTTTTAACATTTCTAACATTTCTAACAATTCCTAACATTCCTAACAAAGTGAGGGTAGATTAGGGATTGCCATTTTAAGATAAACCATGGAAAAGAATCAAAAAAGCAAAAGAAATGGTCAAAAACCCGAAATAGAAGTGGCTGGAACATTTTCTGGTTGCTTAATTTGAATTTTATTCTTCCTGTCCAAAGCCTGGAGCAGCATTTAATGAACAGTGCACGCCTACACTAGGATCCGCGCGGACATATATGTAATTTCAGAGTGCCTATAAATTGAGGCCTTCAGTCACAGAAATAAGGAGGAACAACACAATTTACAACTGCACCTTGGCGAAAAATAGGGAGAAAACAGTGGGAATTCACTTGAATTGCCACCATTTTCTCTTGAATCTTTCCCAAATCCCACTCACTCAAAACACTTTCAAATCATTCTCATACATACACCAACCCAAGCTCAAATCACCCCTTAGGAGGAGGATTAGAGAGAAAACATAGAGGACTTCATTGTTATCTACTTGTTTTCTCTTTGACCAACTCTAATCACCAACTCTAATCACAAACCCTAAACACATTCAAACCCTAAACACTTTCAAACCCTAAACACATTCAAGCCTTGAATCCATTCAAACACAAAACACAAAGAAGATAGGTATAACCTCCTTCTCCTCACTCTAAAGTTCTCTCATCCATGCATGCATTTTCAAACTCCAAAATGTTGTTTATTCATCTTCTTGCCCTAGATCCAAGAGGATCACCATGGAAGTTCATCTCCATGGATGATCCTCTACAAGGATCAACATTACTTTCAAAGTGTTCTTACTTACTTGCAAACATGTTTTCAAAACCCTAAAAATCTTTTTCATACATCAAATCTTCATTTTCAAGGATAAAATCCCCCTTCCCAAGCAAATGAAATGCTTAAGTCCTAATGTACCCTAAGGATGGCTTGATATAGTAGATCACCACTAAAATGTCTAGTGACTACTAATCAAAGCCTAAGGAGATGGGGACAAGCATGTATGCCAAACCTGTTTGAACTTGTGTATGGCTTCTTTAAGACTTAACAGAAAAACTGACGATAAAAGTAACGGAGATTGAAAGAATAAAAGAAATCAAGTCGAGTCTTGTATTTGATACAATCTCCGTAAGAGTTATTTGTCCCGCACAGGTGCTTACGGTTGAATGACAAAACTCTCATAAGATAAAACGACTTTTTATTAGTTATAAGGAGCACTCCAATATAACTAATCTACGAACAACACAATGTTTTGAAACTTTGGACTTGAACGGATTGAATGCAACAATATGCAATGATTTGAGTATGATAATCTATCTTACTAGAGGGTAGGAAGGGTAGAAATATAGTATATGTGAATTGAAATTCGGAGGGAAAGGTATAAATAGAGAGTCAAGGGGTTTGTGTCTTTTTCCACGAAGAGACACAACTTTCTGTTTGAAATAGTGCCTGTTCAGGATCTGCTCGGCCGAGTCAAGGAACTCGCACGGCCGAGCACCAGGCTGCACGGCCGAGTCAATAGACTCGCACGGCCGTGTTGATCAAACTGCTCGGCCGAGCATACTTGTGCCTCGCCCGAGCAAGCTAGTCCAGAGACTATTGGCCTATTTCTGTGCTCTGCTCGGCCGAGTCAAGGACTCTGCTCGGTCGAGCACATCAAACAAAACTAAACACCCTTTAATTAACTCTCGTTAAGTTACAAAAGACCATTGTCATTAATTCTCATTCACCCTAAATGGTTTTGAGACATTAAATGAGTTTAATAATCTACAACAAATGTAGAATACATTTTGTAACTAGTTCCGTTAACACATAACGAACTTCCGTTAGAAATATAGGTCAACGTTAAGTCAAACTTAACTTTCCGTTACCCATTTCCAACAAAACCCCTTTTAAAATCATGTTTTTCTTCATGAGGAAGTTGCTGTCCAGTAGCCTTTCTCTAAGACCTCTGTCCATGGTCTAATTTTTTGGACATACAGAAATTTGGAATTTGGTGTTGACTACAAAATACTTTTTGTAGCCAACATCCATAGATTTCCAGAAATATTTTTACTTTATTTTTTGAGTGAGTAAAACTCCCTTTTTCAAATTTTCTTTTAAAAGTCAGTCCCTCAGTCTCTGGAAGTCCAGATTTCATATCTGAGATTTCCAGAAGCTTTTGGTCCACCAAATCACCTCCAAATGGGAAAGTTCTTTTTTATAAACCTTATTTAAGGTGTTTTGAACAACTTTCATTCTTGGACTTTCCCCAGATTCTGAGATTTTTAAGCCCTTAAACCCATTTTAAAATAAAGTGTCCACTGCCTTTTTCATTCTGGCAGAAATGTTTTTCAACTTCAAAAAATCTTTTGAGTACCAAAAATCAACCTAAAAATCATACCAAAAATCATGGGACTTTTTCAAAGTCTAATAAAGAGTTCCAAATTTTTACTTTTCAGTTTCAACTTATTTTGGTCAAAACACATACACACACACACAAATGGTTTTTAATGCTTGGAAGACTCGTTTTACGAGGCATTCCGGGTGAACACTAACGTTCTTCCCGGCGTGTAACGTGACCTCCGAACCCAAATCTCTAATCTCGGGCATTTTTCAATGTTTTTGTCCTTAAAACAAAAATGGCGTGGCGACTCCGTTTGATTTCAAAAAATCGGGTACACATCGTTACAGAAGGTTGACTAAAAGACTATTCATTGGTACTTGAATTTCGGGCCTTAAAAGGGCTCAGTCATCTGCGCCGCGGTTTTGTGGAGGGAGGGTCCTTAGGTTCATTATAGTAAATGACATAGTAGTCAAATCCGCCTGAAGGTTCCCCGAGTGTCCCCACACTGGTATCACCAGCTTCGAATTTTTCTTTCAACTTTTGCTGGGAAGAGGCTTTCTTCTTTTTGGGAGGACGATCTTCGTTTATCCAATCTTGATAGTCCCTCTCGAGGCAGTCGGGGCAGTCACAGATATCCCACCAAATGTGCTCAACAGTTGGGGGTGAATTTGGGGTTTCAGGCCGAGCTGTGCTAGGATGGTTCTGAGTTGAGCTAGATTGAGGAGATTTGCTGCTGGGCTTGCTTGGAAGCAAATGGTTGGATTCCTCCGAGTAACGAGAGGCATTAGAAGTCAGGGGAACAGGCACGTATTTGTCCTTCAGGGGAGCCCCAGTCAGTTGGGGGATTGCCAATGTTCCGAAATGACGTGTGGCCTCTTTGATCTAGGCCTGCTGTTCACTCTGGAGTTCCTCGAGAGCCCTGATGGCTAACCACATTTCCTCCATTGTTTTCAAACCTTTATTCCCTCTATTGATATCTGCAGGACCGGTATCATTCTGAGAGGGGACACCTGACGGCTGCTGAGGCATGCCGAATTGCTCCATCCCTGACTGCTGTTGGGATGGCGGCACTTTGAATTGCTGTTTGGGGGCTAGCTGGCCTGTAAGTCGATGGGCAGGAGTTCCGATGGTGGTGACATAGGAAGCTGGTGGTGGCATCCTGACATATCCGGGACGATTGAGAGTGGGAGGAGGATTTTCTTCCTTCTTCACGGTAAAAGTGCCATCGGGATTGGGACTGGCGGCCAAACCATGGCTCCTAAAGGCCTCCAGAAGGTTGTCAATTTGAGTTTCATGTCGCAGTCTCATCTGCTCCACCAACTGAATCCAATGCTGGTCTGTCTGAGGGATCTCGGGAGGATTGGTTTGTTCATCATTCTCAAGGCTAAGAGGGAATCCGAATTCAGGATCCTCGACAAGGTTAATCGTGGGTATTTGGGGATCTTCATCGGTTTCCACATTTTCCTTGGCATGCGAGGTCTCTCTGATTTCAATCATGTTTACTTGGTTATGGTTCCTTGGAAGAGGATTTTTAACTGTATTAGGCCCCTCAGGGACTTCCAACTTTCCTTGGTCTATCAAACCTTGGATTGCCTTCTTCAGAGTAAAGCAATTATCTGTCAGATGTCCGTGGTATTGATGAAAAGCGCAGTGCTTAGAGGTATCTAGGGGAACATTCGGATCCTTAGGCTGGAAGTTTTCCAAAGGCCGCAGTAAACCTTCTCTCACCAATCCTCTAAAGATGTCGCTTAGAGACATTCCGAAGTTTCCAAGGCTTTGGAACCGAGGTTTGGGTTCAGCTGGTTTCTTGGGAACAAAATAAGTGGCATTATTACAGTCCTTCCCCACATAATTGATCACCTCTTTACCCTTAGGAGGGGCGGGAGCAGTGTTGGATGAAGCAGCCCTGTATCTATAGGCAGGTGCAGCAGCCTGCTGTTGATTATAAGCCTTTTCAAATTTAGCCTCGGAGTTGACCATCGCCCGCAGATCTGGATAGGGGAAATTGCTAAGTGAGGTTCTTAAATGCGGCTTCAAGCATGACTGGAAGATGTCTAACTGCTCCTCGTCAGAGGGAGGGATGGCCATTTCACTGAGCTTCAAGTTCCACCTTTTATAAAAATCCCCAATATTCTCATCAGGGCGCTGCATCGTTATCCGCAGGTCAACTCTGTTTGTCTCCCATTCCAAGTTGGCTTTATACTTATCTGTGAAAGTACTGGAAATCTGTTCCCAAGTAGCCCTAGCTTCAGGCTTCAATCGAAAGAACCATTTCAAAGCTCCTGACTTCAAAGAGAGACTGAAGTAGTCGGCCAACTGCTGGTTTGTGCATCCCTTAGCTTTCATTGCCAAAGTATAGGTGTCTAAGTGAGGTTTAGGGCACGCATTCCCGTCAAACAAGTCAAGATTGGGCATCACGAACTTGTGACACTACAAGAAAAATGGCAGTTACCGACGAAAAAATCCGTCACTAAATGCCAAAAATCCGTCACTAAATCAATTTAGTGACGGATTTTAGACGTAAAAAATCCGATGTTAAAACGTGCGTCGCTAAATTTTTCGACGGATTACTGACGGTTCTCAATCAGATTTAGCGACAGAAATTTCCGTCGCTAATGTTTTAAAATCCGTCGGTAATTTGGTAAAATAAATGACCAATTTAAAGCATTATGCCGACGGATTATTTTCCGTCACTATTTAAACGGTCGTATTATTTTTTGAACCAATTTAGTGACGGATCATTCCGTTGCTATTATTAATTAAAAAAAATCAATATTTTTTTATATGCCAAATTATTGAGGGCTTTCCCGACGAATATTTCCGTCACTAAATTTGCATTTTATATTAACAATATTATATATATAAATTTAAAAATATATATTAATATTATATATATATATATATATATATATATATATATATATATATATATATATATATATATTTTAAAAAGTATATATATATTTATTCTCAAATCAATCCCTCAACTTTTTTTATTCTCAAATCAGTCCTTTAACATTTTTTATTCTCAAATCTGTCACATAACTTTTTTTATATTCAAATCAATCCTTACATTTTTCAGAATTTCACTTTGTTCCACCACCATCCACCACCATCCACAACCAACACAAATCAAACAAAATACGTAAAAATGAACAAATCGAAATCAAAATCGAAATGCATATATTGCAGCTAATTTGAATGCGAGCTCACTGGAATCCACAGCATGAGATTGACCATCCGTAAAAACAACACGAATATATTCAACAGGGTACCCAATTAATGATCCTCTGTACATACAGAAAAATGCAGAAAATTAAATACTCCAACAATCATATTAACTTCAGACAGACTGAACGTCAACGTTCAAACAAATACCGACTGAGTTAGGCAGGTAGTACAATGTCCATACTTTTAAGTCCAAAATTTCCAACAATCCAGCACTCCCACTATATATGTGACGAATCATATTAACTTCAGACAGACTGAACGTCAACGTTCAAACAAATACCAACTGAGTTAGGCAGGTAGTACAATGTCCATACTTTTAAGTCCAAAATTTCCAACAATCCAGCACTCCCACTATATATGTGACGAAGAAGGTACCATACTAAGAATAAAATCTCACGAAATAATTATACGGATCTCCTCCTATGTGATTAGAAGCAAGTTTGTCCTTCATTAGAATGAGCTGAAGACGCAGAGGGGAGAGAGAGACACACAGAGAGACGCAGAGGGGAGAGAGAGAGACGCAGAAGGGAAAGAGGGTAGAGCGACGGTAGGGGAGGTGGAGGGGCGGCGGCGGAGGAGGAAGACGGTGGCTTGCTCCAAATCAACGCCGGCTGGTTGCGAGATCTGATGAAGGGGAGCCACCGTTGCTGTCGCCAGATCTGAGGGAGGGAGACGAAAAGGGAGAGAAGATGAAGGGTTTCGCCGAAAGTGGGGGAGGTGTTCGCCGGCGACAGTGTTGGGAGAGATGGAGTAGAGAGAGAAATTTAGAGAGAGAAAGTGTATGTGTGTGTGAGAGTGTGTGTGTGCGATGACTGGGAAGAGAAAGTGTGTGTGTGTGTGTGTGAGAGAGGGCTTTTATATATATATATATATATATATATATATATATATATATATATATATATATATATATATATATATATATATATATATATATATATATTAAATATATATACTCCCTCCTTCCCGGGCCAAAAGCCACAAAATGGAGAGGGCACACAAAATAAGAAATGTGATGTAGGAAAGAGAAAAAGTTTAAATGTTGTGAGTATGAAAAATTAAATAGGAGAGAGAATGAGTGGGAGGTGATGTAAGAAAGAGAATATTGTGAGTGTAAAAGTAAAGTAGGAGAGAGAATGAGTTGAGAGAATAGTGATTTAAGGTGTCCTTTTTGGGAAAGTGCCATTTTAAATGGGACACCCAAAAAGGAAATTTGTGACTTTTCTGTCGGGACGGAGGGAGTATATATATATATATATATATATATAATGGTGAATTAGGACCATTGGATTTGAGTGTGAGATTAATGGTGTTGATTGATTTATTGATAATCCATGTGAATATTAAAGGGCCAATCAAATGAAAGTGTGTTTTTATTTTTATGGGATGAATTTGAACCATTGGATGTGATGCATTTAATGGTGAAGATGTTGCTTGGATAATGATCCATGTGAATATTTGTATTTCTTCATGATTATAATAATTAATAAAAATAATTAATAATAATAATTTAAAATATAAAATAATATTATGCCTAATATCAATAATAATAATATTTATTATCAATACTATTTATTAATGAAATATTAATTATATAATTAATTAATTAATTAATATTAATATTAATTATATAAATAGTAATAATATTAATAATAGTACTAATAATAATTAGTAATTTTTATTATTTTTTATTGACTAGGAAAAAATATTTTAGACTTTTTTTATTACTGAAATTTACAAAAAGTTATCTAAAATATTTACATGCTTTTATTTGATTTACCCAAAATTTTATTTAAAGTAGTATGTCTAATATCAATTTTTTTAAATAATTTATTTTAAATAATTTTTTTGAAAAAAAACTTTCTTACTAAAAAAATCTAAAATATTTATCTCTATTCAAAAAAATTAAAAAAAAATACTCATAGTGAAGGATATTGTATGTCCCTCATTTATTTAGTTAATTTCTAACTTATTTTATATAAATTTTTTTAAAAACTTCATTACCAAAAAAAGTCTAAAATATTTATCACAGTTCAAAAATAATTTTAAAAAAAATAATTATACTTTTAAAATATTAATAATACTTATTAATATATCCTCATACCCTAAATCTCATACTCCCTCCGTCCCACTTCAATAGAGACCAATTTTTTGGGTGTGGGAATTAAGGAAAAGTGATGTAAGAAAGAGAAAAAGTTAAATGTTGTGAGTATGAAAAATTAAATAGGAGAGAGAATGAGTGGGAGAAATAGTTAGGAGAGAGAATGGTGTGAGTGAAAAAGTAAAATAGGAGAGAGAATGAGTGGGATAAATAGTGAAGATTTCTTTCCATTTTGGGAAGTATCAATTGAAGTGGGACGGACCAAAAAGGAAATAAGTATCAATTGAAGTGGGACGGAGGGAGTATACCCTAAACCCTAAATCTCATAGGGTATAGGGTATAGAGTATAGGGTATACCCTATACCCTATACCCTATAGGGTATAGGGTATACCATATACCCTATAGGTTATAGTATATAAGGTATAGTGTATAAAGTATAGGGTATAGGGTTTAGAGTTTAGTGTTTAGGGTATAGGATACAGAGTATGGGAACGGGTAAAATTCTTTAATTTTTATTTATAAATGTATAGTTTTTTTATTTTTTATGAATATAAATAAGTATTTTGGACATTTTTTAGTACTGAAGTTTTTTTTTTTCAAAAAGTTATATAAAAATAGTTAGAAAAAAAATAAACAAATGAAAGTATAATAAAGAAATCAGGGACGGTTAAAATTTTTTAATTTTTATTTATAAATGTATAATTTTTTTTATTTTTTATGAATATAAATAAATATTTCGGACATTTTTCAGTATTGAAGTTTTTTTCAAAAAGTTATATAAAAATAGTTAGAAAAAAAATTAAACAAATGAAAGTATGATAAAGAAATCAGGGACGGGTAAAATTCTTTAATTTTTATTTATAAATGTATGTTTTTTTTATTTTTTATGAGTATAAATAAATGTTTTGGACACTTTTTAGTATTGAAGTTTTATTCAAAAAGTTATATAAAAAAATTTAGAAAAAAAATAATAAATGAAAGTATAATAAAGAAATCAGGGACAGTTAAAATTCTTTAATTTTTATTTAAAATGTATAGTTTTTTTTTTTATTTTTTATGAATATAAATAAATATTTTGGACATTTTTCAGTAGTGAAGTTTTTTTCAAAAAGTTATATAAAAATAGTTAAAAAAAATAAACAAATGAAAGTATAATAAAGAAATCAGGGACGGGTAAAATTCTTGAATTTTTATTTATAAATGTTTGTTTTTTTTATTTTTTATGAGTATAAATAAATATTTTGGACATTTTTTAGTATTTATGTTTTTTTTCAAAAATTTATATAAAAAAAGTTAGAAAAAAAAATTAACAAATGAAAGTATAATAAAGAAATCAGAGACGGTTAAAATTCTTTAATTTTTATTTATAAATGTATAGTTTTTTTTTTATTTTTTATGAATATAAATAAATATTTTGGACATTTTTTTGTATTGAAGTTTTTTTCAAAAAGTTACAAAAATAAATTACCGACGGATTATAATTCGTTGGTAATTAAATCCGTCACTAATCCGTCACTAACCTAAAATATAAATTTAATGATTATTTTAAATAATTTAGCAACGACTCAAATCCGTCGGTAATAATATGTAATTAATTTACCGACGGATTTTAATCCGTCGGTAATTAAATCCGTCACTAATCAGTCACTAACCTAAAATATAAATTTAATAATTATTTTAAATAATTTAGCAACGACTCAAATCCGTCGGTAATAATATGTAATTAATTTACCGACGGGTTTTAATCTGTCGGTAATTAAATCCATCACTAATCCGTCACTAACCTAAAATATAAATTTAATAATTATTTTAAATAATTTAGAAACGACTCAAATCCGTCGGTAATAACATGTAATTAATTTACCGACGGATTTTAATCCGTCGGTAATTAAATCCGTCACTAACCTAAAATATAAATTTAATAATTATTTTAAATAATTTAGCAACGACTCTAATCCGTCGGTAAAAATATCCGTCGCCATTCCGTCATAAATCCGTCGGTAAAAAAGTGCGCAAATTTTTGGCGCCAAAATGGTGACGGATTAGAGACAAAATGGAATCCGTCGGTATATCCGTCACTAAATCCGTCGGTAATCTCGTCCTAATTTCGTTTTTTGTTTTTCACCCCAGGTCGTTGCTATTTCGTCGCTAATCCGTCGGTATTAGTGGGATTTATTTCCGTCACTAATTTTCGTCGGTATCTGTCAGTTTTCTTGTAGTGTAAGGCAGGGGTACAATCGAGTCGGGATCTGTAGGCCGAAGAGCAGTGTTCCTTTTGACAGTCAATCCAGCAAGCTGCGCTTTCATTTCCTTGTGTTGCTCCATAAACCAGGCCAAATGGGGATCCAAAGGTGGAGCGGGAATGCCTGAGCCCATAGCAGAACTAGGAAGAGGATTAGCTATCGGTGGCGCACTGGTAGAAGAAATACCATATCCCGGAGCATGGGTGTAAACATACCCTTGACTGTGATTGCCCGTGAGGGCAGGAGCTGACTTGACTACCGAGCCCAAAAGCTTGCCATTGGTTTCCAAGGGCGAAGAAGGTGGAGGCGGACCCCCGGGAGGTGCGGCAGCTCGAGTATCCAGGGTGAGACTCATAAGTAGGCTTAAATGCGGGTTGCGGTCCCTGGTTGTTGAACTGCACGCCGGTTTGTTGCGAGGGTGTATAACCAGGAGGGTACTGCGGTCCTGGTGATTCTGATGAGACTGGGACAGGGGCTTGCTGGCCCATTCCTGAGTGAGAAATGGGTTTGTGGGAGCTGGCGAGGTGTTAAGAGCAGCTGGACCAACATCATTCTGAGGAGGGGCTCCTGACTGCTGCCCTAGACCAAACTGTGGTGGCGGCATTCCAAACTGTTGATGTGGTACTCTGAACTGTTGCTATGAAGATCCGGGCTGATCGGTTCCAAACTGAGGCGGGATTCCAACTTGCTGCGGCATTCCGAGGTACCTCCAACCATGGGAAGACATTCCGTACTGATTTTATCCCCACTGAGGAACTGCGAACTGGCTTGTCCCGCCAAACTGGATGGGCCCAGTAGTCTGTGGTTGGGGAGCTGGCTGACCCATAGGTCGAGAAGCATGGGTTTGGGTAGCGGCACCACAGAAGGTTGGTGGTGGCATCCTAGAGTAGTCAGGGCGACCAAGATTGGGATTGGGGTCCTCCTCTTCTTCCACGGTGAAAGTGCCATCGGGATTGAGACTGGCGGCCAAACCATGGCTCCTAATAGCCTCCAGAAGGCTATTCATCTGTGCTTCCTGTCGCAGTCTCATTTGTTCAGCCAATTGATTCCACTGATGTTCTGTTTGGGGAGTCCCGGGAGGCGGAGTGGTGTTGTCCCCATCGTTACCAGCTGATGCAGACATTCAAAAAATCGGAGTCGAAGCAAACGGTGAAGCTGACGATGCGCTTGATTTTTCCCAACTGATCAGACGGTGACCCGGTGCCCGACACCAAGCTTTGTGAGGAGCTGCGGGGGGAAAGACACGAGGGTTCAGATATTTGGGAATGAAGGAGGGAAGGTGTTTGGGCTCAGGGCTCATGCAACATGCAGTTATTTGTTCTCGTTTACTTAAAACATGTTTTATTAAAACCTAAGCGGTTGGAAAAGATTGCTCTTCTTTTTTTCAAACTACTCTAAGTCCTGGATCAGTGGGTCCCATCACTACGCTACAGGCCCTCAACCTGTAACCTCGAACAAGGGTTCTGTAGGGCAAGCAGGTCCCACCGACCGAAAAGAAAAACGATCCTAAATTCTGGCGGGTAATCGAGTCTTAACGCGTATTCAATGTAAATTACGGGCAAAGCTGACGTCAAAGGTCAAGATCAAGTCGGGGGGCTCGACGAAAAGTCGGCATGGCTTTGACTGATAAATATCTATAATTGATCTTGACCCGTCGTCAGTTAGGCCATAATTAGACATGGTATAATCGTTAATCCTTGATGACTCAGTGTCATGCCGGGAGTCGGTGCATAAGTTGTGTATGTCAAAGTCAAATTCAAGGTGCCAGTCAAGATCTAGTCAAAGTTCATGACGGAAAATCGGCATGACCTCGACTGATTAGGGTCTCCGAAGGATATTGACTTGGCGTGTCGACTAAGGTCTGACTGACACGGTGTATACAAGGATAGGGCATGACACGAACCAAACAAAAAACCAACCGAGTCTCGGACAAAGTGTGTCACGGACAAGTGCATGGTCGACACGAGGCTCCAAGGGATGTTTGGGTAGTCCCGTGCTCGCATTGAGAGGCGTAGTAAGGCCAAATGGGCTGCTACTGGGATTTTTCCGGGTTAAGGACGTAGTGTGCAGTGTAAGGTCGAGTGCGCGTCGTGTGCGGACAGTCTATCTTCTTTTTCTGAGTAAAATAGAAATTTTCACATGTGTCTTAAGAGCATGATGCATGCAAAAAATTTTGAAAATGATTTTTTTTTATTTATTTTCTTTTTTTTTTTTTGAAAACATTTTCGAAAATATTTTTGAAAGCAAGTAAGCGCATAAGCACATAAAATTTAACAATTAAGGAAACGGGTCCGACGGTCAAAATTTTGATTTTTTCGGGACGGTCAAATCAACACAAAAATGGGGGAAACACACACACACACATATACAAATGGTTTCAAGTGCCGGGACGGAAGTTTGACCCACAAAAGCTTTTCTTTTTTTTTTGAAATGATACCGGTACGTGGCTTTGTTAGACCATAGTGTATCCCAAGCCTCGAGTTAGGAAGCGATACGGGAAGCTTAATGGTTTCCACCTATATACCAAATACCATTTTTTTTAAAAAAAAAGATAAAGCTTATGAGTTTCTCCAGCGGAGTCGCCACTGTGATGTACCTGATTTTTGTGAAAATCAACGGAGTTGCCACGCTGTTTTTGGTTTAGGGCCAAAACTTTGAAAAATGCCCAAAAATGAGAGATGTGAGTTCGGAGGTCACGTTACTACACTCCGGGAAGAACGATTAGCACGTTCACCCGGAATGCCTCGTAGACGAGTCTTCCAAACTTGAAACCATTTGTACATGTGTATGTGTGTTTTGCAAAAGGGATTTTCTGGAAATGAATAGTTTGACTGGACAAGACTGAAATTAATCAAAACAATGTGCTTCTGTGAGTGAAAACGGACTGGAAACAAAAATGTCTGTCTGTGACATTCATGTCCACGCAGATTGGGATGAGAATCAATACTGTCCGCGTGGATAGGACAGCAGGGTTTCTTTTTGGCAGCTTTCCAGTCTGATTCTGTAATTTTCAGAAAGTCAACTGGATTTACAGAATCAGAACTGGAGTTGTAACAGAAAATGCCAAATAAAAAGAATTTTTGGATTTTGCATCCATGCTTGTCCCCACTTTTCTTAGGCTTTGATTAGTGATCACTAAACATGATTAGTAGTGATCTACTATATCAAGCCATCATGAGGGTACATTAGGACTTAGAAGCATTTCATTTGCTTGGGATGGGGGGATTTGACATAAAATAAAGATTAATGCATGAAAATGGACTTTAGGTTAAAGGTGTATCAACTTTAGAGTGGATTTCTAAGGTGGTCATTAAGGTGACCATCCTTGAGATCTTTAAACTCAATGTATCAACTTCACCTTTTTTGTAACCTAGGAACCTTAGTGATCTTCATCCATGGAAATTGTTCCAAGATGGAGATCTTAGGCTTTAATGGAGTGTTATCACAAGAAAATAAAATGTTGACCACTAAGATGATCACCATGGAGATTGAGCTCCAAAATGACCATGCTTAGGTCAAATGATACAAGTGCTAGTAAGAAAAGGAGACATAAATGTAAAGATTTAGATCTTTGTGGAAGATCATCCATGGAGATGAACTCCATGGAGATCTCCCTAGATCCAAGGACTAGAGGGAGGGGGATCAACAATAAATAAGTAGATAATGAAGATTTAACAAGTAGATAAACAAGATCTAAAGATATATAGCAAAATAACAAGATTTAATGAAGATGATGCTTGAACAAATAATAAGTTTAGTGAAAAAGAAGGAGGGTTTTACCAATGGTGACACCCTATCTTCCTTGGTTTGGAGTTTAACATGAGGAGTATCAAGATTTAGTGTTTGGATTTGTGTTTAGTGCTTGTGTTTGGATGAGTGTTTGAAGGCTGTTTTCTGGAGATATTTTGGAAGAGTAACAGTGTGTATCCTGTTGATGTCTAAACTGAGAGAGAAGGGTTCAATTTATAGGTTGGGTTAGGGTTCAATGATGTCCGCGCGGATGAGACTGGAGCTCATTCCTGTCCGCGCGGATGGGAATGATGGCGTGCCTGACTCTGCAGAAAAGCAGTTTTGGCTGTTTGCAATTAATTCAAAATGGTCAATTTCTTGGAAATCACTCTTTCCAGCGCGATCCAATCCAAATTTGTTGTTCCCTTAAGGTCCTTCCTTGCTTAAATTGCCTTGGGACCAAATTCTAGGGATAATTCCTTTCATACCTGGGCCGTGTCACAGATAATCTTGTACATCAAGGAGGCCTTTTAAATTGAATTCCTATGAGATAAGTTTCTATTGACACCTAAGGGATAATTCCTTGCTTAAATTGCCTTGGGACCAAATTCTAGGGATAATTCCTTTCATAGTCTAGGCAAAATATTGTCTAATCATCGAAATAGGCCTCGACCCACTTTGTAAAATAATCAATAGCCACTAATTTTTTTATATAATTTTTTACCAAGGGGCATCAGTTCAGAATTAAAAGTAATAGGCCTAGACTTGTTGCTTAGGTGACTTTTGCAAGTATATAATCATCGTGTTATTACTTTATTTTGTTTTATTCCGCTACCAGATTGTGTCTTCAAGCAAACTTTTTTTATATAACTTTTTGAAAAAAAAAACTTCAATACTAGTCCACGAGGGTTCAGATATTTGGGAATGAAGGAGGGTAGGTGTTTGGGCTCAGGGCTCATGCAACATGCAGTTATTTGTTCTCGTTTACTTAAAACGTGTTTTTTTTAAAACCTAAGCGGTTGGAAAAGATTGCTCTTCTTTTTCGCAAACTACTCTAAGTCCTGGATCAGTGGGTCCCATCACTACGCTACAGGCCCTCAACCTGTAACCTCGAACAAGGGTTCTGTCACTACTAGAAAAAATGGGATTATCAACGGCCAAATCCGTCCTTAAATTGCAAAAGTCGTCCCTAAATTCAATTTTAAGGACGACTTTGGTCGTTGGTATATCCTCGTCGCTGAAACGGACAAAGCTTGGTCGTCCTTGATTAACAACGACAATGTCGTTCTTAAAAGAGATATGTCGTCCCTGATTTCTAAATTTAAGGATGACAAAGTCGTCCCTAGTTTCAAAGTTTAAGGACGACAATGTCGTCCCTATTTTTCGAACCAAAAAAAGAACGACTTTGTCGTCCTTAATTTTATCTTCAGATTAAAAAAAAATAATCATAAATCGAATTTTTTTAATCAATTATTGAAAGACAAAGAGTTATTTTTTTAAATCAATTATTTATTTTTTAAATCAATTGTTTTCATATATATATATATTTTTTTTTGACAATCAATTTTTTTTAAAAAAATATATTCAGAACAAATATATATTTAAAAATATATTTTAAAATATATAATATATGCTGAATAATTTTTTTAAATAAATTAATTTATAATGTTACTTAAAATTAATACAATAATAATTAAACTAATATAAAATTAAAGATAAAAATAATCTAGTATATTGAAAAATGTCAAAATACATCAATTGAAAATGTCAAAATACATCAATTGAAAATGTCAAAATACATCAATTAAAATATCAAAATACATTAATTACAATTACATTTTCAAAATAAATTACAAATCTTTCAAAACACAAAAAAATAATACATATCAACCACTTTACGGATCACCACCATCATCGCCACTAAAACCGCTGGGCCACCGTCCACACCGGCGCCGGCGCCGCCCACCACCACCACCACCAAGAAAATGCAGATCTAGAAAATAACACACATGAAACACAATCAGAGAGAGAGGGAGAGACAAACCCAGAATTCAACGTTCCAATTATCCATTCCGACCCAGATCTGGAGAGAAAGTGAGAAAGAGAGAGAGAGAAACCTTTACCTGAAGAGAGAGAGAGAGAGACAGAGACAGAGAGAGATGAGGGGGTTGACGGCGTAGGGTTTTGAGAGAGAATGAGGGAGGCGGTGAAGGGGTGATTAAGGGTAGAGCAGAGGCGGAGATCGTCGGTGGTTGCGGAGATGGCAGAGGTAGCGGTGGTGTCGGCGGCGACGTCAATGGCGTTGGAGGAGGTTGGTGAAGGTGAGGCGACGAAATGGAAGAGGAGTGGTAGAAGGAGAGGTTGAGGCGTGACGGGGGGAGGCAAATAGGAGGGAGACGGTGGGGAGCTTGGGGTGAGAGACGGTGAGGGAGCTGCTGAGGAAATGAGAGAGACGGTGGTAATTTGAAAATGAAGAGAGAGAGAGAGAAAGGAGGAGTGAAATAGGAAGAGGGTTTTTAATTGGTTTTGTTTGAATTATTGTGGGTTGTTGGATTGAATGTATTGAATGGCCCGATCTTGCTTGGCTCATGATCCGCGTGAAATTTAAAAATCCAATCAAATAATGCCACATCACATACTTATATTTATTTCACACTATATTATACACTAGTAATAATACATAATATCAAAAATAATAGAGTTGGTCTTATAAAAAACTAGTTTTTTCTTAAGATAAGGAAAAACGTGTTTTCAAAATAAACGGTGGCAATTTTGTAATTACTGGCAACCATGTTCAAAATAAACGGTGGCAATTTTGTAATTACTGGCAACCATATTATATAAATACGTTATTAGTTTAATAATCAATAATTATTTAATTTATTCTTATATAAGCTAATATTTGATATTATATATATAAATGATTGGCTTGATATTTAATTTAATATTATGTAAATATAAATTTAAATATCATATAAATATAAATTTAAATATTATATAAATAAGGATTAGTTTCATAACTAATAATTATTTAATTTAGTATAATATAAATAAATGATCATTTTAAGAATTAATAAATATTTAATTTAATATTTATAAATAAATAAATATTATACACAATTTCTTAAATAATTAATAATAATTTAATATTATATAAAATTGAGAAAACATTAGCAACGACCATTGTGAATTAGGGACGACATTTTTGTCCCTAAAAGATAACACAAATTCCCGTAAAATCAGGGACGACAATGTCGTCCCTAATTTGAATTTTCTTTTCCCACCTTTTTTATCAACGACCAATAATAATTAGCAACGACAAAGTCGGCCCTAAATGAAATTGTCATTTACCAACGACAATGTCGTCCCTAAATTGATAAAAGTCGTCCCTAATTAGGGACGACATTGGTCGTTGCTTCTTGTCCGTTGGTAATCGGGGTTTTTCTAGTAGTTTGTAGGGCAAGAAGGTCCCACCGACCGAAAAGAAAAACGATCATAAAGTCTGGCGGGTAATCGAGTCTTAACGCGTATTCAATGTAAATTACGGGCAAAGCTGACGTCAAAGGTCAAGATCAAGTCGGGGGGCTCGACGAAAAGTCGGCATGGCTTTGACTGATAAATATCTATAATTGATCTTGACCCGTCGTCAGTTAGGCCGTAATTAGACATGGTATAATCGTTAATCCTTGATGACTCAGTGTCATGCCGGGAGTCGGTGCATAAGTTGTGCAAGTCAAAGTCAAAGTCAAGGTGCCAGTCAAGATCTGGTCAAAGTTCATGATGGAAAATCGGCATGACCTCGACTGATTAGGGTCTCCGAAGGATATTGACTTGGCGTGTCGACTAAGGTCTGACTGACACGGTGTATACAAGGATAGGGCATGACACGGACCAAACTAAAAACCAACCGAGTCTCGGACAAAGTGTGTCACGGACAAGTGCATGGTTGACACGAGGCTCCAAGGGATGTTTGGGTAGTCCCGTGCTCGCATCGAGACGCGTAGTCAGGCCAAATGGGCTGCTACTGGGATTTTCCCGGGTTAAGAACGTAGTGTGCAGTGTAAGGTCGAGTGCGCATCGTGTGCGGACAGTCTATCTTCTTTTTCTGAGTAAAATAGAAATTTTCACGTGTGTCTTAAGAGCATGATGCATGCAAAAAATTTTGAAAATGATTTTTTTTTATTTATTTTCTTTTTTTTTTTGAAAATATTTTCGAAAATATTTTTGAAAGCAAGTAAGCACATAAGCACATAAAATTCAACAATTAAGGAAACGGGTCCGACAGTCAAAATTTTGATTTTTCCGGGACGGTCAAATCAACGCAAAAATGGGGGAAACACACACACACACACATACAAATGGTTTCAAGTGCCGGGACGGAAGTTTGACCCACAAATGCTTTTTTTTTTTTGAAATGATACCGTTACGTGGCTTTGTTAGACCATAGTGTATCCCAAGCCTCGGGTTAGGAAGCGATACGGGAAGCTTAATGGTTTCCACCTATATACCAAATACCATTTTTTTTTTTTAAAGATAAAGCTTATGAGTTTCTCCAGCGGTGTCGCCACTGTGATGTACTCGATTTTTGTGAAAATCAACGGAGTTGCCACGCTGTTTTTGGTTTAGGGCCAAAACTTTGAAAAATGCCCAAAAATGAGAGATGTGAGTTCGGAGGTCACGTTACTACACTCTGGGAAGAACGATTAGCACGTTCACCCGGAATGCCTCGTAGACGAGTCTTCCAAACTTGAAACCATTTGTACATGTGTATGTGTGTTTTGCAAAAGGGATTTTCTAGAAATGAATAGTTTGACTGGACAAGACTGAAATTAATCAAAACAATGTGCTTATGTGAGTGAAAACGGACTGGAAACAAAAATGTCTGTTTGTGACATTCATGTCCGCGCAGATTGGGATGAGAATCAATCCTGTCCGCGCGGATAGGACAGTAGGGTTTCTTTTTGGCAGCTTTCCAGTCTGATTCTGTAATTTCCAGAAAGTCAACTGGAATTACAGAATCAGAACTGGAGTTGTAGCAGAAAATGCCAAATAAAAAGAATTTTTGGATTTTGCTTCCATGCTTGTCCCCACTTTTTCGTAGGCTTTGATTAGTGATCACTAAACATGATTAGTAGTGATCTACTATATCAAGCCATCATGAGGGTACATTAGGACTTAGAAGCATTTCATTTGCTTGGGATGGGGGGATTTGACATAAAATAAAGATTAATGCATGAAAATGGACTTTAGGTTAAAGGTGTATCAACTTTAGAGTGGATTTCTAAGGTGGTCCTTAAGGTGACCATCCTTGAGATCTTTAAACTCAATGTATCAACTTCACCTTTTTTGTAACCTAGGAACCTTAGTGATCTTCATCCATGGAAATTGTTCCAAGATGGAGATCTTAGGCTTTAATGGAGTGTTATCACAAGAAATTAAAATGTTGACCACTAAGATGATCACCATGGAGATTGAGCTCCAAAATGACCATGCTTAGGTCAAATGATACAAGTGCTAGTAAGAAAAGGAGGCATAAATGTAAAGATTTAGATCTTTGTGGAAGATCATCCATGGAGATGAACTCCATGGAGATCTACCTAGATCCAAGGATTAGAGGGAGGGGGATCAAAAATAAATAAGTAGATAATGAAGATTTAACAAGTAGATAAACAAGATCTAAAGAAATATAGCAAAATAACAAGATTTAATGAAGATGATGCTTGAACAAAGAATAAGTTTAGTGAAAAATGAGGGTTTTACCAATGGTGACACCCTATCTTCCTTGGTTTGGAGTTTGACTTGAGGAGTATCAAGATTTAGTGTTTGGATTTGTGTTTAGTGCTTGTGTTTGGATGAGTGTTTGAAGGCTGTTTTCTGGAGATATTTTGGAAGAGTAACAGTGTGTATCCTGTTGATGTCTAAACTGAGAGAGAAGGGTTCACTTTATAGGCTGGGTTAGGGTTCAATGATGTCCGCGCGGATGAGACTGAAGCTCATTCCTGTCCGCGCGGATGGGAATGATGGCGTGCCTGACTCTGCAGAAAAGCAGTTTTGGCTATTTGCAATTAATTCAAAATGGTCAATTTTTTGGAAATCACTCTTTCCAGCGAGATACAATCCAAATTTGTTGTTCCCTTAAGGTCCTTCCTTGCTTAAATTTCCTTGGGAAGTGACCAAAATGCCCTTAAATGTTTATTTGATGTGGAAAATGTTAAATTGGGCTGAAGGAATATTGGCGGTTCAGATTGGGACACTTACACTTGAGGTCCACAGCTTTGTTCTTGTTAGCCTCATAGGCAGTAATTGTGGCAAGCTACAACAAAAAAATAGTAATGTCAGTGTTATAAATATGAGACGAATAACGAAACGAGTTACGAGGAAACATACCTTGGTGGCAAGAAGGCCATTTCGGTTAGCAATATTTTCCTTGTTTAGCTAGGTCGCCATCATATGTTCGAACAGGTCCTCGTCCATGGCATGATAGACCATTTATCGACCTAGACTAAGCTTAGGGACAGTACGAGCTAACACACACAATCCTCTCATAGTGGGATGGAGAGCCAACTTTCTGACGACCCGCTCGGCTTATGGGTAGGTCTGCACCATCCGAGCAGTAAGTTCTTGCGAAGGAGAAGCATCAGCAACCCTCTTTGAGGGAGGTTCTTCGGCAGCAGGACCAGCATTTGGACGTTTCTGGCAAGAGGACCATTTGACCAAGGCGGTTTCCTCGCCCATAGACTGGCCGACATTCCTCTCAGCCTCCTCGGCTTCAACAGTTGGAATTTGGAGGCTATGCCCCTCTTCAGTTGGAATTATTTGCTCTTCATGAGCCTCCTCGTCAATGCCTTCCGACTGTTTAAGGGGCAACGCCACTGCTTCCTTGGTGGAAAGGTCACTTGGCGACGAGTGGCCTCCTCTTTCCTTTTGGAGATGGACGAGGAACAAGAAGCCTTCCTCTTCATTCTCAGCACAACTAGGGTATCAAGTTTTCTCAGAGACATTTCTTGTTCCTTCTCAGGTGTCAAATCTGCAAATTCAAAAAGGAAGCAATTAGCACACATTACGAGGAAAGAAAAAGTAAAGATGATTTTTTTATAAGTATGATAGACGGGAAAGATTACAGCCGACGATGTCATCCTCGGTTAGACACTGGTCATTGTTCTATTTGCAGAAGTCATAGTTGGCATGAAAGGTCAACCTGGGATGTATCCTCCAGTCGGGAACCTATTGCCTTAGGTGACGGGAATGATGGGAACTATCTCATCCATGGGTCCAGGCATAATGCCGGCTTGGACATAATACCTAGGGTCACTCTCTAGAGTGGACCATCACAAAGTGCCCACCTCGGTAAATTGTTTCAACCTCTCTATCAGCTGGTCACTCCACTCAGCTCTCCATACTACCTTGGGTGTGTCGGGAAGCTCAGAGGGAGAGAGGAACTCCCAGCCCTGATGGCTCTCCACTCGAATAACATGAGTGTTCCACCCAGTTACCTTGCTCGACATGGGAAAAAGAAGTTTAGGCCGGTTGGGATCACTCCTAATCACTATCAGCCTGGAATCAGACTTATAGCTAATGGTAAAGAAGTGATGAAAAGCTGTTTGACAAGGTTCAAAGCCGAGGCTACGGCATAAAACAATAAATCCGACGAGGAACCTCACAACATTGACCCCTAGCATAGCCGGGACAGCTTGCATATCCTCTAAAAATTCGTTTATGAACGGATCTAGGGGGAGATGAAGACCTTGTTGAAACTGCTTATAAAAAAATTAATGTGGTTTAAGCTATAGTAGAAGTCAGTTGCAACCTCCTCGGTTTCAAATGGGACCCAATGAGAATAACTTAAACTATATTCGTCCCTCAACACCCCATACTTGGTATGAATTTCTTCTATCATAGGATCCCCATCCTTAATTGGTCTGGGTCTAGGAGTATACGCCCTACCTCGGTTAGTTCTCCCTCGGCCTCCCCCTTCTCGATTTCCAGCACCCTCTCCCTCGTCAAAGGCATCTACTATGTTTGCTGATGTCGAAGGACCTGATTGACGGGCAGCATCACTTCCTCTTCTCACCATGGCTACACAACAAAATGACAAGGATCAGAAATGTGGCAAGGAAAATGGAAGACGGGGATGAAGAAAAACATCCCTCCTCGTCAAAACTAGAGCCGAGGAGGGGATCTTACTCATCAACGGTGGACGATCTGAAGGGACATATTGAAGGTAGTACAGGTTAATGTGATCGATTATCTCAGAAAAGCCTTGGAACATCACAACATTGGGAGATTCAATGTCTATACGATCTATTCTATGCCCTCTTGGGTACCTTACATCGGTTCTAGGTTTTTGATATCTCGTCAAGATCTCCCCTATCTCTATCAAGTTCACCATCAACCAAGGACCATCGGATCATTTGTAAATTTTATAGTTTTTGATATGATAGCAGAAAAGGACATTGGGATTACTGCTCCAAGTTCTTGCCATTTCTAAAATACGAGGGAGGCACAAGAAGTGGGGCTCAAGAAATTATTCAAGAACAAAACTCAGAAAAGCTTCAAACGACCAACAATGACGGTTTCTCAAGCAGGAACATCCATAAACCTAGAAAACACAAATTAAAATGCAGAAAATAGCAAATGGAGAAGAAAACATACCTTTCAATTGGAGATTGATGAAAAATGAACGGGTAGAATCTAGCAAATTGTACGAATTTGGGCAAGAACTCAAGAACACGATTTTCGTCTTTCAAATTTGCTATTTCTCTCTCAAGGTTTAGGGGTGATAAAAGACTGAAATCGTTAAGGGTTTTTTGTTTTTATACCTCCGTATGAAACGGGTATTGTTCACAAATGGGTAAAGACATCGTCCTTTCTCATCGCATTAAATGCTTTGGTGTATTTTCAAGACGTGTCAGACATCGTGCACCACGCCCCATCATTATACTATTTGATCGGCGGATATATGAAGCGACTCTTGCCACGTCGACGTCCTTTCGTATTCGTTTAAGCCGAGGTAGAGCACTACTTCCTCCTCGTCATTGCTGAGCTAGGAAGTCGGGGGCCGCTGAATGGTATAAAGTGAGATACGAACATGGGCTAGTCAGGGCAAGGCCCAAATGGATTGGGCCATAAACATAATCAACACAAGTCTCATATACGACGAAGGGAGTGGGCCTTCCCTACCTTCCTCGTCATTTCCCCTATGTCGGCATGGACATAGCAGGCGCAAAATGGCCAAGGCCCAGTAAGCACCGAGGAAGGCCTCCCTCCAAGACCTTGTCAGATATCAAGCAAAGGAAATATGTTTCTCCATTCTCCTCATATCTTCTCCTCAACATCAACATAAGCCGACCTGGCTGAGACGACGAGGAGCCTCTTCTTCGGCGCACGTGCAGAATTGCAGTTTATACTATTCTATTTAAATTGGGGTATTGAGCAGTTATAATCCCCCTAGTATTGTAACCACCTCTCATACAAATTGAGGTCCAACAAGGACTCATCAAGTATAATCCTCCTAGGATTGATATCTTATCTCTTAGCAATCCAATTCAACATGGATTACAATGCTATACCTATAAATACAAGCCATAATTCACATTATTTGGTACGTTATATTTTGACTCTAAACTCTTGTCAATTTATTTCTCTCTCAAAAAGAAATTACTTACTCTCACGCCGGAGGGCCTTCGCCGGAGAAGCCCCGACTTAGTTTACGTGTTTGTTTCTCTGTTTCAGGCTATTCAATCGCTGGGATATAACATACCTACGGATTTGGGCTTATCCAAACATTTTTGGCTGTTGGTGTATTGCCCTAGGCATTTAGTTATGTTTGACTTATTATCGAAACCGCTATGTAATCGTCTTTATCATTTATTATAGAGAAAGTATTATTAGGTTCATTATATGTTTTGCATGTTTAATATATTGAACTGCGTCCCTATTTGTTGAGAACAACTAGTATAAGTTGGTAGTGGATAATCATAGAGATGATTGTATGCATGTGATGCACATTACACTTATGGACATTTGCTAGAGAACAAGTATTGGACATGACCTACCGATGAGATTTATGACATGGTCAATAGTCATATGTGTCATGAATAAATCTCATGATAGTCGTGTTATTGATCCTTATTACCCGAGATTATCATCGTCTTCCACATGACGAAGATCGTGTTTGATATAGTCTAACACTATCTTTAATCGGATAGCAATAAGGGCTATGTTAGCACGATTGGACTCATGTAGGAAAGAATGATAAGTCAAGACGGGATTTGTCTCCCTTATGAAGAGAGATGTTTGCTTGGGCCCCTCGATGAATGATGTTGATGAAATGTGTGGCCACACTCAAGTGATTTGATAGAGATCAAATGCATTTGGATTATCAACATATTCGGAATCGAGAAAGCATTGAACGGAATGAGTTGACATAGACCATGACTCATGTTAAATTGGACATCGTGGACAAAGGGATCGTGACATTAATTTGATTATCAAGGAATCAAGATTTGATGTTATATTTAATTGGGTGGACATAATGATTTGCTAGAAGTCACTTATGTCTTGTGAGGTTGATGTTTCAACTCACTATTAACATAAAATATAATTCCTAAAGGGTCACACACAAAAGAACAGGTTAAAAATGGCTAAAAGGATGAATTCAAGGCTCTAGGGATGACTCTATCACGATTGATGCTTCAGGGGACGAGTCGTGCCCCTTTGGCTCAATTCGTGCCTTGTGAAGGGACGACAATTTCTGGGGGTGTGCAATTGGGGACGACTCGTGCCCTGTGGGACGATTCGTGCTCACGACCCGTGTCCCTTTTGATTTGGCAACCTGGAAAACTGGTTCGTTAAGTCGTGCGACCAAAATGGCCATAAGGCACGACTCGTGCCCCTGGGGACGAGTCGTGATAGCGGTTAAATATTGGTCCATACGCTTTTCCTTTGAGGGTTAGGTTTTGGTCTTTGACAAGGTTTCTTTCCTAAAAGTTAGGGATTTATACTTAGTATAAATAGAAGACTTTGGTCAGCCAAAAACACTAAGTAATTTTGGGTTTATGAACACAAAATTGAGATCTAGATTTATAATCAAAGATCAAAATCGTTTTTGCCATTGATTATTGAAAATCGGTTTCAATAATTGGGATCATCTAGCAATCAATCAAGAATTGTTCTTGGTCCGTTCGAGTGCTGAATACCGATAGAGGGTGATAAGTTAATCACCAAAAGCTTGAAGCCTTCAATCATTGATTCTTCACAAGGTAAAGAACAAGGAGAAGATCAAAACCTTCATCAACGGTTTTGATATTTTTTTTTGAGATTCGATTTTCAGATTCGAATTCAAGTTAAACTTCATCGCATTCAAGGTATGTAAATTCTATCTCATATTAATTTCTAATCTCTTCATGCTAGACGAATCTTAGGGCTAGGGTTTTGATGTTATTGTTAAATCTTCCGCTGGATTTGTAACCCCAAAACCCAACAGTGGTATCAGATCCCTGTCTTGCCATGATTAGGATTGAAATTGCATGCTAGATTTAATGTGATTATTTGCTACCATGTGATATAAAATAGATCTAGATCCTATGTGTTTTATTTCTATGAAAAACAAGTATATGTGATATGCCATAATTCATGATTAATGATATATTAATTAGATTAGTTTATCACATAGGTTATTAATCTATTAATATGATTATTTAGATTTGTAATTTCTCAAAATTAAATCAAATTGTTTGTATGAAATTTTGTGAAGCCCTATGTTCATGATTATGTTCACATGAGATCTATGTTACAATCATGCGATGTTTGTTACATGTTAAAAACCTTCTAAATAATTAAGTCTAATGCCATTCCTTGATTAGAACACTTGTGAAATTTAGGGTATTTTGATGTAGTTTCAGCCATAGTTGGTTGCATCATTATATCTTAGTTTGTGATCAAGATAAGATTATTGTTGATGTAGTTTTGGCCATAGTCAAGTGCATTGTTTCATGTCTTATGCGCTTGAAAAAGGTTTTGACTTAATTGGTGCTTTCAAATAAGATTTGACCCAAGGCATAGATGAGATTTAAAACATGCTTTTGGTATATGATATCTATTGAAATCTCATAAAAGATCTAAGAGTCATATAGTGATATGATTGATGTTTCTACCTAAATAGCTTGATTTCGGGTATTAGCTCAGTTAAACCGGAATTAAGTGAAATATGGATCTTAGCCTATTATGATTATATGATACATGTTTGTATTTGAAGGTGTATAATTTAGTGAGAGTATTTATGAAATACATTATTTGCTCTTAGATGATAAATGTGTTGATATTGATATATGTTTATATTGTTTGCATATTTTATTGTAGAATGGCTACACACAATAATCAACCCCTGTCACTGCGATCTGTCCTTGAGAAGGACAAGCTTGAGGAGAACGGTACAAACTATTCTGATTGGATCAGAAGCCTTAGAATTGTTCTAAAGCAAGAGAAGAAACTGTACGTTCTCAATGAACCCATTTTACCTCAACCTGCTCCAAATGCTCCTAGGGCTGATAGGGATGCACATAAGAAACATAATGATGATTCTATGGATGTCGCATGCCTTATGCAAGCCACTATGTCTAAGGCTCTTCAGAAGGACCTTGAGCACATAGATGCAGCATTTGATCTTGTTGAGCGCTTAAAGGAAATGTTCCAAGTGCAAGCAAGAAACGAGAGGTATGATGTGGTTAAGGCCCTAACTGCATGCAAGATGCAAGAAGGGAAATCGATGGGAGCTCATGTCCTTAAGATGAAGGGTCACATTGAGTGTCTCGATAGGCTTGTAAATCCGTTGAGTTTGGAACTCGCAACGGATTTGATATTGAATTCATTTCCTGAAAGTTATAGTCATTTTATTATGCACTATCACATGACTGGCATGGATAAGAATCTCTCGGAATTGCATGCGATGCTTAAGACCGCAGAGATGAATATCAAGAAGCCTAAAACCGATGTTGTGTTAATGGTTAACAAAGGTAAAGGGTTCAAGAAAGATGGCAAAGGTAAGGCAAGTGTTGCTAAGCCTAAGGCAAAGGTTGCCGATGCCAAAGAGGCTCCCAAGGCATCTCAAAAGGATGTGGTTTGCTACCATTGTCAAGAAGTTGGACATTGGAAGCGCAACTGCAAGGCTTACAAGGAAGGCCTAAAGGCGAAGAAGAGCAATGCGATTGCTACTACTTCAGGTATCTATATGATAGATATTTTCTTTTCTGTTTCTAGTTCATGGGTATTAGATACCGGATGTGGATCTCACATTTGTTTAAATGTGCAGGGACTGAGAAATAGGAAGCTACTCAAACAAGGTAAAGTTGACCTGCGCATTGAGAATGGAGCAAGAGTTGCTGCATTAGCCGTAGGGACATATGATGTAACTTTACCTAGTGGCTTAGTACTTGTTTTGAACAATTGTTACTATGTTCCGAATTTGAGTAGGAACATTATTTCTGTTTCTTGTTTGGATAATGAGGGATATAAATTTCTTATTGCTAATAAGAAGTTTTATATTTATTTAAATCATATGATTTATGATATTGCAAATTCATTTAATGGTCTTTATGTTCTTGATGTTGATGAGAAACAAAATAATGTTGAAAATGTTTATCATGTGGACAAGAAGTCTAAATCGAATGACGTGAACAACTCGTTCATGTGGCATTGCCGGCTTGGTCATATAAATGAGAAACGCATTTCTAAACTCCACAAAGATGGAATGTTAGACTCACATGATTATGAATCATATGAGATATGCGAATCTTGTTTATTGGGCAAAATGACCAAACCACCCTTCACTAAGAGTAGTGAAAGGGCTAGTGACTTATTGGGCCTAATACATACTGATGTATGCGGATCAATGAACAGCATTGTTAGGGGAGGATTTTGGTATTTCATTACATTCACCGATGACCTATCAAGATATGGCTATGTCTATCTGATGAAGTCAAAGAGTGAATCGTTTGGGATGTTTAGAATATTTCAAAATGAAGTATAAAATCAACTTGGCAAAATAATTAAAGCACTTCGATCCGATCGTGGTGGTGAGTATTTGAGCCAAGAGTTTGACAATCATCTCAAAAACTGTGGAATTGTTTCAGAGTTGACTCCACCCGGAATGCCACAATGGAATGGTGTTTCCGAGAGGAGGAATAGAACCCTATTAGATATGGTTCGTTCGATGATAAGTCAAGTAGACCTTCCTATATCCTTTTGGGGACATGCATTAGAGACTGCTGCGTCCACACTAAACAAAGTCCCTACTAAATCGGCTCCTAAGACCCCACATGAGATGTGGCATGGAAGAAAACCTAGTTTGTCTTTCATGAGGATTTGGGGTTGCGAAGCTTATGTGAAGAGACTTGTCTCTGATAAGTTAGAACCTAAATCCGACAAGGTTATTTTCGTTGGTTACCCTAAGCAAACCAAAGGGTATTATATTTACAACCGCAACGAGAACAAAGTGTTTGTTGCTTGATATGGTGCTTTTCTTGAGAAACAGTTTCTCAACAAAACATCTAGTGGGAGTAAAATTGATCTTGAAGAAGTTCAAGAACCCGAAAATAACATGGAACCGATAGTAGAGACTGAACCAAATCCACAAGAAGCTGTGGAACCAGTTCAAGATCCACAAGTCCATCGTAGATCGGATAGGTTACGATCCGCACCCGAGAGATATGGGTTTCTCGTGTCGGAAAGTAATGAAGTGGAAGTCATTGAGAATGACGAACCTACTTCCTATCAAGAGGCGATGTCCGATCCCGATTCGGATAAATGGTTAGATGCCATGAAGTCCGAATTGCAATCCATGTCGGATAATCAAGTTTGGAACTTGATTGAGCCACCCGAAGGTGTAAAAACCATAGGGTTCAAGTGGGTCTTCAAGAAGAAGACTGACATGGATGGGAAGGTGCATACTTATAAGGCTAGGATTGTAGCAAAGGGATATAGGCAAACTCATGGTGTAGACTATGATGAAACCTTCTCGCCTGTTACCATGCTTAAGTCTGTTAGAATTTTGATTGCCATAGCCGCATATTATGACTATGAGATATGGCAAATGGATGTCAAAACCGCTTTCCTTAATGGAAAACTGCTAGATGATGTGTATATGACACAACCCGAAGGTTTTGTAGATCCAAAAAATTCTAGTAAGGTGTGCAAGTTGCAAAGATCCATTTATGGATTGAAGCAAGCTTCTAGGAGTTGGAATCTTCGGTTCGATAAGAAAATCAAAGAGTTTGGTTTTATCAAGAATGAAGATGAACCTTGTGTATACATGAAATTCAGTGGGAGTGTTGTGCTATTTCTCTTGTTGTATGTCGATGATATCTTACTCATTGGAAATGACATTCCTGCACTTGAGACTGTCAAGTCTTGGTTAGGGAAGTGTTTCTCAATGAAAGATATGGGCGAAGCCGCTTACATCCTTGGTATCAAGATCTATAGAGATAGATCGAAGAGGATGATTGGTTTGAGTCAAAGTACCTACATTGACAAGGTTCTTAGAAGATTCAAAATGGAAAATTCTAAGAGAGGAAACTTGCCAATGGGTCATGGTGTTACTCTTAGTAAGACTCAGTGTCCTAAGACAACTGATGAACGAAAGAGGATGAATGATATTCCATACGCTTCGGCTATTGGTTCTATCATGTACGCCATGATTTGTACTAGACCTATCGTCTCGTATGCTTTGAGCATGACAAGTCGTTACCAATCTGATCCGGGTGAGAACCATTGGATGGCAGTCAAGACGATCCTAAAGTACTTACGAAGGACTAAGGATGCGTTCTTGGTATTTGGAGGGATGGAAGAAGATCTTGTTGTAAGAGGTTACATAGATGCTAGCTTCCAAACCGACAAAGATGATTTCCGATCACAGTCGGGATTTGAGTTTATGCTAAACGGAGGTGCGATATGTTGGAAGAGTTCCAAGCAGAGTACTATTGCCGATTCTACTACTGAGGCCGAATATATAGCGGCATCCGATGCAGCTAAGGAGGCAGTTTGGATCAAGAAGTTCATTAGTGACTTGGAAGTTGTTCCAAGTATCACTAATCCGGTGGAACTTTATTGTGACAACAATGGTGCCATTGCGCAAGCAAAGGAACCAAGGTCACACCAGAGATCCAAACATATACTTATATGTTTCCATCTCATTAGAGAGTTTATTGACCGGAGAGATGTTAAGATATGCAAAGTATCAATCGATGATAACATTGGGGATTCGCTTATAAAGCCCCTCGCACAAGCTAAGCATGATGGTCATGTGAGGTCCATGGATATTAGATACATAGATGGAGCCTAGTATAAGTGGGAGATTGTTGGTGTAGTGCCATAGGCGTTTAGTTATGTTTGACTTATTATCTAAACCGCTATGTAATCGTCTTTATCATTTGTTATAGAGAAAGTATTATTTGGTTCATTATATGTTTTGCATGTTTATTATATTGAACTGCGTCCCTATTTGTTGAGAACAACTAGTATAAGTTGATAGTGGATAATCATAGAGATGATTATATGCATGTGTTGCACATTACACTTATGGATACTTGCTAGAGAGCAAGTATTGGACATGACCTACCGATGAGATTTATGACATGGTCAATAGTCATATGTGTCATGAATAAATCTCATGATAGTCGTGTTATTGAATCCTTATTACCTGAGATTATCATCGTCTTCCATATGACGAAGATCGTGTTTGATATAGTCTAACACTATCTTTAATCGGATAGCAATAAGGGCTTTGTTAGCACGATTGGACTCATGTAGGGAAGAATGATAAGTCAAGATGGGATTTGTCCCTCTTATGAAGAGAGATGTTTGCTTGGGCCCCTCGATGAATGATGTTGATGAAATGTGTGGCCACACTCAAGTGATTTGATAGAGATCAAATGCATTTGGATTATCAACATATTCGGAATCGAGAAAGCATATTGAACGGAATGAGTTGACATAGATCATGACTCATGTTCAATTAGACATCGTGGACAAAGGGATCGTGACATTTGAATATCAAGGAATCAAGCTTTGATGTTATATTTAATTGGGTGGACATAATGATTTGCTAGAAGTCACTTATGTCTTGTGAGGTTGATGTTTCAACTCACTACCAACATAAAATATAATTCCTAAAGGGTCACACACAAAAGAACGGGTTAAAAATGGCTAAAAGGATAAATTCTGGGCTCTGGGGATGACTCTGTCACGACTGATGCTTCAGGGGACGAGTCGTGCCCCATTGGCTCAATTCGTGCCTTGTGAAGGGATGACAGTTTCAGGGGGTGTGCAATTGGGGACGACTCGTGCCCTGTAGGACGAGTCGTGCTCACGACTCGTGCCCTCTGGCACGACTCATGCCCCTTTTGATTTGGCAACCTGGAAAACTGGTTCGTTAAGTCGTGCGACCAAATTGGCCATAAGGCACGACTCGTGCTCCTGGGGACGAGTCGTGCCAGCGGTTAAATATTGGTCCGTACACTTTCCTTTGAGGGTTAGGTTTTGGTCTTTGACAAGGTTTCTTTCCTAAAAGTTAGAGATTTATACTTAGTATAAATAGAAGACTTTGGTCAGCCAAAAACACTAAGTAATTTTGGGTTTATGAAACACAAAATTGAGATATAGATTTAGAATCAAAGATCAAAATCCTTTTTGCCATTGATTATTGAAAATCAGTTTCAATAATTGGGATCATCTAGCAATCAATCAAGAATCGTTCTTGGTCCATTCGAGTGTGGATTACCGATAGAGGGTGATAAGTTAATCACCAAAAGCTTGAAGCCTTCAATCATCGATTCTTCACAAGGTAAAGAACAAGGAGAAGATCAAAACCTTCATCAACGGTTTTGATATTCGTTTTTGAGATTCGATTTTCAGATTCGAATTCAAGTTAAACTTCATCGCATTCAAGGTATGTAAATTCTATCTCATATTAATTTCTAATCTCTTCATGCTAGACGGATCTTAGGGCTAGGGTTTTGATGTTATTGTTAAATCTTCCGCTGCGTTTGTAACCCCAAAATCGAACATTGACATCATCGGTCGATAAAATTGATGACTCTTCCTAAAGCAGTTTAAATATTTTCACTTTCCGCCCTTCCGCATTGTGTTCTTCCCAAAACTCTATCAATTTTTCATTTTGGCCCGAAACATGTTCACTATTTGTTCTACATGAAGTTCTTATCTATCACTTTCACTTCCTCATTTTCAACTCTTACATACCGCATTTTAATCTTCTTCTTCTTTTTTGTTTGTTTTTTTTTTTTTTTACGTAAGCGAGGTTTTATCTTCTTCAACTTCTCTGCATACCCTAGCTGGCAATTTTAAACAATATCAAGCCCTAGAAGGAAGGTGAGAATGCACTCCACTATGGTTAGTGGACTTATAAGATTGTGGGTCGGTCCAATTCTAATGATGATCAATAAATATTGTGGCCATCGTATGAACCCTCCACTCTTTTGCCTCCATTTTCATTCTGAGCCACAAATCTTTGCTTCTTCCTGATCAATTTGTTGTAGTTTCCTCCATCTTGGCTTTGCGGAATACTCCCTTTTGTTTGTATCGAAATAATTTTCCTACTTTTTTTATCATTAATACTACGAAGGTATTTGATTATTAAATTTAAATTTATTTAATTATCCTAATAAATATATAAAACTCGTTATTGTTAGTATTTATAATGATATATTAATAACAAGTTTTAATTTTTCAATAGAATAATTTAATCAATCTTAAAATATCGCTTAAAATACTTTTATACTCCCTCCGTCCCGCACCAAATGTCTTAACTTTCCATTTTTGGGCGTCTCATTTAAAATGTCTCAACCCAAAAAAGGAAAGTTTTTATTACTTTTTTATTTGTGGGACCCACTTGTCATAGTAACAATAAATATCCACTAACTATTTCATACCACACCTTCTCTTTCTTACATCACTTTCATACTCACAACATTTAAATTTTTTCTCTTTCCTACATCACTTTCCTTAATTTCCACGCCGAACCCATTTTGAGATATTTGAGGTTGGAAGGAGGGAGTATTAACTAAAGATAAAAAAATAAAAAATTTGAAGATAATTTTGGGACAGTAGTTCCTTGTCCGGTTGTCCCTATGATACTGCGTGATCACTTTTATCTTCATTTTGGCATATTGATTCAACAAGTCAACCGCTTGCGTTTCTTGCATAATGCATATCTTCTTGTCATGCTCAATCAAATTGTTTACTAGTTCAGGGGTAAAGTGTTATATTTCAAATTGTCCACTATGGTTAGTGGAAAATGCAATGTGGCCATTTTTTGAATCTCCGCTCTTCCCTTCCCCGCCATTTTCAGCCACGAAATGATGCTTCATTCTCAATCCAATTAATATAGTGTTCTTAACCAAACATTAAAGCTATTTTGTGTTCCCACTTCTCCACTCTATATCTTAGACACCCTCAACTATAAATACACAACTTCTTCTCTTTAACTCACAACTTGAAAATTTGTGTAACAAAGAGACATTTCTAGTGCACCAAACATGCCTTCTTTTAAGTCATTAGCTCTTCTTGCTTTACTTGTTACATCTTTTACTATGATCAAGGTGTCTGAAAGTCGTGTCGCTCGAAAAGACTTGGGCCTTGATTTGGGTGGTATTGGGCTCGGGGTAGGCGTGGGACTCGGAATAGGCGGAAGTGGAAGTGGTTCGGGCGCTGGGGCCGGTAGTTCAGGTTCTAGCTCCAGCTCTAGTTCTAGCTCTAGCTCGTCTTCGTCATCTGGAGGGTCGGGTGGAGGTGGTGCAGGCTCGGAAGCAGGGTCTTCCGCAGGTTCACATGCTGGTTCGGGATCACGTGGCAGTCAAGGCGGCAGAGGAGGAGGTGGCGGAAGAGGAGGAGGCGGTGGCGGTGGCGGCGGCAGTGGTGGTGGTGGTGGAGGTGGACGTGGCGGGGGATCTGGTGAGGGTTCGGGATATGGTGAAGGTGGTGGGTATGGGTCTGGCTCAGGAAATGGGAATGGCAAATAATTAAACCTTTTATTTTTGGTTGTTACAAAATAAATAAAAAAACAAATGGTGTATAGTAATGTTTTGGTTTATTTTCTCTTTTCTTTTCTTGTTCGACGAAAGTGTATGTCTATGATGTAATGTACGCTTTAAGCGTGCATGTCAATGTTGTATTTTGTGCTTAAAATGCTGTATTATATTGTTACCCGTAATCCCACTTTCCAATTAAATAAATTTATAATGTTAAATAATAAAATACTATTCATTTTGATATTAATAATACTTATATGAGATGACATGTTATAACTGATATATTTAAAATAAATAAAATAAATCAATTACACAATACAACGATATACGTGTTTAATCAAATTAACTACATCCACCTGTATACACCTGTGTATACGTATAATAATGTTAGATAATAAAATACTATTCATTATGATATTAATAATACATACTCCCTCCGTCCCAGTTCAATAGATACCAACTTTTTGGGTGTGGAAATTAAGGAAAGTGAGGTAAGAAAGAGAAAAAGATTAAATGTTATGAGTATGAAGAATTAAATAGGAGAGAGAATGAGTGGAAAGAATAGTTAGAAGAGAGAATGTTGTGAGTGAAAAAGTAAAATAGGAGAGAGAATGAGTGAGGTAAATAGTGAAGATTTCTTTCCATTTTGGGTAAGTATCAATTGATGTGGGACGGACCAAAAAGGAAATAAGTATCAATTGAACTGGGACGGAGGGAGTATATGAGATGACATGATATAACCGATATATTTAAAATAAATAAAATAAATCAATTACACAATACAACAATATACGTGATTCACCAAATTAACTACATCCACTTATATATGTGTTTCACCAAATTAACTACATCCACCAACAGAGGGCAATAATATTATTATCAAATGGCAATTATCAAATACAATTTGTAATCTAATAAACGAACTTTTTGATAACAATAATTTACAACTTTGCAAACCATACTATATCTATAGAAAGAGAGAAACAAGAAAACTATTGAAACAACTATAATTATTGATCTCTATTACATTTAAAATTACATTATAAAACTGCTAACTAATGTGGCTTATTTATACTTCATATTACTAACCCTTCAGGGTTTTCTAACCCTACACAAAATTGACGCTGATCGGGCCTAAATTCGGACAGCGCGCGATCAACCCCTTTTGGGGCGATCGCCCAAAATTTCAGAGACTCTGCGTGGTCGCGCCCTCTTCATGGCGTGGTCGCTCCCTTCGGTCAGTCAAAGGAATTATTGATTTGCCCTTTGTTCAATCCCCTAATTTTTTTCCAAATTAGATGGCATCAAACCCAACAAATCTACACATTGACATCTAACTTCCCGATCACAAACTAGAACTCCCCTCTGCCTCTGATTTGTTATGCCAAACACCAACTTTGTCCTCCGAACAACCAAATTCGTATCTTCCTAGATACCCAAATGTGTTATGCCGAACACCAAAACACTTGATGCAATAGTTGATCAGACCCGTTCAACAAGTAAACAAATGTGTCTACCACACACACAAATGTATCCCCCTGGATACCCAAACTAGGCTGCGTCGAGTACACCAATGTGTCTCTAATACACCCAAATGTGCCACTGCCGTAGGCACTCAAAATTACCTCAACCGGCCATTGGGCAAATCTAGTCGACATTGGATCTTGGCAACCCAAACAGATGAAGCGGTCATATCCGTGAAATTCCTGTTGGTGTAATGCCATAGGCGTTTAGTTATGTTTGACTTATAATTTAAACCGCTATGTAATCGTCTTTATCATTTATTATAGAGAAAGTTTATTTGCCTTATTATATGTTTGAATGTTTAATATAAAAACATGCGTCCCTAGTTATTGTGAATTACTAGTATAAGTTGGTAACGGATAATCATGGAGATGATTATATGCATGTGATGCACATTACACTTATGGGTACTTGCTAGAGAACAAGTACTGGACATGACCTACCGATGAGATTTATGGCATGGTCTATAATCATATATGTCATGATTAAATCATATGATAGTCGTGTCATTGATATCCTTTGTACCTGAGATTATCATTGTATTCCTCATGATGAACATTGTGTTTGATGTAGTCTAACACTATCTTTAATAGGATAGCAATAAGGGCTATGTTGGCACAATTGGATTCTTGTAGGGAAGAATGATAAGTCAAGATGGAATTTGTCCCTCTCGTTGAGAGAGATGTTTGCTTGGGCCCCTCGATGAATAGTGTTAATGAAATGTGTGGCCACACTCAAGAGATTTGATAGAGATCAAATGCACTTGGATTATCAACATATTCGGAATCGAGAAAGCATTGAACAATATGAGTTGACGAGGACTATGACTCATGTTCAATTAGACATCGTTGACAAAGGGATTGTGACATTTGATCTATCAAGGAATCAAGCTTTGATGTTATATTAATTGGGTGGATATAATGGTTTGCTAGAAACCACTTATGTCTTGTGAGGTCGATATTTCGACTCACTACTAATTAAATATAATTCCTAAAGGGTCACACACAAAAGGACAAATTTGAAATTGGCTGAAAACTAGAATTGGGATCTGAGGCTGTTGCACGGACGTGCGCTGAAATTTGGAGCGCCTGTGCAAGATATGTTGGCTGGAGTGGCCGTGCGTTAGTTTTTGGAGCGGCCGGGCAAAAGTTGCACGGGCGTGCGTTAGAAACTGCACGACAGTGCACATCGGCGCTGAAAGTTCGTTTTGACTTTGGAAAAGGAGTGTTCTCCCTAATTGTTAGGGTTACTTACCAAGTATAAATAAGACCTTTCTCCCAACCAATAGATATACGAATTTTGAGTTTTAGAAACACAAATCATTGATTTTGATTGAGAATTAAAGTTCAAAACACCCAAATTAATTCCATATTTAGCCATTGATTGTTGAATATCGATTCAACAATCGGAGGATCATCTAGAAATCCTACAAGAATTGTTCTTGGTTCGTTCACGTGTGGATTACCGATAGAGGGTGATTGCTTTATCACCAAAAGCTTGAAGACTTGCAATCGTTGATTCATCACAAGGATTAGAACAAGGAAGAAGAAGATCAAAGGTTCGGCATCAATTCAAAGATTGAATTTCAGATTCGATTTGAGATTCGTTTTGATCAAGCAAAATCGCTACAAGGTATGTAAATCTATTTCATATGTTTCTAATCTCTTCATGCTAGACAAATTCATGGCTAGGGTTTTGTTGATTTATAAAGTTCTTCCGCTGCGTTTGTAACCCCAAACCCCAACAGTGGTATCAGAGCCATGTTTATCATGATTAGGATTGAAATTGGCATGCTAAATTTAATGCGATTAAATTTTTTACATGCTATATGAAATAGATTCATGTTTTATGTGTGTTGTTTTATGAAAACAATTATATGTGATATGCCATAGTCATGATTAATAATTGATTAATATGATTGGTCTTTTACATATGTTATTGATCTGTTTAATATGATTAATTAGATTAGTAAATTCTCAAAATTATATCAAATTGTTTGATTGGAATATTTTGTGAAGCCCTATGTTCATGATTATGTACACATAAGTTCATGTTACAACCATGCGATGTTTGTTGTTATATGTAAATCCTTCTTAATGTTTAAGTTTTATGCCACCTCTTGATATAACACTTGTGAAATTTTAGGATATTTTGATGTAGTTTTGACTCAGTTGGGTGCATCATTATATCTTAATTTGTGATCAAGATGAGATAATTGTTGATGTAGTTTTGACTAAGTTAGGTGCATCGTTCCACGTCTCATACGTTTGAAAAAGGTTAAACTTAATTGGTACTTTCAAATGAGATTTGACCCAAAACATAGATGAGATTAAAACATGTATTGACATATGATGTCTAGATATCTCATAAAAGATCTAAGAGTCATATATGATATGATTGATGTTATCTACCTAAATAGCTTGATTTCGGGCATTGACTCAGTTAAACCAAAATCAAGTGAAATTTGGATCTTAGCCCACTATAATTATATGATACATGCTTGTATTTGAAGGTGTATAATTTAGTGGGAGTATTTGTGTAATACATTATTTGTCTCTTAGATGGTAAATAAATTGATACGTACTTATATGTGTTCATATTGTATGTATATCTTATTGTAGTAAAGCAGTTACAATATTTTCACTTTGCGCCCTTCCCCTTCCGCATTGTGTTCTTCCGAAAACTATCAATTTTTCATTTTGGCCCGAAACATGTTCACTATTTGTTCTACACGAAGTTCTTATCTATCACTTTCACTTCCTCATTTTCAACTCTTACATACCGCATTTTCTTCTTCTTCTTCTTCTTTTTTGGTTTTTTTACGTAAGCGAGGTTTTATCTTCTTCAACTTCTCTGCATACCCTAGCTGGCAATTTTTAACAATATCAAGCCATAGAAGGAAGGTGAGAATGCACTCCACTATGGTTAGTGGACTTATAAGATTGTGGGTCGGTCCAATTCTAATGATGATCAATAAATATTGTGGCCATCATATTAACCCTCCACTCTTTTGCCTCCATTTTCAATCTGAGCCACAAATCTTTGCTTCTTCCTGATCAATTTGTTGTAGTGTCATTCAGATCTTGGCTTTGCAGTCGGCTTTGGGACAGTAGTTCTGATGACATGACCGAGCGTTAGGCCCAGCCTAAAAGGTCCGGGCTCATATCAAGCATGGGCGGACATAGTAAGGTGCAAGGGGGGCCAGTTGGCCCTGCTTGGTTTTTTTTTTTTTTTTTTTATTTTTTTTTAATTTTACACTAAACGATGTAGTATCGTACATAGTATAAATAAATCTTCGGCAAATACAATTAGAATAGCAAAAAGAGAAAATTAAAGGATTGTATCTGAGACTCAAGACGGAATGACGAACGATGGAAATGTCACCACCGGTAATAGAGGCTGAACGGTTGCAGCATTTACAATATATAAATGTCATCTCCATTGGAAATCTTTTGAAGCCAAAAGGACTAGTGTGTTTGATCGTCTCATTCAGATGATTGGTTCAGCAATAGAGATAATTTTATGGCATTATGTAAAAAAAAAAAGGTATGTAGTTAGCTTGTTGCTTAGATTATTTTAGTTGCACTAAAGTTGTATTGCATGTGGAAAAAATTGGCAAAAAAAAAAATTTCGGGGGCGCTGCCCCGAACCCCCATCTTCAATCCTTTGCTCCAAAAAATCTTGGCCCCCCTTTCTTAATTTCCTGCGTCCGCCACTGATATCAAGTACCTTGTCCGGTTGTCCCTATAATACTGCGTGTTCACTTTTATCTTCATTTTGGCATATTGATTCAATAAGTCAACCGCATGCGTTTCTTGTATAATGCATATCTTCTTGTCATGTCATGTTATATAAATTTGATCACATGAGATAACATTAATTAGAAGAGTTTCGATCAAAGTTACCCACATCAACTACTCATAAAATAACATTAACATTTTATTTTCAAAGGAAAAGTGAAAAATAGATCACGAAATTGTTTAACTATTTTGTGTGAGCAATCTTGTTACAATAAAATAACCAAAGTTATTCTTAGTGATTAGACTCTATGCAACTTTAACATTACAGAATCACTATAATAGAGTGTATTAGATCTTTGCAATCTTAATTAGTGGCGAAATCAGAAATTTTAGAATTTTTTTTAGGAAAAATAATGGAGATTGCTTGAGGAAAAACTTTATATAATTTAATTTTAATATATAGATAATTGAAACAAAATGGAGTCAAAATGATATTGTATTACAAATTTTACCCAAAAGAAAGGGGGGGGGGTTTGAAATAACGAAAAAACAATAGTTTTAGTGTAATTTTTTTTTAAAAATAGAAATACTTAAATGACATTTCATTAAAATCATGGGGGTCGAGTGACCCCAACTCGTGTGGGTGGCTTGGCCACTGACCTTGATCCTACTGCAAAGGCGGATCTACACATGTTGACATGGGTGCAACTGCACCCTTTTAAACCAAATTGTTTACTAGTTCAGGGGGTAAAGTGTTATATTTTAAACCCATTGATTTGAGTACGAGTCCCACAAGCATTTATTCACAATTATTACATTTTAAAACTTTAGTGTAATTTGTGCACCCATTCAAAAAATATTTTTGGTCCGCCATTGTCCTACCGGATCTCTCTACAATCCTGTTTCTACTTGATAACTGCAAACTTGAGCACACTTGATCTCTGCAACCCTTCTTCAACTATGGATTCAAGATCCTACTTAGTTTCTGCAATCTTGATCCAACTGAATTTTTGCAACTCTGATTCTAGCCGATCTCTACGACAAAGATAACTTAATCTTTTAGATTCGAATGTAACTAAAAAAATGTTAAAAGAAAGATAAAAAATTATGAAAGAACATGATAATTGGTGAGCCATGGACCTCCACTCTACTATGGTTAGTGGAAAATGCAATGTGGCCATTTTTTGAATCTCCACACTTCCCTTCCCCGCCATTTTCAGCCACGAAATGATGCTTCATTCTTAATCCAATTAATATAGTGTCCTTAACCAAACATTAAAGCTATTTTGGGTTCCCACTTCTCCACTCTATAACTTAATAATGCCACGTTTGACTGCCAATCTAAGACACCCTCAACTATAAATACACAACTTCTTCTCTTAAACTCACAACTTGAAAATTTGTGTAATAAACAGAAATTTCTAGTGCACCAGACATGCTTTCTTTTAAGTCATTAGCTCTTATTGCTTTGCTTGTTACATCTTTTACTATGATCAAGGTGTCTGAAAGTCGTGTCGCTAGAAAAGACTTGGGCCTTGATTTGGGTGGTATTGGGCTCGGGGTAGGCGTGGGACTCGGAATAGGCGGAAGTGGAAGTGGTTCGGGCGCTGGGGCCGGTAGTTCAGGTTCTAGCTCCAGCTCTAGTTCTAGCTCTAGCTCGTCTTCGTCATCTGGAGGGTCGGGTGGAGGTGGTGCAGGCTCGGAAGCAGGGTCTTCCGCAGGTTCACATGCTGGTTCGGGATCACGTGGCAGTCAAGGCGGCAGAGGAGGAGGTGGCGGAAGAGGAGGAGGCGGTGGTGGTGGAGGTGGCAGTGGTGGTGGTGGTGGAGGTGGACGTGGCGGGGGATCTGGTGAGGGTTCGGGATATGGTGAAGGTGGTGGGTATGGGTCTGGCTCAGGAAATGGGAATGGCAATTAATTAAACCTTTTATTTTTGATTGTTACAAAATAAATAAAAACACAAATGGTGTCTAGTAATGTTTTGGTTTATTTTCTCTTTTCTTTTCTGGTTCGATGAAAGTGTATGACTACGATGTAATGTACGCTTTAAGTGTGCATATCAATGTTGTACTTTGTGCTTAAAATGTTGTATTATATGGTTACCCGTAATCCCGCTTTGCAATTAAATAAATTTATTGTGTTAGATAATAAAATACTATTCATTTTGATATTAATAATACTTATATGAGATGACATGTTATAACATACTCCCTCCGTCCCGCTACAAATTGCACATTTTCCTTATTTGGGCGACCCATTACAAATTGCACACTTCTTAAAATGACAAAGAATTTTTACTATTCTCTCCACTCATTCTCTCTCCTACATTATTTTAATACTCACAACACCATTATAATTTACTATTCCCTCTACTCATTCTCTCTCCTATTTTACTTTTACACTCACAACATTTATATCATTATTTTTTTCCTTAATCCCAGCGCAAACAGTAACTAGTAACTGTGCGATTTCAAGCGAGTCGGGGGGAGTATATATTTAGAAGATAGAAAATAAATCACTTACCCAACAAAACGATTTACAACAAAACGATTTACGTATTTTACCAAATTAACTACATTCAACGGCAAAGGACAAAAATATTATTATCAACTTACAATCATCAATTACAATCTCTAATATAATACACAAATTTCTTGATCACAATAATTAACAATTATGCAAACCCTATATCTAGAGAAACAGAGAAACAAGAAAACCGTTGAAACAACTATAATTATTAATCTCTATCACAATAGAAATTACATAATAAAATTACTAGTGAATAGGGATTATTTATACTGCATATTTCTAACCCTGCAGAATTTTCTAACCCTACACAAAACTGTCGCTAATCGGGCCTAAATCCAGACACCGCGCGATCGCCCCTTTCTGGCGCGCGATCACCCCAAAATTTCAGAGACTCTACGCGGTCGCGCTTTCTTCATGGCGTGGTCGCTCCCTTCGGTCATTCAAAGGAATTACTGATTTGCCATTTGTTCAATCCCTTAATTTTTTTCCAAATTAGATTTTATCCAACCCAACAAATCTCCACTTTAACATCCAACCTCCCGATTACAAACTAGAACTCCCCCATGCCTCAGATTTGTTATGCCAAACACTAACCTTGTCCTCCGAACAACAGAATTTGTATATTCCTAGATACCCAAATGTGTTACGCCGAACACCAAAACACTTGCTGCAACATTTGATCAGACCTGTTTAACAAGTAAACAAATGTGCCTACCAGACACTCAAATGTATCCCCCTGGACACCCAAACCATGCTGCGTCGAGCAAATCAATGTGTCTCTAAGACACCTAAATGTGCCACTGCATTAGGCACTCAAAATTGCCTCAACCGACAATTGGGCAAATCTAGTCGACATTCTTGCCAACCTAAACAGATTAAGCGGCCATATCCGTGGAATTCCCAACAGTACGTACCTTTTCCTCGATTCCTTCCTCGCTTCCCAATTGTGTGTTTTGACCTACTAACTGTGGCTTTCCCAGTTCAACTCCACCTTGAGTAACTTGTTGCTCCACCTGTTTGTCAACCACCCCGCACGAAGCCATGCAACATGCTTCCTTCAGATGTGTCTCTACCATACCCTCTATTGTACGATTTTCGACACCCAAACCCAAAAACGTAAATCCTTGAAGGACGTAAGGAATCTTGCTTTACCCCTTTTAGAATTACATTCGAACCCCTGCAGACATTTACTACTCCACCTTCACCTTTGAAAATGTATCTCATTTTATCTAGCTGACTAAGCGATATCAGATTCTTCGTTACTTCAGGAACATGTATAACCTTGTTCAATGTACAAAACATACAACCAAAAGTTCGCACCCTGATGGACCCCATACCAACTACCTTGTAGACAGAACCATTAACAATATAAATATCACCCCCTTTCGTCTCCTCGTAAGTTGCAAACCATTCCCTGCGCGAACACATGTCCTAAAAAGCCCCAAAATCAATAATCCATTTATCTATCATACCTCTTTGTTATTCGGTTACTAAGGCATAATCCTTCTCATCGTCTTCTGTCATAGCTGTGGTACCCCCAAATTGCTCGCTTTTATTCAACCTGTGACATTCACGTTTCCAATGTCCCTTTTCCTTTCATTAGCTGCAGACATCTCTAGTTCTTGGATCCATTTTAGAAAAACCCTTGTTTCTCCTACCTTGACCCCTATAGCCTTATACAACCAATCCTGCTGATTAAGATTCTGCAGATATACCGCTCGCATTACGGCGCAGATCTCTGGTCATGAGATTATTCTTAACCTATTACAAAGTAACCGTATCCTTACCATTAATAAAGGAATCCACAAATCCCTCATATGACAGTGGTAAGGAGACACATAACATAAGAGCAACATCCTCATCTTAAACCTTAACATCAATATTACGCAATTCAAGTAATAAAGATGTGAATCGATCTATATGATCCCTAATGGGCGTCTTCCATCATTCGGAGCGAATACATCTTCTGCTTCAGATATAACTTGTTGGTCAATGATCGTGTCAGATAGATATATTCCAATGCAAGCCACAAAGCACCTCTGGAATCAGTATCTGCAATATCTGGCAGAACATCATCATCTAAACACCTGATGATTTTAGAGTGGGCCCTCTCGTCTAACGCGATCAGATATGCTGCTTCCTTCTTAGCTGCCTTCCCCGAACCATCTGTTGTTGCAACCACGATAACACCTGTGGAAATTGCTACTAATTTGCCCTTTAAATTCTAGCGATTTTCCTGATTGCACCAGGCAATAGAGCCCACAGCGACCGATACGCACGTGCGAAGTGCCCAATGCGCCCTTTGTGCCCACTGTAAAATCGACCCCATATTACCCGGATCACGGACTGTTACAGTTGAACTGCACATCAGTCCAACTCTTATAGTAACACAAGTTACATTTTGTGGTAACATGAGCTATATTAGGGCATTCAAGAACATTATATATAGTAGCATGACTTGTATCATATATAATAAGGGTTTCGAGTCTAACCACACATACCTCAAATTTCGTATAACCGTATAATGATGCATTCAACTATATCACTAACAAGAACTACAAGCGAAAAATTATGAAAATATCAAAAAACAACCTCAAAACTTCAGGGCCTCAAAATATGAACGCCTTATGCCCTGTTTGGTAAAACTGAAAAATTAAACTCTAAAATGTAGAGATAAAATTATTAAATTGTTGAATTTTAATACTTAATTTTGTTTGATTATAACAAATCAATTACATCCGAATTTAATCAAAATTTCAGCTCAACCCTCAAAAATTATTTGAATAATTTTAATGATTGTATAATTAAATAAAGTCATCATTGACATAATTAAATTATATTTTTATAATATTTAAATATTTAAATATTTTTTACTGGTAATTTCTTTGTTCGTAATAAAATTTAATTTAACTATTTTGGTCAACTTGTTGAATTTTGATTAAAAATGAAGAAAATCTATTTATAATACTCTATTATAAATATTATCAACAATTTAATATTAAAAAAATACATGTTAATATTTAGTCCATTATAATTTATACGAGAAGTTACAAAAAAGTAGCAATAAATTAATAAAAAAAATATTTTGATGGATGAATTTGAACCCATTCCTTTTTTTCTCTTTCTTTACCCCTCTTACCTTCTTAAGACACCCTTTTCTAACTTAAATTTAATAGTCATTTTTTTAAGACAATTTTAATTATTAAAGTAATTTAAATTTATTTTACGTACCAAACAAGCTTAATTTTTTAAAAGTGTTTTGATGCTGCAGGAATTGTGCTTATCAGTAATCCTCCACGTGGCAGGACCAATCACCTGGCTTCTTGACCTGAAATCAGAACCCACGACTAGCCGGATGTGTCTCCGGCGAAGACGCTCGGGCGTGAGAGTAAGATAACAGTGTATATAGCTCAAAATGTATTGAATAATGAATTCAGATAACAAAATGGCAGTTACCTTTCACCGTTGGTAGTGATGATGTATTTATAGGGGATGACCGTTGTATTTTTGGTGGTGCTACATGAGCTACGAGATTTTAGGGACAGTTACAAGTAATGTGAACGTGTCCTATGACGGCTCCTGATTCGTAGGGAATCGGTTATGGAAAGGTTTGACTTCACGTACATTCGCCTGCTAGGTCGACGCTTGTGGATTAGGTCGAGGTCGCCATTTAAGGAATGGTCAACCTGACTGATGGGTAGAGCATGGTTCGTACCCGAATTGTAGTATGGATCATGAGGTCGGATTAAGTTAGGTCGGGACCTGGTAGGTCGGACATGGACTTAGTCGACGGATACTTGAGATGGGCTTCGGGCCTCGCCCTGATTGGGCTAGCTTCATTGAGAATGTGGGCGTCAAGGTTGCCTGTGATTGGGCTTTATTCGTTTGGCCCAACTCGACACTTTTGGTATGTTCAGTGGCCCCCAACTTTCGAGTTGACTTTGTCGGCTTGGAAGTTAAGGAAATCTTTGATGAGAATTGCTTTACTCGCAGGTCGCCACTCATATTGATACTTTAGTCGACCAAAATGACGTGGCATGATCCCGGACGTCGGCGATGAACGGTCAGAGATGAAGGAGCGTCGCTTTCGGAATGATTACTATTCTGACGCTTGGTAGTCTTACTCGAAAACCGCTTCAGCGTTTAATTTTGGAAAATTAATTTCGAATTTCTTTTCCCATTCCAAATTTGGGAAAATATAAATACCAAAAATCTCCCTTTGAAATGAATTCTTACCGTCTCCAAACTCTCCTTCTCCGGCGATAATTGCGGAATTGCGGCAGGATTAATTTCAAGCTTGCGTCTTTGTCTACGACTCTCCCTTCTGCAATCAATTGAGGTATTTATCTTGTACTCTTGCATTAGGGCTTTGATTTCTGCTTTGTTTTGATTTCCGCCATAGCTAGGACCTTCAGTAGTGAACCAGGAGCTTGGTATGGGTACTGCACTGTTAACTGTAGGGTGTATAAGAACGTGAACGGTGAGTGGAAAGTGATGTCCTTGGATGAATGCGCCTCTATCTTGACTAGGTGGGAGTTGAATTTTAGTGAGATAGGTTTGCCCGTTGTAGGGGACGCTGAAAATCTAGTAGTCGATGATTCAAATATCGTCACTTTCCATTTGTTCCATGAACTACTCGACCATATCACCTTGTTTTATGTTAGGGACGTCTATAAACCTTCCTTCCTTAGAAATAGAATAGGTTTTCCAGGGGAGTCTAGGTCGCCCTTAGGTAGGTCGACTGAATGTGATCATAGGACTGACTCCCCTGCTTCCTCTTTTGTTTGTATAGATATGACGACTCAAGGTGGAGTTGCAGCTTCAACTTCTTCAAGTCCTCGAATAGTGGATGCGTTTGGCTCCTCTGTTGTACCGGGGAAGAATGAGAGAGGATATATACCCAGTAGGCCTCTTCGAGGAAAGAAAAATATGGAGTCCCGATATGACATGGTTTATGATTTCTGTGGAGTAAGTAGAGCGGATTATAGGGTAACCATCTTTAGTAAGGCGGATTTTATGGCTAATTCCGTACCAGTTTCACTACTGATGCCACTAGGGTGGCCTTCTTTTATGGACAGTTTGAGGCGGGGTTGAGGTTGCCCTTAGATCCCTTTATCAACGAATTTCTGGAGTGCATGGATGCTCTTCCCCTCCAGCTTGGGGCCAACACTTGCAGGGTACTAGTGTGCTTTGCCATGGTATGTAGGTTTCTAGGCCATGAGCCTTGCATGAGAGTCTTCAAGGAATTTTTTGCTCCAAAGCTCGACAAGGCTGATTGGGGGATTAGCACTCCTTCTAAACCCAACTCCCCAAAGCTATTTGCCAATCTTCCCAATAAACATAGCGGTTGGAATTCCCATGTGGTAGTTGTAGAGAGTAGGCTGGGATGGGAGTTCCCTTTGCCAAATAACGAGTCTGACGTTATTGACGAGGAGAATTACTGGGAGCCTCCATGGCACCAAACCTTGTATAGGAAACTGTGCGCATTGGTCAAGAAAGGGCCCATTAGCTGGGAGGTGCTGGGGACGACCAAGTACAACTATATCCAGGCTGGAATGATGCCTGGGGATGGAGTGGTAGAACCCCTTGTTCCTGTGTTGAGAGGCCAGGTATATCCAGACTGGGTTACTCATTCCTTGGGTAGGTTGAAGGAGAACTGTCAATTTTGTCAGAAGAACGAAAATTATTGCAAAGACCACGGAGAGCATATTGGTGGTAAGGGTTTACTTGACCTGCATTCATTAGCTCGTCCATTGTTAACTTGCATAAGTAACTTATTATTGGCACAGAGAGTTATTTTGAGCTGCATACACAACTCTTAGCTCGTCCGTTGCCTGCTCGTATGTAGAACTTAGTTAATTCGTACATAGAACTATTTCGAATTGCAACTCTGTACTTATCAAATTGCCTGCTCGTATGTAGAATTAGTTAATTCGTACATAGAACTGCTTTGAATCGTATCAATTACCTCGCCAATTGTTTACTCGTAGAACTGTTTAGCTCGTACATAGAACTGCTTTGAATTGCCGAGCTAACACTTGATTACTTTGATGTCGTGTAGTTTTAACTCCCGAACAAGAAGCGAATATGGTGCGTATTGTTGGGGTTTCTGATAAGAAGAAAGCCAAGAGGGCTCATGGGGCTGCCAATGCTAAGGCGAGCAGAGAGAGAGAAGCTGCTACGAGGAACAATCTGCTCCCGAAGGATATTGCTGGAATGATCCCAATGGAAGAGGTCGAGCTGGAAGACCCTTTACAAAGTGGCACCCAATCCAATGATGCTAATGAAGGGGGTGACGAGTCCCACAGGTCAGTTAGGGCAAGTCTGAGCTCCGACCCAAATCAAGATGCCAATGTGGAGACCTCTGGAGCTAGGATGGCGGGGGCTAGCCCTTACAGGTTGTCAATGTTGATGATGATGACATGGAGGAAGATGAGGACGATCGTCCTCTGAGCTCGAAGAAGAGGTCCCGATCTGAGAAGGAAAAGTCTGTGTCTTCGAGCTAATTGCCTCCACCAACTTCCTCTCCCCCTAGTAAAGAGTCTCTAGATGAAAAGATGAGGAGGTTGGGTGACGTTCCTCCACTAGTAGGGGTCAACAGCTTGAGCCGCCGTTATCCCGACATGAGCCTGGGCCAAGTTATTGTTAGGAGGGCAATAGATGTCGACCTCTTAGCTCATTTCGCTGATAAGGGGATCACCCCCGAGGAATTTTCAGCTCGTTCTGGGATGGCTCATTGTGAGGTAATTTCTCACTTTCCTTTTCAGTCTAGTCGCTTGTTCTTTTACTCGACCAACTCGACTTCCGAGCTAACTCTTCTTTGATTTCCTTTGATGCAGAATCTTACTATGGTCGAGCAAGTTAAATGCTCTTGGAGGGCATCCATTGAGAGGGAGAGGCAGGCTCTTAAAGACTTATCCAAGAAGTCCCAAGAGCTGTCTGAGCTAAGGGAGAAATTTAATGACTTGGACAACTCATATGACGCCATGGAGATGGTCAAGAAAAAAGCCTTGGTAGATCTTGAAGCTGCTGAGTCCAAGCTCAAGGAGGCGGAGGTAGAAAGAGATGCTGAGAAGAAGGAGTTGGGGAAAACTCAGACTGAGCTGGCAACAGTTTCGAAGCTTCTGAAGGAGAAAGACACTTTCTTAATCGAGCTGCAGGAAGAGCGCCGACTTGAACGGGGAAAATGGCAAGAAGACCTTCAGGCCGCTGTTACCGCTGCTGCTAAGGATGCTGCTGAAGCTGCCATTGATAAATTCAAGGAGAGCGATGAATATTATAATACCATTGTATCCAAAGCTCAAGACTTTCTGGAGGTGGGCAAAAGGCATATGGCGCGCAGGGCCTTAGTAGATCCCACGGCTGAAGTTACTCTCGAGCAGTTAGCTCGTTGGTTTTCTGAAGCCCAATATGACATGACGGCCCGTGGTGGACACTCCATGGTTCCCTATCTTGAGAATGATTTGGCTTTCATCGCCCAGGAAGACCAAGAGGACGACTGTGAGAAGTGGGAAGCTCCCCCAATTGCCGAGAGAAATTTTGATGTTGTTTTGCAAGAGCTTGAAGACGCCACCACTATGGAAGAAGAAAGTGAGCAGCAGGTTTACTCAGAGTCGGGTAAACCCATAGGCCCCCAGCAACAAGAAGATGGGGAGGGTCGAGTTGCTACTGACGACCAAACTGATGCCGGCCAAGACTCTTGAATTATTTGTTTGAATTGTAATGAACAAGTCTTAAACAATGTTTTACTTTTTTGTTTTGAAATTTATTTGAATGCCTTGGCCCAGTTTTTGGGAGGCATAGAAACATGTAATCATATTTTTGCAAGTCTCAGCCCGCTTTTGGGAGACTTAAACATGTTTAATCTTAGCTGACTTCTTATCCTTGTATGTTTCATGCCTTTAATTTCAGTATATATATGTCGAGCTAGATATATTAGGAAGAGTCGACCTAAGCCTTGTAAGAATTCAGAAACGAGGTTGATTTGAGGTCGAACCTGTTTAGAGATGGCATAGGGTAGAGCTCATTAGAACGAATTCGACCTTGGATCGGACTTGTTATGAGACTAAAGCTGACTAAGAGTTGGGCTAATGTGTACGAAGTCGACGTTGAGTCGGACTTGTTAAAAGAATAAAGCTGATTAAGAATCGAGCTCATAAGAACGAAGTCGACGTTGAGTCGGACCTTTTAAAAGAATAAAGGTGATTAAGAATCGAGCTCATAAGTACGAAGTCGACGTTGAGTCGGACTTGTTAAAAGAACAAAGCTGATTAAGAATCGAGCTCGTTCGAATTAAGCTGACTGGGAGTCGAGCTAGTTAAAACCAGTATTGCACAACATTGGTCGAACAAAACAGCATTCTTATTGAAGTACGAACACGCTTACATTAATCTGAAAACTAGAACTAAAACAAGCTTGAACTTGGGAGCTGAAAACTAGAAGTAGTATCTGATGAGGTGGGTGGCGTGCCAAGGATGTTTCAACTCTTCTCCCCCAGGATGAGCTATCATGTAGGTTCCTTCTTTGACGACTCGAGTGACTATGTAGGGACCTTCCCAGTTGGGAGATAGTTTATTCTGCTGAGTTCTCCTTCCCGTTGCTTCGATCTTTCTCAACACATGATCTCCTATTTGAAATGATCTTGCCTTGACCCTCTTGTCGTGGTAACTTTTAGTTCGCTGTTTGTAGTTGACCATTCGAAGGTAGGCTGTCTCTCGCTTCTCATCGATCAAATCCAGGTCGATCAATTTGTTGATATCATTCTGTTCTTGATTGAAGAAAGTCACTCTAGCAGTAGGAAATCTGAGCTCGGCAGGTGCCATGGCTTCGATCCGTATGTGAGAGCAAAGGGGTTTCCCAGTAGGCCCCAGTGGTTGTACGAGCGCCCCGAAGAGCGAGGGGAGTTCGTCCAACCAATTATTGCGCCGACCTACGAGTCTGTCTTGAGCGAAGATAGTACAAGTTTATTATTTGCCTCAGCTTGCCCGTTGCCTTGGGGATAGGCGACAGAAGATTTCCAATGTTTGATTCCTACTCGATTCATCTACGCCGAAGGTTTGGGAGAACTGTAAACCATTGTCGGACACTATAGCTCGAGGGAAACCAAACCGACACCAAATGAAGTCATGAATGAAGTTGATGGCATTCTCCTCTGTGATACGAGCTAATGGCTTGGCTTCAACCCACTTTGTGAAATAATCGATAGCGACGATCACATACTTGCAATTTCCCCGGGCGGGAGGGAAGGGTCCAATCAAGTCGACACCCCACATGTCAAATGGCCAAGTTGCAATCACTGGTGTCGGCTCGGTGGAAGGCATATGAGGTAAGTTGGCAAACCTTTGGCATTGATCACATTGTTGAACAAAGTTGTGAGTATCAGCTCTCATGTGCGGCCAGTAATACCCCAAAGTGATTAACTTGTCGGCTAGAGTCCTGGCCCCCCGGGTGTCCACCAAAATCCCTTTGTGTACTTCATGTATCAATAGGGCGACCTCTTGAGGGTGGATGCACTTTAGCAATGGTCGAGTGTAGGATCTTCTGAATAGATTGCCTCCTTGAATAACGTATCTCGGAGCTTTCTTTTTGATTGCTCGAGCTTTCTTCTCGTCATCAGGCAGCTCGCCACTTTCTATGTACGCCTTCATTTCTTCAATCCAACACTTCTCATAAGCCCAGTTTCTTGAAGTGTCCTCTACACACTGAATTTTTATTCTCTCATAAGCTGGATTTTCGAGGAAAGAGATGGGCTCGTCATGTGGCTCATCTGAAGTGGCTAATTTCGAGAGGAGGTCGGCTAGCTCGTTGTCTTCCCTTCCAATCCTCTGAATCTCCCAAAATTCCAAATCTTTTATTAGCTCCTTCACCAGGTCGCAGTATTTAATCAGCGTGGAACTAAGCACCTCGTACTCGCCTCTGACCTGGTTGACTATCAGTTGGGAATCACAATAAGCCATGATTTTAGTTGCTCCAAAACACTTGACGTATTCTATAGCTGCTATCAAGGCCTCATATTCAGCCTGGTTGTTGGAAGCATCAAACTTGAACCTTAGTGATTCCTCGTACACGGTTCCAGACTCTGGCTCGATCAAGACAATCCCAGCTCCACTAACACTTTTGGTTGCTGATCCATCCGAGTAAACCTTCCAGCAATCGTCGGGTAGAGTAATGGCGGGCTGGAACTCGTGTTCTTTTCCTTTAGTCTTCTCCTTTGGGACTCGCTGCTTATCGTCTTCCTTGGTGAACGTAAGTTCGACCAAGAAGTCTGCTAGAGCTTGAGCCTTCAGTGTCTTTCGAGGTCGATATTCAATGTCAAATTCAGTAAGGGCAATTGACCAATTGAGCAATCGACCTGAACTCTCCGGCTTGTGCAATATCTTTCTCAAGGGCGCATTGGTTAGTACCACAATAGGGTGAGCCAAGAAATAAGCTCGTAGCTTCCTTGAAGCTACGACTAGAGCATAGGCGACCTTTTCTGCATTGTAGTACCTGCTCTCCACATCTGATAAGGCCTTGCTGATGTAGTATATTGGCTTTTGAAGCCCTTCCTCTTCTCTGATCAAGACTGCTGCAACCGACTTGTCTCCTACAGACAGATACACAAATAAGGTTTCACCAGTGGTCGGGCTACTCAGGAGAGGTGGAGTAGCGAGGTAATCCTTCAGCTGTTGGAACGACGAATGACATTCGGTCGTCCATTCAAAATTTTTCGTCCCCCTCAAGGCCTTGAAGAAGGGGAGAGACCTCTCTGCTGACTTAGATATGAAGCGACCAAGAGCTGCCACTCTCCCGTTAAGTCGTTGCATTTCTTTGATACTGGTGGGAGCCTTCATGTCGACTAAGGCCTTTATCTTCTCCGGATTAGCCTCTATGCCTCGTTGAGATACCATAAATCCCAGGAACTTGCCAGCTGCAACTCCAAAGACACACTTGCTGGGATTGAGCTTCATGTCGTTTGCTCGCAAATTGGCGAATGTTTCTTTTAGGTCGACTACGTGTCGTCCGGCCTTAGTTTTGATGACCATATCGTCAACGTAAGCCTCCATATTTCGGCCAATTTGAGAAGCAAAGACTTTGTTCACCATTCTCTAATAGGTTGCACCCGCATTCTTTAAACCAAATGGCATCATGTTGTAGCAATAGATGCCTCCAGCCGCTTGAAATGCCGTCTTGACTATGTCGTCCTCATGCATCTTAATCTCGTGGTATCCTGAGTAAGCATCGAGGAAGCTGAGGGTTGAGTGACCAGCAATGGAATCGACTAGCTTGTCGATTCTAGGAAGAGGATAGCTGTCCTTAGGGCAAGCAAGGTTGAGAGTGGTGAAGTCGACACACATCCGCCATTTACCATTTGATTTCTTCACCATGACCACGTTGGCCAACCACGTTGTATGAGTGGCCTCCTTGATTATCCCTGCACTCAAAAGTTTTTGTACCTCAGTTTTTATAGCCTCTTCCTTGTCGCGAGCAAAACTTCTCAACTTTTGGGGTCTAGGCTTTATGGTCGGGTTAACTTCAAGTCTGTGAACGGCGACCTCCTCCTTGATTCCCCTCATGTCCTCTACTCTCCACGCGAAGACGTCATTACTCTCCTTGAGTAGCTCAATGATTTCTGCTCGCTCCTCAACAGATAGCTGCTTTCCCATTTGAATTTTTTGGTCAGAGTAAGAAGGGTTGGTGATTATTGACTCTAGCTCGTCCACAGCCTCTAGCTCACGGTCCATCCACTGAATTGCGAGTCTCAATGATTATCTCTCGACCACTGTGTCTCTCCTCGGCCCCCAAATATGGAGCTTCCTCAGCTATCATGTCATCCAACTTGTCTGCAACCTCGCTGGTGGTGGTGGTGGCCCCCGAGTTTTTGTCGATCTGGAGGCATAGGTTGCCTATGAGGACTTGATCGACCATAACTACATCTGGATCGACCTCTGTGGTTTCAGAGTGACGTGTCGACTCAATCATGACCTCGTCATTTGAGCGATAGGTCGACTCCTCCACATTGGTGATTGTTGACAGTCGAGTAGTTTTGGTGACCGACTGGGACAGCTTCAAGTAACCATCTGCAGTCTCAATTTCTAACTCCCTCTTCTTTCTTTCCCGGAGAACATGGTCCAGGTATGCTCGAGTTGTGCCTTGTACGCAGCCTACTCCAGCAGTGTGGGGAACTTGACTCGGCGATGAGGATCGATGCCACCATTCCAAGAGCGACTGTCCGGGAATACCAAGTATGGCGGCATAGTCACCGTTTACATCAATCACAATAATTTGTACCTTTGACACGACCACAGTAAGGGTCTTGGCCCAGTCGACGTCGAGCTCTATCGGCCTTTAGCATCAACTCGATGGTTGGTGAAGCCCTCGACCTGCCATCATATCTTTCAAGCGCTCGCCATTAAGACCCATCTCTTTGAAAGTCTTATAGAACAAAATGTCCTTACGAGGCCCCGTATCGACTAAGAGTCTGCTCATCGTACATCCGTCTATGAGACCTGGGATGACAAGAACTTGTTCCCTAGCCACCATATTAGTTGCCAATTCATGGGGGTAGAAGCTGATCGCTTCATCTCTGACATCTCTCCTTGGAGGCACATGTGGGGCTTTGTTGAGCTGAAAGATCTTGTGTTTGATGGCTGTGTTGCTTGCTTGCTCTGTAATGACCCCCAGATTCAATCTAGGTTGCCTCGGTCCCTGTTGTCCACCTGCGAGTGCTCGCCTCCTCCAGTTTGAGGCCTCTTCACATATGCGTCGAGTCTTCCCTGCTCGACCATTCTTTGGATAATGCGCTTCAAGCCTAAACAATCCTCCGTGAGATGACCCGTGTCCTTGTAGTAATCACAGTACTTGCTATTGTCCCTTCTAAACTTGTTGCCTGGGTTCATTGGGGCAGGTGGGGCCAACTCGACGACATTCATGATTTCTGTTCGACTCACCGTAAGGGGAGTGAATGCCTCAGGTACCTTCTCTGTAGCCCTTGTCCGGTTCTTGCCATTTTTATTGTTTCCTCCATTCTTGTTGGAGTCCTTCTTATCATTGGCGACCTCAGTCTTGGGGCTCTTACCATTCTTCTTCTCTTTCCTTTCCTCAGCTAGAGCGACATTATACACCTTTTCAAACAACTCCTGTCGAGTTGTGACTGTACGAACTGTGAGTTCATAATCCATGTCTGCCGAGGAAATACCGTTTCGGAAGCAATTGATGACCTCCCTATCAGTGAGGTCTTCTTCTATCTTATCAACCATTTCCTTGAACTTGGTGAAGTAGCTCATCGAGCTTTCATTTTTGGCCTGTACCAAGTTGTTCAGATCAGTGACAGTCACTTTCCGAGCTCCAGCAGTCGAGAAGCGATCTAGGAACTTTGTCCTGAAGCATGTCCAAGTGGTGATGCTACCAGCGGCCAAACCATTGAACCAAGTTAAGGTTGCCCTAGTGAGTTTGCTTAGGAGAGCTTTCCACATATTGTCGTCCTCATTGGCGACAAAACACATTCTGGCTTCCAGATGTGCTATATGACTCTTTGCATTGGTCGACCCCGAATACTTCTCCAGAAGAGGCAACCTGAAACTAGGAGGAGGTCGACTATCTCTGATTTCCTTGGATAGAGGTCGAAGAGCAAAGTCAATTCGTTCGACCTTTCCAATCTCCTTCTTCTTCTCCTCCTCCCATTGTTCGAACTTCTTTTTCATCAACAACCACTCTCTAGCGTCAGGCCTGTCCTCTCCAACAGGGGGAACAGCATTCGACCTCTGGCCCTCGCTTCTGGGTGGAGTCATTTGTCCTTCTCTCCTGTCTCGTGGGAAGGAGCTCTTTCCGATCGCACCGGAGATCTTTGCTGTCATTCCTTTGTGGCGACTGCGCCTATCATCTACAGTAGGCGACTGCGCCTATTACCCCAGTGGCGACTGCGCCTCTTGTCTCGATAGGCGACCTGCGCCCATTCCTGTCCCTATGGGATCCTGATCTTTGTGTCCGTGCAGGGGAACTGCGTCGGCTTCTATTAGCCTCTAAATGCGTCCTCAAATCCGATTGAGCTTCTGCTCCCTATTCACTGTGAGGCTAGCCACTTAAGTCATTACTCGGAACATGGACGGGCGATTGAGGTCGGGCTACCATCCTTTGATCGGCATTTTGACCCACACCCTCATTGGGCCTAACACTCTGGCTGTTGCTGTTTGAGGTTTGAGAGGGAGCCACCCTCTACGATCTTATATCTGCCTTCTCGGCCTCCTCTGTGCCCAATAGCTCGGCTAAAATGCAGGCTCGCTCCGATAACATTTCCTTCTGCTCAATGGGTTGGATGAGGGACCTGCCCTATTTCCAACATTCCCCTGAGCAGTTGGACGCTTAGGAGGAGGTGGAGCTCCTTGTCCCTCCATGTGTCTTTTCCCCCTTCTCGTATGCGGCAATCCCTGCCGTCAACAACCGGTAGAGTGTGTTGCTCTACCATGAGGCGATTTAGTGGGGGTGGAGGCAGATTTGCGTTTTCAGCATTGGTGTTGAGATTTCCAGCGTTCGTATTGTTGTTATTGTTCACTTCTTCAAACTCTTCATAAGCGTCTGCGACATGCCCGTCTGGAGTCACCATTGTTGTAGGTTGATGAGATCTTCGAGGTCAAGCTAAAGCACAGTTCCCGGCAATGGAACCAAACTGATGCAGGAGGAATTGTGCTTATCAGTAATCCTTCACGTGGCAGGACCAATCACCTGGCTTCTTGACCTGAAATCAGAACCCACGACTAGTCGGATGTGTCTCCGGCGAAAACGCTCGGGCGTGAGAGTAAGATAACAGTGTATATAGCTCAAAATGTATTGAATAATGAATTCAGATAACAAAATGGCAGTTACCTTTCACCGTTGGTAGTGATGATGTATTTATAGGGGATGGCCAGCTGTATTTTGGTGGTGCTACATGAGCTCAGAGATTTTAGGGACAATTACAAGTAATGTGAACGTGTCCTATAACGGCTCTGATTCGTAGGGAATCGGTTATGGAAAGGTTTGACTTCACGTACATTCGCACGCTGGAGGTCGACGCTTGTGGATTAGGTCGAGGTCGCCATTTAAGGAATGGTCGACCGGCGATGGGTAGAGCATGGTTCGTACTCCGAATTGTAGTATGGATCATGAGGTCGGATTAAGTTAGGTCGGGACCTGGTAGGTTGGACATGGACTTAGTCGACGGATACTTGAGATGGGCTTCGGGCCTCGCCCTGATTGGGCTAGCTTCATTGAGAATGTGGGCGTCAAGGTTGCCTGTGATTGGGCTTTATTCGTTTGGCCCAACTCGACACTTTTGGTATGTTCATGTTTCAAATTAATTTTTCATTTTGGACCGAAACATGTTCACTGTTTGTTCTACATGAAAGTTCTTATCTATCACTTTCACTTCCTCATTTTCAACTCTTACATACCGCATTTTCTTCTTCTTCTTCATTCGTCTTTTGTTTTTTGTTTTATTTTTACGTAAGCGAGGTTTTATCTTCTTCAACTTCTCTGCATACCCTAGCTGGCAATTTTAAACAATGTCAAGCCATAGAAAGAGGGTGAGAAAGCACTCCACTATGGTTAGTGGACTTATAAGATTGTGGGTCGGTCCAATTCTAATGATGATCAATAAATATTGTGGCCATCGTATGAACCCTCCACTCTTTTGCCTCCATTTTCATTCTGAGCTACAAATCTTTGCTTCTTCCTGATCAATTTGTTGTAGTGTCATTCATCTTGGCTTTGCAGCCGGCTTTGGGACAGTAGTTCTGATGACATGACCGAGCGTTGGGCCCAGCCTAAAAGGTCCGGGCTCATATCAAGTACCTTGTCCGGTTGTCCCGTGTTCACTTTTATCTTCATTTTGGCATATTGATTCAATAAGTCAACCGCATGCGTTTCTTGCATAATGCATATCTTCTTGTCATGTCATGTTAAATAAATTTGATCACATGAGATAACATTAATTAGAAGAGTTTCGATCAAAGTTACCCACATCAATGTTTTGGTCAAATTTCAACAAGCGAATTAGATGAGAAGAAAAGTGACTAAAGTGATAAGAATCTAGGTACAATGATTATCAAGTTGAATAGAAATGGACACAAGATGTTTGTTGACTAGGGAAATCCCTTGAACAACTTGTTCGCCGGCATAAAACCCCGGGAGGATTTGGCTCCTGCCTTGACCGAAAGTTTACTAGGAATTCTCTTGAGATTACAATGCTAAGAGCGTATGAAAAAGGGAGCTTAAGCTAGTGAAGAACGTGTGTGTAAATACAGTGTCTCTTTCCCTTTTATACCTCAAAATAAAACTAATTATCAAAGAAGGATTATGCGCCTATAAAATCGGGGAAGAGGTTGATCAAATAGAGATATATATTCCATTTATTGTTTGAGGGAGAAGATAAGATCCATTGCTGAAGAAACGTTGTTGACTTAATCTTTGCTTCTTGTGACACGTGCCCTATAAAATAGGAAGAAAGTTACTGCGTCCCAACTTGCAGAAAGCCAAGTTGTAAATGGAACAACTCAAGTTGTTAGTACCAAGTTGTTAAGTATAAGTTATAAACATATTGACTGAAAAATGTAGGGCCCAACAATTGCCCCCAGACTTTTTAAAATGAAGAATAGAAAGAGACAAAATAATTTCAAAAAGTTTGCCAAAATAAGAAAGAAAAGAACGACGGTTTAAAAGGGACGCGATGGGACGGTTTTAAGAAGTTTCCCGAGGCAAAAAGATTTATTTGTTTTATAGTCCCAACCACTCTCAACCTCCATAAATACAATGTACTCTGTTCCAACTCTCTTTTTCAAAACGTTACTTTCACAAAGATTTCGAGAAGAGGGACCAGAGAAGACGGTTTGGAGAGGAAAATCAAGTAGAGATTGACGGTGAGTTTCTTGTTTTCTTTTCAATTCCATCTTTGATTTTCTGTTTAAGTTTGAAAAAATGGGGAAGAGAAAGGCGGTGACTTTAATCGAGAGTGGAGAGGGTTTGCCCGCGGGTTTTCTCACCCAAAACATGTTGAAGAACCCTGAAAAAGAGAAGTGTAGAATCCCCGCTACTAATTTAGAAATCATCAAGAAGAATCATGCCATGGCATATGAAACTGAGTTTTTTACCCACCTTGACCTAACCCCAGAATGTTATTCCCCTGAATGGATATGTTTCCCCAAATACCCCTTCACTATTGGTTTGAAATTCCCCTTCCCGATCTTAATCACCAAGTTCTTTGCTGCTACCAAACTTAACTATGCCCAACTTATGCCCCAAGGTTGGAGAAGCCTACAAACCCTCGTAAGGTTAAATGCAGAAACAGAGTTGGAAATAGGTTTAGAGGAATTCGCTCTCACAAATGAAATTAGGAGTTTTGGTTTAGGGAGATATGGCTTTAGGGTTAAAGCTGGTAGGATGTCCTTTCTAAATGACAATGTTGATACCGCCGATAGAGGGTGGAAGAACAAATTCTTTTTCGCCAAGAAGAGCACCCTGGTGAAGGATGAGGGTGCCAACTTCAAATGGAGGTCTCAAGGTAGTATAGGCAAATTTTCTAATTCTAATAATTCTCCTTGATAACTCATGTAACTAATTCTCCAATTTTCTCTTTGGCTTAGTTGCGAAATTGGATGTGCTCTTTCCTTTTAAGGACAACACGGAGGAGAATGTGAGCAAGATTTATGATTTGGACCTGTTAGTGAGAACTTTTAAGGTACTATCAGTTTAATTTGTTGCAGATCAAGACGAGGAAGTTGGTCTTGAAGAAGCCCAAGAAACAAATCTTGAAGAAACTTTATCTGAGCCCATCCAGATGTCTACAGGTTAATTAAATACCTGAAATCTTTGCCTATCTCCAACTTGTTCTAATTCCTTTGTTTCGTTCTAACTTTTCAACCTTTTTGCAGCCACCTTCTCTAAGGACACCGTTAGTGCTGCTGGCCTACTTGCTGCGGCTAGAGCAAAGAGTTTAGCAAGGCAAGATAGTAAACCCCCCACCCCAGTGTCTGTTGTGGCTAGCTCCGATATGATTGCATCCAAGAAGAAGGGGGATGCGAAGAAGAGAAAGCTAGTGGATGCTGAAACCACAGATACAAGTGGTGACATGGATATGGGAAAGTTAGGAGAAAAGTTCAGAGCTGTTGTTGAGAAGGTAAAGATGAAGGGACCTTTGAGTTTTTTCAAGGAGTTTGATAGAATATTAATGCTTCCTTTTATGCAGGAAATTATGATCCCTATTGTGGCCCACATTGATGCATTGAAGATCAAGGCGGCTAGGCTCAGTCATGAGGTTGCAGAATCGAAGAAGGAGGCCACAAAAAGTGCCAAGGAAGTGGAGAAGTGGAAGAAGGAAGCAAACAAGCACGCTGGTGAAATGGAAGGTTTGAGGAAGGATTTTGAACGCTTAGAAAAAGAAGTGGAAGCCATCAGGGCTGAGAACAAGGCTCACATGAAAGAACATGCGGCTGCGGAGGGAAACTTTAAATTTCATGCCACCAAAACTTTGTTAGAGGCTCGAATTCAGATGATTGAAGAATATAAAAATGGGCAAGCCATAACTTGGAACCTGGAGGACGAGAGAAAAGTTTTGGGGGACCATATTGGGGAGCCACGGATGCAGAAGAAGTGAACTCCGCGGCCTTGGAAGCCCTAGTTGATGATGCCAACAAGGATCTGAACACCATTATGGTTACACCCAACGACCAAGGGGAAAACACAACACCGGCGGCAGCAGGCCACTAAGTTTAAAAACATTTTAAAACTTTGGGTATTTTGGATGAAAAAACAATTTTCGCTTTATTTGTGTACCTCTGTTGGTACAACAAATGGGGGGAGTGTCCCCGAAAACAAGGTTTTTCTAGTTTGTAATGGCTCATAAGAGCCGAGACAATTTATTTGGGGGTACTAGGTTGGTCTAGTACTCCAAGCTTTTTAGGTTTTTAGGGACTTGTTGGCTTATCCAACTTGTCCTTTAGTTTGCAAAAAATCTTTTGGAAAACACTTAATGGTTTTTCAGCAAAGTATCTTATGTCTCTGAGAGACGCTTGTTTGTTCTTTAGATAACATGTAAATGTTATAAACTGTAGGTAACATGAAAATGTTACAACCAATAGTTCACAACTTGAAGAAGTGTGAAAACGTGCGCCCAGGCGAAGGTGTCAAAACCTTAATTCGTAAGAAAAGATGAATATCTTTTAACCATAAGTACCTTTGATCAGAGGTAATTCGTTTGAAGAGATAGAACAAGTATCAGCCGTCCTGGCGTGTCAACAAGTTCTATCCCTCTCCAGCTAGAATTCCAACATGTATCGCCCGCATCGGCGTGTCAACATGTTGAAATTTTCTTCCTCGTGTTCAAACATGTATCGCCCGTACCGGCGTGTCAACATGCTTGACCTTTGTCCTCCTCAGGCTCAAACATGTATCGCCGCATCGGCGTGTCAACATGTTTGTCCTGTCCCAGCTTAGGTCTCAACAAGTATCAGCCGTACTGGCGTGTCAACATGTTGAGCCTACTCCGTTTGTTCAAGTTGCACCTCGCAAAACAAATTCATGTTAGGGTTGTGCTAACGCCCCTCCGACGCTCAAGTCAGTAATGTTTTAATAAGAGTAAAAAATTGAAATGCGTAATTGAACTCGACATAAATTTAAATCGTACCTGAGGAGTCTAGTTATAACTAGACTTACATGAAATAAAGTTTCAAGTGGATAGCGTTCCAACTTCTAGGGATTCTGTCTCCACTTGGGGTTGACAACCAGTATGCACCTTTGCCAGCTTCGGCATCGATGAGATATGGGCCTTCCCACTTGGGAGCCAGCTTACCTGCATTCAATTCTCTTGTATTTTGAAATACTTTCCTTAAAACTAAATCACCAACCTGGAACCTTCTAACTCTGACATTCTTGTTGTAAGACCTAGCAATTCACTGCTGATAAGCCGCCATCATTATCTTGGCTAAATCCCTGATCTCATCAATTGTATCTAAATCTTGAGTTAGCAAGAGGTTATTTTCATCTTGAGTTAATAAGCCATACCTTGCTGTGGGGACTGTCGCTTCAACTGGAATTACAGCTTCAGCTCCGTATACTAAAGAATAGGGAGTTCTACCTGTGGCTCCTTTAGAAGTAGTTCTATCTGCCCAAAGCACAAGTGGTAATTCTTCAACCCACTTTCCCTTCTTTTGATCTAGACGCTTTTTCAAGTTGTTGATGATCAACTTGTTGCTGACTCACCGGCCATTGGCTTGAGGGTGGACATGTGTCGACATGACTAACTTGATGCCCCAAATGAGTACAAAAGTCCCCGGTCTTCTTACTTATGAACTGTGACCCGTTGTCACATACAATCTCCGATGGTACACCAAACCTGCTAATGATATTTTTCTTTAAAAATGAAATTACCTCTTTATCTCTTACTTGTACATAAGCTTCTCGCCTCGATCCATTTCGAGAAATAATCGGTTAGAGCCAACATGAACACTTTGCCTCCGGAGCTTTAGGCAACTTGCCTACAATATCCATGCCCCACCGCATGAAAGGCCAAGATGAGACTATAGGATGTAGAGGCTCGGCAGTTGATGCAAGATGTTGCTGTGTCTTGTGTGCATCACACTTTTGGACGTAGCTCATGGCATCTCGACGCATGGTTGGCCAATAGTATCCCGTCTTGAGGGCCTTGGATGCTAATGCCTTTCCTCCAGAATGGTTCCCACATATCCCTTCATGGATTTCTTTAAGCACCACTTCAACTTGATCATTATCGACTCATCTCAAGTAGTGTCCCGCAAAAGACTTCTTAAACAAAGACATTATCTATCAAAACGAAAGTCGAAATACGAATCTTAAAAGATCTAACATTCTTAACATCAGGTGGAATAGTTCCAAGTTGAAGAAACTCAATTACAGGTTGGGTCCAAGAAGGTTTAGTATCTGGTGCCCCAGTAGGTGGCGTAACCACTTGAATTTCCTCAACTTGGTCTATTGCCGGTACTTAACATAAATAATTGGTATACTAGAATGCAACATTGATTTGCAAGTTGAACCCAAGTTAGCCAAGGCGTCTGCTTCTGTGTTCTCTTCTCTAGGGACCTGTTCCAAAGAGAATGATAGAAATTTCGAAGCTAAAGCCTTAACATGTTGGAGGTACAGAGTCATCTTGGAATGTTTCGCCATATAACTGCCATTAAAGTGGTTAGCTAGCAATTGAGAGTCAACAAATACATTTAAATGTGTAATATTCAGATTCAAAGCTGTAGTTAAACCCATGATTAGGGCTTCATACTCAGCTTCATTATTTGTTGCACTAAATTCACAAGATACAGCTTGAGGTATGATATCACCTTGAGGGGATTTTAGGACTATTCCCAAGCCAATCCCTTTGGAATTTGAGGCTCCATCTGTAAACAATGTCCAAAATCGAGGAATAGTTTTACCTTCAAGTTGTTGCACTTCCAGTTCTACCTCGAGCCGCAAACTTGGACCGAAGTCGCCTACGAAATCGGCTAGGGCCTGCGATTTGATGGTCGTTCTCGGCTCGTATGAAATATCATACGTGCTCAACTTGACCGACCACTTGGCCAACTCCGCCCGACAACTCTGGGGTTCTCAACACATTTCTCATAGGATAATTAGTTCTAACGGTTATGGAATGTGTTTCAAAATAATGACGTAATTTGGTAGCAGCAGTAGTTAAGGCTAATATTAATTTTTCAAGATGAGAGTACCTTGTTTCAGCATCTAATAAAGACTTACTTACATAGTAAACAGGATGTTGATCACCTTGGATTTCTTTCACCAATACCGCACTAACAAGATTTTCGTATACAAATAAATATAAATAAAGATGCTCACCATGTTCGGGTTTGGCAAGTAGGGGTGACGTCATCAAGTATTCTTTAAGTTGTTTGAAGGCCGCTTCATGTTGGTCGACCCATTGAAAAAGTTTGTTTTTTCTTAATACTTCGTAGAATAACCTCGCACTTATCGACTATTTGGATATAAATCTATTCAAAGCCGCTACTCTACCTCGTTAACCTTTGTACGTCCTTGATGTTCTTAGGGGATTCCAAGTTGAGAATGGCTTTGATTTGTTCGGGACTTGCTTCGATTCCCCTCTTGGTCACCATATATCCCAAGAATTTACCTGCTCTAACACCGAAGTTGCACTTCGCCGGGTTGAGCTTCATGTTGAAGGCTTTCAAGATGTTGAATGCCTCAGCAAGGTGCTCCACATGATCCTCAATGTGCTTGGATTTGACCACCATATCGTCTATATAGACCTCCATCGTTTTGCCAAGTTGGTCTTTGAACATTTTGTTCACTAACCTTTGATAGGTTGCCCCTGCATTTTTAAGACCAAAGGGCATAGAAATATAACAATATATACCTTCTGGAGTCATGAATGCTGTATCTTCTTGGTCTGAAGGCTCCATTTGAATTTGTTGATACCCGGAAGATGCATCCATGAATGTCAAGATGTCGTGGCCGGCTGTCTCATCAACTAGAGAATCAATGTGAGGGAGAGGGAATGGATCCTTCGGACAGGCCTTGTTCAAGTCGGCGAAGTCCACGCATACTCGCCACTTGCCATTCTTCTTCTCCACCACTACAACGTTAGGCAACCACCTTGGGTACTGAACTTCTCTGATCATCTTGGACTTCAGAAGCCTCTCAACTTCATCCTTTATGATCTGGTTCCGCTCCTGGGCAAACTTCCTTCTTTTTTGACGGACAGGACGGATGGTCGGATCGACGTTCAACTTGTGAGTAATAATATCCTTGCTTATCCCTGTCATGTCTTCATGTTTCCAAGCGAAACAGCATTTATGGCTTTTCAGGAACTCGATCAATTCCTCTTCGATTTCAGACGGTAGGTCTATCCCAACTTGCACTTGGGCCTCAGGATTTGATGCATCAACAGGAACGCTTTTTGTATCGTGCTCCACTGCTTCAAGAATGTCCTGGGCCCTTTTCTTTAATTGCTATGCTTGCCGAGGGGTCGAGCTTGCTTTCATGTTGATCTTGTAGCATTCTTTAGAGACTTGCTGGTTTCCCTTCAACTTGGCAACACCCCAAGGTGTTGGAAACTTGACGCATTGATGGTAAGTTGATGGCACGGCCTTCATGTTGTGGATCCAAGGTCTTCCCAATATAACATTGTACGAGGAAGAGCACTCAATCACACAAAACCTCTCCATGGAATTCATACCTCTCCGTAGATGGGCAACTTGATCTCTCCGACCGTTTGCTTCACCTCACCACCGAACCCTACCAAGACAGATGAATTCTTCACTACTTCGGACGAGAGGGATGCCCATATCTTCAAGAGCATGAGTGAAGATGATGTTGACCGAACCGCCACCATCGATCGAGAATCCGCTTGACCACACAATTAGCACCGCACCTCGAACAACTAGACCATCATGATGAGGGTCCAACGTGTTGTCCTTATCTTCATCTTCAAAGGAAATAACATGACCATCTGTGAAGTCACGACGCCTTGAAGGCAATTCTGATTGATCTTCTTTAAAGCTTTTGGCATGACGCTTGGCGGCAGAGTAAGTTGTGCCGCAAATATGAGACCCACCTGAGATAAAATTCACTACCTTGGTGGCTGGAGGGGGTGCAACTTTCTCGGGTCTAGGCTGCTCCCACGAATCGGGTTCTTTGGATTCACTCCTGACCCTCTTCTTGCCCAACAAATCCTTGAGAAGACCCTTGGACAATAAATGAGCAATCTCCTTCCTCTAGGCGAAACAGTTCTCGGTGGTGTGCCTAAAATCTTCATGAAATGCGCACCACTTGGACTTGTCCTTCCAAGTTGTTGACTGGTCATTCTTCTTGGGCCATCTTGCCTTATCTCCAAGATTTCCCATGGCGCACAAGATTCCTGCAATGTCCACGAAAAGCAATATTCGAAATTTGTGGATAATCATTATCATCACCTTCCCGATCGTCATCTACAACATGAATTCTAGAGGGTTCGGTTTTAACGGGGTTTGCCTGTTGGACTTATAGTGATGGGAATCCGGTAGGTGCAGATCGAAGGCTCAAATAGAGGAGTAGGGGTCCTCCCGATTGACTTCCCCATCGCCAAGCTATCTTCCTCCAATCGATGTAAGGCAAGGCCCTGGTTACGATTTCTTCAAGTTGTTTCGCAAGGGTCATCACCAACTCGTTGTAAAACAATGAGCTCTTCTTCAAGCCTATACGGAATGCCTCCGTAGCGGTGGACACATCCAAGTTGGGTATAGTCACCGCCTCCTTGTTGAACCTGTGCAAATACTCTTTAAGATTTTCGTTAGTCCGTTGTACAATTCTATAAAGATCACTAGTCAACTTGTCAAATGCCCTGTTGCATGAAAAGCGATTAATGAACATATTGACAAGTTGAGCATAAGATGAAATTGAGTTTAGAGGAAGCCTGTTAGCCATTTTAAGGCCGGTCACGACAAAGTAGAGCCAAAACCCCTGCAAAAACATGCTTCTTTAAACATAGGAGGGATACTTATGATATCCATTGATTCCTGATACAGCAACACATGTTCTGCTGGATCGGTACTCCCATCATACTTCTTCATATGGGGGACTGAGAATTTCTTCGGGATCTCCACACTTTGGCTATTCTTTGGCACAAAACGAGACTCATTGTAGCAAGTTGGAGAGACTTGGTGATACGGCAAGTTGACTCCAGGCACGCTTCGTAACAACTCCTTAATGGTTTGCATTTCCTTAACAAGTTGGTTCTCTGCGAAAAGAGGAGCATTATTAACTTGAGGTGCGAAAGTATCGAAAGTGTTAAAGAAACTTCCCGTTTGCCCCATTGAGGGTGTAGCATAAGTGTAGCAAGATGATAGCGCAGGTTGGCCAGCTGGTAGGCCGAATCTTGGTTGCTCGATTGGAATGGATGTCACAATCGTGCTCTCCGCTGGCAAGGTGTTGGACATAGGGATATCTCCGACATGGCTCGGTCCTGTACCTGCACCAAACAAAGATCTAGGAAGTAAAGGTGAAAATGGGGTGGATACTTGAGTCTCAGCTTGCTTCCCTTTACGCAGACTATCAACGGCATTGAATATCATGGTATTCGTGTGCTCCTGAGCATCCAACCGATCGCCTACTTTCTTCAACATGTCCGCCATGTTGGACATTATCTTCAAATTGACAGCTTCTGCACTTGGAGGAGGGTTGCCTTGGGCATTGGAATCAGGAAACGGCCGCTCATTTGCTTTGGATGAGGGATTAACCATTTCTACGCAAATAATCAAAGTTTCCCACGGACGGCGCCAAATTGTTTTGGTCAAATTTCAACAAGCGAATTAGATGAGAAGAAAAGTGACTAAAGTGATAAGAATCTAGGTACAATGATTATCAAGTTGAATAGAAATGGACACAAGATGTTTGTTGACTAGGGAAAGCCCTTGAACAACTTGTTCGCCGGCATAAAACCCCGGGAGGATTTGGCTCCTGCCTTGACCGAAAGTTTTCTAGGAATTCTCTTGAGATTACAATGCTAAGAGCGTATGAAAAAGGGAGCTTAAGCTAGTGAAGAACGTGTGTGTAAATACAGTGTCTCTCTCCCTTTTATACCTCAAAATAAAACTAATTATCAAAGAAGGATTATGCGCCTATAAAATCGGGGAAGAGGTTGATCAAATAGAGATATATCCGCCATTTATTGTTTGAGGGAGAAGATAAGATCCATTGCTGAAGAAACGTTGTTGACTTAATCTTTGCTTCTTGTGACACGTGCCCTATAAAATAGGAAGAACGTTACTGTTTTGGTAGAAAAAACAATAAAGTAGAATCTTAACTATGTTTAGTGTGTGGATTGAACAATAAGGAGGGAACTATGGAATTCGATTATATGGAACAAAAGAATGAAAAAGAGATAATGACACCACGATTTGTTAATGAGGAAAACCTTGGAGGTGATAACCTCTTTGGAAAAAACCCCGGGAGTTAGGTCTCCAACCTTAAAGGTTTCACTATAATGATCACAAATACAACTTTGGAAGATAATGGAGAGGATTACAAGAGCTTTTTGTGTAGAGTGTGTGCGTATGAGCATGAATGTGTTTTTCCGTCTCCATTTCCCCTTAAATACAAGTAGATATGAAAGAGTCAATATGGTTCCTATAATCTCGGCATTTTGGTTTATCACTTCAACCTCCGTGAGACCAAGTCGCCCTAGCCGTTTGAAGGTACGGTGAACGTGCTTGGAGATTGTTCCGCATTCCTCTCTTAATTGCGAAAAATAAGAATAAGAATATTAGGGAATATTGAACAAGTAAATATTAAAACTATACTTACAGTGTAATGACATCTCGATATGCAGGATCAATTGAAGATGTCGCCATGTTGAAAAATGCCCACAACAATTTGTCCCCAAAAACATTTGACTATGCTGGCAAGCGAAGAGGCAAAATGTTTTCTCTTGATTAACCGTTCATCTTCTAAGCGGCTTCAATGCGACGGTTAGGGATACGAGGCGACTAAAAAGGAAGAGTTTTGATAACCGCAATTACGGATAACTATTGTGATTATCCAATCTTCTCCAAATTCTTTATCCAAATCAGACGTCTCCTACTATATTACGGGGAGAGTAATCTTCTAAAGCATACAGTTTTTATCTTTCCTCTATAATTACGATGCTCTCAAATAAGTAAGTCAGAATCTACGTATCACTTGGCTATTTTATTGAATCCTGCTAACATATATTCTTATATGCAGTGACTTTCTCCGGCTTGACGACAAGTGATATTGTGGCCAAATATAAAGGTAAGATGAAAGCGGAAGAGAACATACCGAGAGATAGATAAGATTACTCAGAAGAGAAAAAGGGTGGAACAAATCTCCGGTGTAGAGAAACAAATTTGGAATGAAGAAGTGTTGGAAAATCGGGTAAGAGTTGCTTTTGAATCGTGGACATCTTGATCCTCTTTTATTTTTAGTAAAATACCTCTTCTTGTTGATGATAGATTGTCTTGATGGCTAAATTAATGTCCAAAGAAATTAGGACATTGAGGGAAAAATGCGATACCTACGACATGAGTAAGGTTGAATATGAGAAGGACTTGAAGGAAGCGACAAGCATAATAAGGGAAAGGGGATTGGAGATCGAGAGACAAGAATGAAGAGATATTAAAATGGCGGTCCGGGCTCGCAAGCGTTGACATCGGTCATGAAAGGGAGATGGAAGCATTTCGGGACGACTTGGTGCATGAGGCTTGCAAAAGCGATCTTTGAAACTAGAATCCAAATGATTGAGGAATATCGGGCGAGGAGAGCATGTGAGTTGGAACTGAATGAAGAGAAAATGGCTTTGCAACGAATTCACGAGGAAAAAGCAATCGATGATTTCAAGGATGCAGAGCAGTGGTGAGGACACCGACACAGGGTGATTTTTAGAAACCCGTAGAAGTTAGTCGAGCAATACCTCAGACGAGATGCCACTGAAAAAGGTAAAATAAACTTGGTTCTTGGTATTTTGTTGATGTTTACTGGGGTGGAATCCCTTAAGACAATTTTTATTTTTATTTGGTTTGTAATGGGTCCATAAGGACTAAAGACAATCTTTTTTATGTGTTGGGTTGGTCCAACACTTGTGCACGTTCTTGTTGGTAGTTCGGATACTTTATGGTTGCTTTAATTTAGTTATGGTTTAATAGTTTTCAAGCACGTCAAGGCTTGTTTCTTTTGGATAATTTTTTGTATGTTTTGCACATATGGTGACATGATAGTATGTCGAAATGATAGGTACTTAGGATGACATGTATACGTCATAAACCGTAGATACTTAGATGACACGTATATGCCATAAACCGTAGATACTTAGATGACACGAATATGCCATAACCATAAGAATAATACTTAAGATCAATCATCTAAGCGAGTGGGAATGGGTAAGCTATATGAGTTTACCCATATAGGCCCACCCCACACCTCAATTAGTGAGATAACTTGCGCTCCCGGGCGAAGGTGTGGTAACCTAACTTCTTAAGAAAGAGGTAATTAACTCTTTAAACCTTAGAAGGGATTGTGTACCTTTACTTGAGAAGAGATGGCCGGTCTCTAACGGAGGAGAAATCGTTGTTCCTTGCGTGCATTCGATATGTCCCCATGTAAATGTGTCAATACCTCATAAGATAGAAACACGTTAAAAACGGATGCCAACTAAGGTTGACGTCTCTCCACAAAGTATATTAGCGACATCTTAACTTGTAAATAATAAAAAAGATGCATAGGAGAAAAGAAAGGTTGTAAAGAATTAAAAGACGATTCATACCTGGAAAGATGAGTTCATGGGAAATCATATTTAAATGTAATACCTTTTGAGATGAATGGCGTTCCAACTTCGCGGTATCATTTGGCCATCCAAGGTTGCAAGGCGATATGCTCCTTTTCCGGCTTGTGCATCTATTAAGTAGGGTCCCTCCCATTTTGGGGCGAGCTTGCCTGCATTGGGCTCCTTGGTATTTAGGAATGCCTTTCGTAGGACTAAGTCTCCTACTTGAAACCTTCTAACCCTTACGTTTTTATTGTAAGATCGGGCTACCCTTTCTTTGATATCTTTGCCATGCGAACTTTGGCCATGTCCCTTAGCTCGTCCACGGTATCCGGGTCATGTATCAAGATGTCTTTATTATGTTCGGATGTCGATGGCTGTATCTTGCCGTTGGTACAAGGACCTGCTGGAATAACAGATTCGGTTCCAAATACAAGTGAATAGGGGTTTGAACAGTAGCATTCTTAGATGTCGTCCTGTCGGCCCATAGGACCATTGGTAACTCTTACGCCCAGCGTCCTTTCTTACGGTTTAGTCTCTTTTTAAGTTCTTGATTATTATTTTGTTGCTAGACTCTGCTGTCCATTGGCTTGAGGGTGAACGAGGCGAAGATGTCACCATCTTAACACCCCAAGATGTCAAGAAATCTTGGGTCCTCTTCTTGATGAATTGAGAGCCGTTGTCACAAATTATCTCGATGGAATTCGAGATCGGCTGAATATGTTCCTTTTGATAAAAGATATCACTTCTTTGTCACGAACTTGCACATGCCTCGGCCCTCTACCCATTTAGAAAAGTAGTCTGTCATGGCCAAAAGAAATACTCGTCCCCCTGGTGCTATGGGAAGTTTTCCTACTATGTCCATTCCCCAAACCATAAAAGGCCATGGTGACGGGGATAGGATGTAGCGATTCGGTACTGGTGCGGGGATGTCCCCATGTCGTTGACGGGAATCACATTTCTTTGCGTAGTCAACGGCATCTTTTCTCATTGTAGGCCGAGAAATAGCCCATTCTAAGAGCTTTAGTATGTAAACTTACGCCGGTATGATTTCCACAATCTCCTTCGTGCGGCTCCTTGAGAACTGATGGGCTCTATACTGCCTCTAGACATCTTAAGTAGTGACTGCGGCGGATTTTCTAAACAAGAGATTATCAATAAGTAAATATTTAGATACTCTTACCCTGAAGGCTCTTGCATTTTCTCCTCGGCGGGATCGTATCATCTAAGAGATATTTGATAATAGGAGGCATCCCGAGGTTCTTTGCGGGAGAGGCAAGTATGTCGGCATCCGGGCGAACATCTCAAGATGGTCAATTCTTTGGGATGTCAACATGTATGATTGGGATCTTGGTTTGTGAGAAGCTTTTGAAGGCTGAACCCAAGTTTGCCGAGCATACGCTTGAGAATTTTCTTCCCGTGGGATTTGTTCCAAGGAAAATGTTTTGAATTTGGCCGAAATAATTTTTACAATTTCCAAATATGTTGTCATCTTAGCGTTTTTCGCGACGTAGGACCCGTTGTGCTTGATTAACAATTAGTAATGAATCCATGAACACCCGGATATGCTTGACATCTAAGTCTTGGGCTGCGATTAAACACTGCAATTAGAGCCTCATACTCTTCTTCATTGTTGGTAGCCTTGAAAGCGCAGGCGATAGATTGTGGTATTATGTCCCCTTGTGGCGATTTTAGTACAACTCCAAGACCTGTACCTCTCATGTTGGAAGCACTTAGTCAGGTGTAGAGAGTCCAAATTTTTAGGATGTCATCATCTTGAAGTTCTGTTGTACTTCCAATTCCACCTCTTGTTGTAGGGTTGGGTGAAATCGGCCACAAAATCAGCCGGGGCTTGGGATTTTATTGCGGTTACGGGCTCGTACTTGATGTCGTATGTGCTTAATTTTACGAGACCATTTCGCCATTCGACACGACATCTCTGGTTTTCTCATGACATTCTTAATAGGATAGTTAGTGCGTACAATAATAGTATGTGTTTCAAAATAGTGCCTTAATTTAATAGAAGCTGGTTATCAAAGCTAAAATTAATTTTTGTAAATGAGAATACCTGGTCTCGGCATCTAAGAGTGTCTTACTTATATAGTAGATGGGTTGCTTTGATTACCATCTCGTTACGTCACCAAGGCTGCGCTTACAGGCGCCTTCGGACCTTGCTAGGTAGATGTAAAGATGTTCTTCCATCGAGGTTTGGCCCAATAAGGGAGGTGTCGACGGGTAATTTTGAGCTCCTGAAAAGCTTCTTCATGTTGTTCCTCCCATTGGAACTTCTTGTTCTTTCTTAAGATGTCGTAGAAAGGTTTGCATCGATCTGAGGATTTTGAAATGAATCTAGTGAGTGCGGCAATTTTTCCTGTCAATCTTTGGACGTCCTTGACAGATTGAGGTGATGACGGAGTTGAGAATAGCGCGTATTTGTTGGGGCGGCTTCAATGCCTCTTTTAGTAACCATATAACCCGAAACTTGCCGGCCTTCATTCCGAAGTTGCATTTAGCTGGATTAAGTTTCATATTGAAACAATCCAAGATGTCAAAAGCTTGAGAGAGGTTGCTTATGTGATCCTCGGCCTTCTTGGATTTTACTACCATGTCGTCGATGTATACCTCCATTGTGTCCCCAATCTGATCCTTAAACATCTTGTTGACGAGCCTTTGATACGTTGCACCTGCATTTTTTAGTCCAAAAGGCATGGCAATATAACAATAAATACATGTGGGGGTTATGAAGGCAGTGTCCTCTTGGTCAGATGGTTCCATCTGAATTTGTTGAAATCCTGAGAACGCGTCCATGAAAGTGAGGAGTTCGTGACCTGAGGTGGCATCAACTAATGAATCTATGTGCGGCAAAGGGAAAGGATCTTTTGGGCGAGGCTTTATTCAAGTCGGTGAAGTCGACGCAAACTCGCCATTTCCCGTTTCTCTTCTCTACCACAACCACATTCGCCAACCATCTTGGATAATCGACCTCCCGTATCATGTTGGCTTTGAGTAAGCGCTTTACCTCCTCCTTGATGATCGATTTCTGGTTTTACGCAAACTTTCTACGTTTGGTGCACTTTGGTTTAAAGCTAGGATCTACGTTAAGTTTGTGAGTGATGACATCTTTGCTAATGCCTGTCATGTCATCATGTTTCCAAGCGAAACTCTTTATTACGCTTCTTAATAGGTTCACAAGCTTCTCTTCTATATCGACGGGATGTCGGTGCAAATAAGTACTTTGATTTCGGGTTGGAAGGATCTAACAATACTTCTTTCACATCATCCTCCCTAGCTTCCGGGACTTCACGTACTTTCCTCGGTAAGTGCTATGCTTATTTTGGAGATGTAGACGCCTTCATTGAAGTTTTGTAACATTCCTTGGCCCCCTGTTGATCACTTTGTAAATCTTAGCGACACCCCAAGGTGTTGGAAACTTCACACACGATGGTAAGTGGAGGGTACGGCCTTCATTCCGTGAATCCACGGTCTTCCAAGAATGACATTGTAAGATGTTGCGCAATCAATTACGCAGAACCGTTCCATGGTGTTGAGGCCGCTTTGAGTATATTGGAAGCTTTATCTCCCCACCGTTTCTTTGACTTCACCACTGAAGCCTACCGGCACTGAAGACTTTTTGACAATCTCCGATTCTGGGATGTTCATTTCCTTAAGGGTACCCAACATAATAAGATTGACGGAGCTGCCCCCATCTACCGAATACGTCGTATTGTACAGGTTGGCGATCTGCAAGGAAATAACCAGACCGTCGTGATGGGGTTCCAGCAAGTTATCACGATCACTTTCATCAAAGGTAATTGGATTCGGGCAAGGTGTCGACATCCTGGGCCGTCTCTACGGCTTTTCCTCTTTTGACTCCTTAGCGTGTCGTTTTGCGGCGAGAATAGGATGTTCCACATATTTACGAGCCTCCACTGATGAAGTTGATCACCTTTGTTGATCTTTGGGGAGAAACGCCTTTCGGCTTCATGAGGAGCTTACGCATTTTCGGCCTTCTTCTTTACGGATCCCAACAACTCCTTAAGATGTCCTTTCGAGAGCAAGTAATGGCGATCTCCTTTCTTAACGCGATGCGGTCTTCGATAACGTGTCCAAAGTCTTCATGGTAAGCGCACCATTTTGATTTGTCACGCCATCCTGTGGTTTTGTCCGTTTTCTTTGGCCATCTGGCTTTGTCTCCTAGGTTGCCCATTGCACAAAGTACACCTGAAATGTCAACAGAAAAACAATAATCAGAAATGTTAGGCACATTATCACTATCTTCATCCTCACCGTCTACCGAATTAATTTTGCTAGTGTCAATTCTCGGATAAGGATTGGGACGGTTGTTCCTGCGATGGGACGATTCAGTCTTTCTGTCGGGATGGTCATATGTCGACGTCTTGGATGACGACTTCGATCTTCGCCGCTCATCTTCCTCCGGTCTTATGAACCTTAATGCCCTGCTCCTGACTTCTTCTAGCCGCTTACAAGGAGTCATTACCAAATCTTGATAATACTGTGAATCTTTCTTCAACCCCATTTTGAATGCTTCTGTGGCTGTCGACATGTCAAGATTGGGAATTTCTAACACCTCCTTATTGAACCGATGGACATAATCCTTCAGAGTCTCATTAGGCTGCTGGGTCACATTGTAGAGATCACTTGTCAACTTTTCAAATTGTCGATTGCATGAGAATTGGTTATAGAACATGTTGATGAGCTGGGCGTATGAACCAATTGAACCTAGGGGTTGCCTAATCGGCCATTTGAGAGCTGGTCCAGGACAAGGTGGATCCAAATCCCTGCATAAGCGAGGCCTCCCGGTATTGAAGAGGGATATGGATTATGTCCATCTTTTCTTGATAGTGTGCAACATGCTCCTGCAGGTCCGTGGTGCCGTCGTCAACTTCATAGATGGTACTGAAACGCTTCGGGATGTCGACATTTGCAATTCTTTGGGACAAAGCGGGATTGATTGTAACGATTTTGGGTCACCGGTTGAATTGGAGGAGTTACACACAGCACGTTCATTATCGGCTCTACGAGATCCTGCATCTGTTTAGCTAGTGGGTTTCTGAAAGGGTCGGCCGTAGGAATACGATTGAAATTATTATTATTGAAAAGATTATTTAGCAAACCAGAATCGTCCGTAGTAGTCGTGACGGTAGTGTTGTCTATAAATGGAATGAATGGGGTGAATCCTGCGGAAGATGGCGTCGATGGGGTGTCCCCAGGGCAAAGATGTCGACATCATTAAAGATGTCGGCGGAGGAGGAGGCTTGCCCATTGGAATGAATTCATTCGAAATGTAGATCCTCGGTGTTGTCAAAGTTGAGAATCCTTGCACGCGGCGGTGATATATTCTCAAGCCGAGATGCGATGAGCTGTTGGTCTTTCTGCATCTTAATCATGGAATTGGTCAACACCTTCGAATTGTTATCTTGCTGGTCCAACCTTTGATTCAACCTGGTCAAGATACTCCGGATGTCATCATCTGCATTGGAAGACGTTGCCCCCTTTTGTGGAGTCTTCGTAGGTTGAGTTGGCTGAGACCCGGTCTGCGGAGGTGGTGGTAACAAGCTGGTTCTACCTCCTGATGTGGGAACAACGGCGGGACCTTTGCCGGCGGTGGACACATTGGGGGGGTGCAGACATAGTGAATTTGATTAGGAAATGTTTCAAATAACCGATAAACCACGAGGCCCCTCGGTGGGCGCCAAATTGTTTTGGTAGAAAAAACAATAAAGTAGAATCTTAACTATGTTTAGTGTGTGGATTGAACAATAAGGAGGGAAGTATGGAATTCGATTATATGGAACAAAAGAATGAAAAAGAGATAATGACACCACGATTTGTTAACGAGGAAAACCTTGGAGGTGATAACCTCTTTGGAAAAAACCCCGGGAGTTAGGTCTCCAACCTTAAAGGTTTCACTATAATGATCACAAATACAACTTTGGAAGATAATGGAGAGGATTACAAGAGCTTTTTGTGTAGAGTGTGTGCGTATGAGCATGAATGTGTTTTTCCGTCTCCATTTCCCCTTAAATACAAGTAGATATGAAAGAGTCAATATGGTTCCTATAATCTCGGCATTTTGGTTTATCACTTCAACCTCCGTGAGACCAAGTCGCCCTAGCCGTTTGAAGGTCTGTTGAACGTGCTTGGAGATTGTTCCGCATTCCTCTCTTAATTACTGAAAAATAAGAATAAGAATATTAGGGAATATTGAACAAGTAAATATTAAAACTATACTTACAGTGTAATGACATCTCGATATGCAGGATCAATTGAAGATGTCGCCATGTTGAAAAATGCCCACAACAGTTACTGCGTCCCAACCTGCAGAAAGCCAAGTTGTAAATGGAACAACTCAAGTTGTTAGTACCAAGTTGTTAAGTATAAGTTATAAACATATTGACTGAAAAATGTAGGGCCCAACAATCAACTACTCATAAAATAACATTAACATTTTATTTCCAAAGGAAAAGTGAAAAATTGATCATGAAATTGTTTAACTCAATCTTCAACTATATGTGGGCGCCATCAAAGGAAAAGTGAAAAATGGAGTCAAAATGATATTCTATTACAATTTTTACCCAGGTTTGAAATAACGAAAAAACAATAGTTTTAGTGTATTTTTTTTTAAAAAAATAGAAATACTTAAATGACATTTCATTAAAATAATGGGGGTCGAGTGACCCCATCTCATGTGGGTGGCTTCGCCACTGACCTTGATCCTACTGCAAAGGCGGATCTACACATGTTGACATGGGTGCAACTACACCCTTTTAAACCAAATTGTTTACTAGTTCAGGGGTAAAGTGTTATATTTTAAACCCAGTGATTTGATTACGAGTCCCACAAGCATATTTTCACAATTATTACATTTTAAAACTTTAGTGTAATTTGTGCAACCACTCAAAAAATATTTTTGGTCCGCCATTATCCTACCGGATCTCTACAATCCTGTTTCTACTTGATAACTGCAAACTTGATCACACTTGATCTCTGCAACCCTTCTTCAACTATGGATTCATGATCCTACTTAGTTTCTGCAATCTTGATCCAACTGAATTTTTGCAACTCTGTTTCTAGCCGATCTCTACGACGAAGATAACTTAATCTTTTAGATTCGAATGTAACTAAAAAAATGTTAAAAGAAAAATAAAAAATTATGAAAGAACATGATAATTGATGAGCCATGGACCTCCACTCTACTATGGTTAGTGGAAAATGCAATGTGGCCATTTTTTGAATCTCCACTCTTCTCTTCCCCGCCATTTCCAGCCACGAAATGATGCTTCATTCTTAATCCAATTAATATAGTGTCCTTAACCAAAACATTAAAGCTATTTTGGGTTCCCACTTCTCCACTCTATAACTTAATAATGCCACGTTTGGCTGCCAATCTAAGACACCCTCAACTATAAATACACAACTTCTTCTCTTAAACTCACAACTGAAAATTTGTGTAATAAACAGACATTTCTTGTGCACCAGACATGCCTTCTTTTAAGTCATTAGCTCTTCTTGCTTTGCTTGTTACATCTTTTACTATGATCAAGGTGTCTGAAAGTCGTGTTGCTCGAAAAGACTTGGGCCTTGATTTGGGTGGTATTGGGCTCGGGGTAGGCGTGGGACTCGGAATAGGCGGAAGTGGAAGTGGTTCGGGCGCTGGGGCCGGTAGTTCAGGTTCTAGCTCCAGCTCTAGTTCTAGCTCTAGCTCGTCTTCGTCATCTGGAGGGTCGGGTGGAGGTGGTGCAGGCTCGGAAGCAGGTTCTTCCGCAGGTTCACATGCTGGTTCGGGATCACATGGCAGTCAAGGCGGCAGAGGAGGAGGTGGCGGAAGAGGAGGAGGCGGTGGTGGTGGAGGTACTGTTAAAACGGTCCAAACTGATGGGGGAGGTGAGTTTACTAGTCGCTTGTTTACTTCTTTTCTTCAAAAATCTGGGATTAAACATCAACTTACTTGTCCTTATACTCCACAACAAAACGGAGTAGTCGAACGTAAACATAGACATATTGTTGAAACCGGTTTATGTCTCCTATCTAACGCCAAACTTCCTTACAAATTTTGGTTAGAGGCATTTAATACTGCTGTATATCTCATAAACCGGTTGCCCATGCGTCAACATAAGTTTGTGTCCCCACATGAAAAATTGCTCTTGCGCAAACCTGATTATCGTTCTCTGAAAGTATTTGGTTGTTCTTGTTTTCCGCATGTTGTTCCTACCAACAAACACAAACTTATGCCAAAATCAATACACTGTATTTTTCTTGGTTATGATAATCTGCGTAAAGGGTACAGATGCATGGATTTAATTTCTGGAAAACTTTATATTTCTCGCCACGTGGTATTTGATGAATCTCACTTTCCTTGGCAAAATAGTGGCACAGTTGAAATTTTTCCAGGTCCGTGTCAGCCACAAACTGGCTGCCCAATATCTTTGAACTGCATTCCAAGCAACCAGCAGGCTACTTCTCGGCCCAAATCACCTGTTCTTTCTTCAGCTAGGCCTCCTTCGTGCGGACTAACACAGTCGGCCCTGACCACGATTTGCAAACGATCTGTTCGCCGCATATACCACCGATTGCGGCTTCCCGGACCAGCTCTCTCTCTTCAGAAACACCGGCGCGGTCCCTCCCAATTACGCGAAGCACAATGCAGTTTTGCCGAGTCTCCATGCCCTACTTCGTGCGGAATTCCGGTGACACTCAAGGTACCGGCTCAATGTCAGTAAACTCTCTGGATTCTACTGTAGCCCCTCGCCACCGGGATACTTCCACTACTCCCCCTCTTCGGGTCCGGAAAATTGCCGACCTCCTTGAGGCCACCTCTCCATACTCTCTTACCACGTAGTCTTATTGCTTTGTTCGTAAAGACTCTCGGACATACGAACCCCGTACATTCAAACAGGCCTCGACTTATCCTCATTGGCAATCCGCAATGGTTGAGGAAATGGAAGTTTGCTCTTCACAAAAATAACACATGGGCACTTGTCCCCGCTCACTCGGCCATGAATGTTGTTGGGTGTCGTTGGATTTTTAAAGTCAAACGAAAGGCTGATGGTTCTATTGAGCGTCATAAAGCTAGACTTGTGGCTCAAGGGTTCACCCAACAGGCTGGCCTAGATTATGATGAAACATTCAGCCCGGTTGTTAAACCATCCACCATTCGCACAGTTCTTGCAGTTGCTCACTCTCGGTCTTGGGATATTAAACAGTTGGATGTACGTAATGCCTTCCTTAATGGAATTATTCACGAGGAAGTTTACATGAAGCGGCCACCGGGTTTGTTGACTCTCTTGTTCCAACTCATGTTTGTAAACTGCACAAGGCTCTCTATGGCCTTAAACAATCACCTAGGGCGTGGTTTCAGCGTCTTCATGCATTTCTCCTTCAGAATGGGTTCATCAACAGCCGGTCTGACTCATCACTATTCATTCGGCATTCTCAGGGTTGTACCGTTCTCATCCTTGTCTACGTAGACGATATTATCATTACTGGTTCTTCCCCTTCAGTTGTTTCTTCAGTAATTGATGCTATATGTACTACTTTTGACAGTCGTCGATTAGGAGATCTTAGCTTCTTTCTGGGTATTGAAGCAACTCGGTCCAAGGACACGCTGACCCTATGCCAAACTCGGTATGCTCTAGACCTTCTTGATCGCTTTCAGATGTCCGACTGCAAACCTATGCCTACTCCCATCATTCCCCACACTCGGTTGTCCAGTCATGATGGCGATCCTATTTCAGATGCCACCGAGTTTCGAAGCCTTGTTGGCGGGCTTCAATATTTGACATTAACTCGTCCCGATATTGCTTTTTCTGTTAACCAAGTGTGCCAGTATATGCACCAGCCGCGAACTTCCCACCTTGTTCTTTGCCAAGCGGATTCTCAGGTTCATAAAAGGCACTATTCACTTGGGGTTATCTTTTCAGGCATCTCCTGACTTATCCATTCGGGCCTACTCCGATTCGGATTGGGCCGGCGATCCGGATGATCGTCGGTCGACGACCGGTGCTTGTATCTTTATTGGTCCAAATCTTGTATCTTGGACAGCAAAGAAACAATCTACTGTGTCTCGTTCAGCAAGAAAGCAGTATCGTGCTCTTGCCACTACAACTGCAGAACTTCGGTGGTTTTCTTTCCTATTTCGGGAACTTTGCATACCACTTCCTCCTCCTTTACTATTTTGTGATAATATCTCAGCCATACATATGGCCCGCAATCCAGTCTTCCATGCTCGTACACGCCATATTGAGATAGATTATCACTTTATACGTGAATTGGTCACACGGGGTTTCCTCGAAATCAGATTTGTCACCTCGAAGATCGGTTAGCCGACACATTTACTAAAGGCTTGCCCAAGCCTCGATTTCAAGCACTTTCTGTCAAGCTTCAACTTCCTTATGGGCGTTTAGCTTGAGGGAGGGTATTAGCCGAGATATTTTATTCATATTAGCTTGGGTGTTATCTTGTATATAAGGATAATTAGGAGTTATATTAGGGATAATATTGTATATAGGGAGAGTATATCTTTTGTAAAGGAAGAGTCCTAAACCTTCCAACCTTGTACCTCTCAGCCATGTATATATTATGTATCATAATATTGAATACAATAACAAGGAATAATTCTCAATTGTCTTCCTCTCATTCTGTACCAGTTCTATCAGAGGTGGCAGTGGTGGTGGTGGTGGAGGTGGACGTGGCGGGGGATCTGGTGAGGGTTCGGGATATGGTGAAGGTGGTGGGTATGGGTCTGGCTCAGGAAATGGGAATGGCAATTAATTAAACCTTTTATTTTTGATTGTTACAAAATAAATAAAAACACAAATGGTGTCTAGTAATGTTTTGGTTTATTTTCTCTTTTCTTTTCTGGTTCGATGAAAGTGTATGACTACGATGTAATGTACGCTTTAAGTGTGCATATCAATGTTGTACTTTGTGCTTAAAATGTTGTATTATATGGTTACCCGTAATCCCGCTTTGCAATTAAATAAATTTATTGTGTTAGATAATAAAATACTATTCATTTTGATATTAATAATACTTATATGAGATGACTTGTTATAACATACTCCCTCCGTCCCGCTACAAATTGCACATTTTTCTTATTTGGGCGACCCATTACAACTTGCACACTTCTTAAAATGGCAAAGAATCTTTACTATTTTCTCCACTCATTCTCTCTCCTACATTATTTTAATACTCACAACACCATTATAATTTACTATTTCCTCTACTCATTCTCTCTCCTATTTTACTTTTACACTCACAACATTTATATCATTATTTTTTTCCTTAATCCCAGCGCAAACAGTAACTAGTAACTGTGCGATTTCAAGCGAGTCGGGGGGAGTATATATTTAGAAGATAGAAAATAAATCACTTACCCAACAAAACGATTTACAACAAAACGATTTACGTATTTTACCAAATTAACTACATTCAACGGCAAAGGACAAAAATATTATTATTAACTTACAATCATCAAATACAATCTCTAATATAATACACAAATTTCTTGATCACAATAATTAACAATTATGCAAACCCTATATCTAGAGAAACAGAGAAACAAGAAAATCGTTGAAACAACTATAATTATTAATCTCTATCACAATAGAAATTACATAATAAAATTACTAGTGAATAGGGATTATTTATACTGCATATTTCTAACCCTGCAGAATTTTCTAACCCTACACAAAACTGTCGCTAATCGGGCCTAAATCCAGACATCGCGCGATCGCCCCTTTCTGGCGCGCGATCACCCCAAAATTTCAGAGACTCTACGCGGTCGTGCTTTCTTCATGGCGTGGTCGCTCCCTTCGGTCATTCAAAGGAATTACTGATTTGCCATTTGTTCAATCCCTTAATTTTTTTCCAAATTAGATTTTATCCAACCCAACAAATCTCCACTTTAACATCCAACCTCCCGATTACAAACTAGAACTCCCCCATGCCTCAGATTTGTTATGCCAAACACTAACCTTGTCCTCCGAACAACAGAATTTGTATATTCCTAGATACCCAAATGTGTTACGCCGAACACCAAAACACTTGCTGCAACATTTGATCAGACCTGTTTAACAAGTAAACAAATGTGCCTACCAGACACTCAAATGTATCCCCCTGGACACCCAAACCATGTTGCGTCGAGCAAATCAATGTGTCTCTAAGACACCTAAATGTGCCACTGCATTAGGCACTCAAAATTGCCTCAACCGACAATTGGGCAAATCTAGTCGACATTCTTGCCAACCTAAACAGATTAAGCAGCCATATCAGTGGAATCCCCAACAATACGTACCCTTTTCTTGATTCCTTCCTCGCTTCCCAATTGTGTGCGTTGACCTATTAACCGTGGCTTGCCCAACTCAACTCCACCTTGAGTAACTTGATGCTCCACTTGTCAACCACCCCACACTAAGCCATGCAATATGCTTCCTTCAGATGTGCTCTACCATACCCTCTTTTGTACGATGCTCGACACCCAAACCCAAAAACGTAGATCCTTGTAGGACGTAAGGAATCTTGCTTTACCCCTTTTAGAATTACATTCGAACCCCTGCAGACATTTACTACTCCACCTTCACCTTTGAAAATGTATCTCATTTTATCTAGCTGACTAAGCGATATCAGATTCTTCGTTACTTCAGGAACATGTATAACCTTGTTCAATGTACAAAACATACAACCAAAAGTTCGCACCCTGATGGACCCCATACCAACTACCTTGCAGACAGAACCATTAACAATATAAATATCACCCCCTTTCGTCTCCTCGTAAGTTGCAAACCATTCCCTGCGCGAACACATGTCCTAAAAAGCCCCAAAATCAATAATCCATTTATCTATCATACCTCTTTGTTATTCGGTTACTAAGGCATAGTCCTTCTCATCGTCTTCTGTCATAGCTGTGGTACCCCCAAATTGCTCGCTTTTATTCAACCTGTGACATTCACGTTTCCAATGTCCCTTTTCCTTTCATTAGCTGCAAACATCTCTAGTTCTTGGATCCATTTTAGAAAAACCCTTGTTTCTCCTACCTTGACCCCTATTGCCTTATACAACCAATCCTGCTGATTAAGATTCTGCAGATATACCGCTCGCATTACGGCGCAGATCTCTGGTCATGAGATTATTCTTAACCTATTACAAAGTAACCGTATCCTTACCATTAATAAAGGAATCCACAAATCCCTCATATGATAGTTGTAAGGAGACACATAACATAAGAGCAACATCCTCATCTTAAATCTTAACATCAATATTACGCAATTCAAGTAATAAAGATGTGAATCGATCTATATGATCCCTAATGGGCGTCTTCCATCATTCGGAGCGAATACATCTTCTGCTTCAGATATAACTTGTTGGTCAATGATCGTGTCAGATAGATATATTCCTACGCAAGCCACAAAGCACCTCTGGAATCAGTATCTGCAATATCTGGCAGAACATCATCATCTAAACACCTGATGATTTTAGAGTGGGCCCTCTCGTCTAACGCGATCAGATATGCTGCTTCCTTCTTAGCTGCCTTCCCCGAACCATCTGTTGTTGCAACCACGATAACACATGTGGAAATTGCTACTGATTTGCCCTTTAAATTCTAGCGATTTTCCTGATTGCACCAGGCAATAGAGCCCACAGTGACCGATACGCACGTGCGAAGTGCCCAATGCGCCCTTTGTGCCCACTGTAAAACCGACCCCATATTACCCGGATCACGGACTGTTACAGTTGAACTGCACATCAGTCCAACTCTTATAGTAACACAAGTTACATTTTGTGGTAACATGAGCTATATTAGGGCATTCAAGAACATTATATATAGTAGCATGACTTGTATCATATATAATAAGGGTTTCGAGTCTAACCACACATACCTCAAATTTCGTATAACCGTATAATGATGCATTCAACTATATCACTAACAAGAACTACAAGCGAAAAATTATGAAAATATCAAAAACAACCTCAAAACTTCAGGGCCTCAAAATATGAACGCCTTATGCCCTGTTTGGTAAAATTGAAAAATTAAACTCTAAAATGTAGAGATAAAATTATTAAATTGCTGAATTTTAATACTTAATTTTGTTTGATTATAACAAATCAATTACATCCGAATTTAATCAAAATTTCAGCTCAACCCTCAAAAATTATTTGAATAATTTTAATGATTGTATAATTAAATAAAGTCATCATTGACATAATTAAATTATATTTTTATAATATTTAAATATTTAAATATTTTTTACTGGTAATTTCTTTGTTCGTAATAAAATTTAATTTAACTATTTTGGTCAACTTGTTGAATTTTGATTAAAAATGAAGAAAATCTATTTATAATACTCTATTATAAATATTATCAACAATTTAATATTAAAAAAATACATGTTAATATTTAGTCCATTATAATTTTTATGAGAAGTTACAAAAAAGTAGCAATAAATTAATAAAAAAAATATATTGATGGATGGATTTGAACCCATTCCTTTTTTTCTCTTTCTTTACCCCTCTTACCTTCTTAAGACACCCTTTTCTAACTTAAAATTAATAGTCATTTTTTTAAGACAATTTTAATTATTAAAGTAATTTAAATTTATTTTACGTACCAAACAAGCTTAATTTTTTAAAAGTGTTTTGATGCTGCAGGAATTGTGCTTATCAGTAATCCTCCACGTGGCAGGACCAATCACCTGGCTTCTTGACCTGAAATCAGAACCCACGACTAGCCGGATGTGTCTCCGGCGAAGACGCTCGGGCGTGAGAGTAAGATAACAGTGTATATAGCTCAAAATGTATTGAATAATGAATTCAGATAACAAAATGGCAGTTACCTTTCACCGTTGGTAGTGATGATGTATTTATAGGGGATGACCGTTGTATTTTTGGTGGTGCTACATGAGCTAGGAGATTTTAGGGACAGTTACAAGTAATGTGAACGTGTCCTATGACGGCTCCTGATTCGTAGGGAATCGGTTATGGAAAGGTTTGACTTCACGTACATTCGCCTGCTAGGTCGACGCTTGTGGATTAGGTCGAGGTCACCATTTAAGGAATGGTCGACCTGACTGATGGGTAGAGCATGGTTCATACCCGAATTGTAGTATGGATCATGAGGTCGGATTAAGTTAGGTCGGGACCTGGTAGATCGGACATGGACTTAGTCGACAGATACTTGAGATGGGCTTCGGGCCTCGCCCTGATTGGGCTAGCTTCATTGAGAATGTGGGCGTCAAGGTTGCCTGTGATTGGGCTTTATTCGTTTGGCCCAACTCGACACTTTTGGTATGTTCAGTGGCCCCCCAACTTTCGAGTTGACTTTGTCGGCTTGGAAGTTAAGGAAATCTTTGATGAGAATTGCTTTACTCGCAGGTCGCCACTCATATTGATACTTTAGTCGACCAAAATGACGTGGCATGATCCCGGACGTCGGCGATGAACGGTCAGAGATGAAGGAGCGCCGCTTTTCAGCAATGATTACTATTCTGACGCTTGGTAGTCTTACTCGAAAACCGCTTCAGCGTTTAATTTTGGAAAATTAATTTCGAATTTCTTTTCCCATTCCAAATTTGGGAAAATATAAATACCAAAAATCTCCCTTTGAAACGAATTCTTACCGTCTCCAAACTCTCCTTCTCCGGCGATAATTGCGGAATTGCGGCAGGATTAATTTCAAGCTTGCGTCTTTGTCTACGACTCTCCCTTCTGCAATCAATTGAGGTATTTATCTTGTACTCTTGCATTAGGGCTTTGATTTCTGCTTTGTTTTGATTTCCGCCATGGCTAGGACCTTCAGTAGTGAACCAGGAGCTTGGTATGGGTACTTCACTGTTAACCGTAGGGTGTATAAGAACGTGAACGGTGAGTGGAGAGTGATGTCCTTGGATGAATGCACCTCTATCTTGACTAGGTGGGAGTTGAATTTTAGTGAGATAGGTTTGCCCGTTGTAGGGGACGCTGAAAATCTAGTAGTCGATGATTCAAATATCGTCACTTTCCATTTGTTCCATGAACTACTCGACCATATCACCTTGTTTTATGTTAGGGACGTCCATAAACCTTCCTTCCTTAGAAATAGAATAGGTTTTCCAGGGGAGTCTAGGTCGCCCTTAGGTAGGTCGACTGAATGTGATCATAGGACTGACTCCCCTGCTTCCTCTTTTGTTTGTATAGATATGACGACTCAAGGTGGAGTTGCAGCTTCAACTTCTTCAAGTCCTCGAATAGTGGATGCGTTTGGCTCCTCTGTTGTACCGGGGAAGAATGAGAGAGGATATATACCCAGTAGGCCTCTTCGAGGAAAGAAAAATATGGAGTCCCGATATGACATGGTTTATGATTTCTGTGGAGTAAGTAGAGCGGATTATAGGGTAACCATCTTTAGTAAGGCGGATTTTATGGCTAAATTCCGTACCAGTTTCACTACTGATGCCACTAGGTGGCCTTCTTTTATGGACAGTTTGAGGCGGGGTTGAGGTTGCCCTTGGATCCCTTTATCAACGAATTTCTGGAGTGCATGGATGCTCTTCCCCTCCAGCTTGGGGCCAACACTTGCAGGGTACTAGTATGCTTTGCCATGGTATGTAGGTTTCTAGGCCATGAGCCTTGCATGAGAGTCTTCAAGGAATTTTTTGCTCCAAAGCTCGAAAAGGCTGATTGGGGAATTAGCACTCCTTCTAAACCCAACTCCCCAAAGCTATTTGCCAATCTTCCCAATAAACATAGCGGTTGGAATTCCCATGTGGTAGTTGTAGAGAGTAGGCTGGGATGGGAGTTCCCTTTGCCAAATAACGAGTCTGACGTTATTGACGAGGAGAATTACTGGGAGCCTCCATGGTACCAAACCTTGTATAGGAAACTGTGCGCATTGGTCAAGAAAGGGCCCATTAGCTGGGAGGTGCTGGGGACCACCAAGTACAACTATATCCAGGCTGGAATGATGCCTGGGGATGGAGTGGTAGAACCCCTTGTTCCTGTGTTGAGAGGCCAGGTATATCCAGACTGGGTTACTCATTCCTTGGGTAGGTTGAAGGAGAACTGTCAATTTTGTCAGAAGAACGAAAATTATTGCAAAGACCACGGAGAGCATATTGGTGGTAAGGGTTTACTTGACGTGCATTCATTAGCTCGTCCATTGTTAACTTGCATAAGTAACTTATTATTGGCACATAGTTATTTTGAGCTGCATACACAACTCTTAGCTCGTCCGTTGCCTGCTCGTATGTAGAACTTAGTTAGTTCGTACATAGAACTATTTCGAATTGCAACTCTGTACTTATCAAATTGCCTGCTCGTATGTAGAATTAGTTAATTCGTACATAGAACTGCTTTGAATCGTATCAATTACCTCGCCAATTGTTTACTCGTAGAACTGTTTAGCTCGTACATAGAACTGTTTTGAATTGCCGAGCTAACACTTGATTACTTTGATGTCGTGTAGTTTTAACTCCCGAACAAGAAGCGAATATGGTGCGTATTGTTGGGGTTTCTGATAAGAAGAAAGCCAAGAGGGCTCATGGGGCTGCCAATGCTAAGGCGAGCAGAGAGAGAGAAGCTGCTACGAGGAACAATCTGCTCCCGAAGGATATTGCTGGAATGATCCCAATGAAAGAGGTCGAGCTGGAAGACCCTTTACAGAGTGGCACCCAATCCAATGATGCTAATGAAGAGGGTGACGAGTCCCACAGGTCAGTTAGGGCAAGTCTGAGCTCCGACCCAAATCAAGATGCCAATGTGGAGACCTCTGGAGCTAGGATGGCGGGGGCTAGCCCTTTACAGGTTGTCAATGTTGATGATGATGACATGGAGGAAGATGAGGACGATCATCCTCTGAGCTCGAAGAAGAGGTCCCGATCTGAGAAGGGAAAGTCTGTGTCTTCGAGCTAATTGCCTCCACCAACTTCCTCTCCCCCTAGTAAAGAGTCTCTGGATGAAAAGATGAGGAGGTTGAGTGACGTTCCTCCACTAGCAGGGGTCAACAGCTTGAGCCGCCGTTATCCCGACATGAGCCTGGGCCAAGTTATTGTTAGGAGGGCAATAGATGTCGACCTCTTAGCTCATTTCGCTGATAAGGGGATCACCCTCGAGGAATTTTCAGCTCGTTCTGGGATGGCTCATTGTGAGGTAATTTCTCACTTTCCTTTTCAGTCTAGTCGCTTGTTCTTTTACTCGACCAACTCGACTTCCGAGCTAACTCTTCTTTGATTTCCTTTGATGCAGAATCTTACTATGGTCGAGCAAGTTAAATGCTCTTGGAGGGCATCCATTGAGAGGGAGAGGCAGGCTCTTAAAGACTTATCCAAGAAGTCCCAAGAGTACATGCGAGCTAAGGGAGAAATTTAATGACTTGGACAACTCATATGACGCCATGGAGATGGTCAAGAAAAAAGCCTTGGTAGATCTTGAAGCTGCTGAGTCCAAGCTTAAGGAGGCGGAGGTAGAAAGAGATGCTGAGAAGAAGGAGTTGGGGAAAACTCGGACTGAGCTGGCAACAGTTTCAAAGCTTCTGAAGGAGAAAGACACTTTCTTAAACGAGCTGCAGGAAGAGCGCCGACTTGAACGGGGAAAATGGCAAGAAGACCTTCAGGCCACATTTATTCTTGCTAAGGATCTTCTTGAAAGTTTGCCATTGATAAATTCAAGGAGAGCGATGAATATTATAATACCATTGTATCCAAAGCTCAAGACTTTCTGGAGGTGGGCAAAAGGCATATGGCGCGCAGGGCCTTAGTAGATCCCACGGCTGAAGTTACTCTCGAGCAGTTAGCTCGTTGGTTTTCTGAAGCCCAATATGACATGACGGCCCGTGGTGGACACTCCATGGTTCCCTATCTTGAGAATGATTTGGCTTTCATCGCCCAGGAAGACCAAGAGGACGGCTGTGAGAAGTGGGAAGCTCCCCCAATTGCCGAGAGAAATTTTGATGTTGTTTTGCAAGAGCTTGAAGACGCCGCCACTATAGAAGAAGAAAGTGAGCAGCAGGTTTACTCAGAGTCGGGTAAACCCATAGGCCCCTAGAAACAAGAAGATGGGGAGGGTCGAGCTGCTACTGACGACCAAACTGATGCCGGCCAAGACTCTTGAATTATTTGTTTGAATTGTAATGAACAAGTCTTAAACAATGTTTTACTTTTTTGTTTTGAAATTTATTTGAATGCCTTGGCCCAGTTTTTGGGAGGCATAGAAACATGTAATCATATTTTTGCAAGTCTCAGCCCGCTTTTGGGAGACTTAAACATGTTTAATCTTAGCTGACTTCTTATCCTTGTATGTTTCATGCCTTTAATTTCAGTATATATATGTCGAGCTAGATATATTAGGAAGAGTCGACCTAAGCCTTGTAAGAATTCAGAAACGAGGTTGATTTGAGGTCGAACCTGTTTAGAGATGGCATAGGGTAGAGCTCATTAGAACGAATTCGACCTTGGATCGGACTTGTTATGAGACTAAAGCTGACTAAGAGTTGGGCTAATGTGTACGAAGTCGACGTTGAGTCGGACTTGTTAAAAGAATAAAGCTGATTAAGAATCGAGCTCATAAGAACGAAGTCGACGTTGAGTCGGACTTGTTAAAAGAATAAAGGTGATTAAGAATCGAGCTCATAAGTACGAAGTCGACGTTGAGTCGGACTTGTTAAAAGAACAAAGCTGATTAAGAATCGAGCTCGTTCGAATTAAGCTGACTGGGAGTCGAGCTAGTTAAAACCAGTATTGCACAACATTGGTCGAACAAAACAGCATTCTTATTGAAGTACGAACACGCTTACATTAATCTGAAAACTAGAACTAAAACAAGCTTGAACTTGGGAGCTGAAAACTAGAAGTAGTATCTGATGAGGTGGGTGGCGTGCCAAGGATGTTTCAACTCTTCTCCCCCAGGATGAGCTATCATGTAGGTTCCTTCTTTGACGACTCGAGTGACTATGTAGGGACCTTCCCAGTTGGGAGATAGTTTATTCTGCTGAGTTCTCCTTCCCGTTGCTTCGATCTTTCTCAACACATGATCTCCTATTTGAAATGATCTTGCCTTGACCCTCTTGTCGTGGTAACTTTAAGTTCGCTGTTTGTAGTTGACCATTCGAAGGTAGGCTGTCTCTCGCTTCTCATCGATAAAATCCAGGTCGATCAATTTGTTGATATCATTCTGTTCTTGATTGAAGAAAGTCACTCTAGCAGTAGGAAATCTGAGCTCGGCAGGTGCCATGGCTTCTGATCCATATGTGAGAGCAAAAGGGGTTTCCCCCGTAGGCCCCTGAGTGGTTGTACGAGCGCCCCGAAGAGCGAGGGAGTTCGTCCAACCAATTATTGCGCCGACCTACGAGTCCTGTCTTGAGCGAAGATAGTACAAGTTTATTCGCTGCCTCAGCTTGCCCGTTGCCTTGGGGATAGGCGACAGAAGATTTCCAATGTTTGATTCCTACTCGATTCATCTCTGCTTCGAAGGTTTGGGAGAACTGTAAACCATTGTCGGACACTATAGCTCGAGGGAAACCAAACCGACACCAAATGAAGTCATGAATGAAGTTGATGGCATTCTCCTCTGTGATACGAGCTAATGGCTTGGCTTCAACCCACTTTGTGAAATAATCGATAGCGACGATCACATACTTGCAATTTCCCCGGGCGGGAGGGAAGGGTCCAATCAAGTCGACACCCCACATGTCAAATGGCCAAGTTGAAATCACTGGTGTCGGCTCGGTGGAAGGCATATGAGGTAAGTTGGCAAACCTTTGGCATTGATCACATTGTTGAACAAAGTTGTGAGTATCAGCTCTCATGTGCGGCCAGTAATACCCCAAAGTGATTAACTTGTCGGCTAGAGTCCTGGCCCCCGGGTGTCCACCACAAATCCCACTGTGTACTTCATGTATCAATAGGGCGACCTCTTGAGGGTGGATGCACTTTAGCAATGGTCGAGTGTAGGATCTTCTGAACAGATTGCCTCCTTGAATAACGTATCTCGGAGCTTTCTTTTTGATTGCTCGAGCTTTCTTCTCGTCATCAGGCAGCTCGCCACTTTCTATGTACGCCTTCATTCCTTCAATCCAACACTTCTCATAAGCCCAGTTTCTTGAAGTGTCCTCTACACACTGAATTTTTATTCTCTCATAAGATGGATTTTCGAGGAAAGAGATGGGCTCGTCATGTGGCTCATCTGAAGTGGCTAATTTCGAGAGGAGGTCGGCTAGCTCGTTGTCTTCCCTTCCAATCCTCTGAATCTCCCAAAATTCCAAATCTTTTATTAGCTCCTTCACCAGGTCGTAGTATTTAATCAGCGTGGAACTAAGCACCTCGTACTCGCCTCTGACCTGGTTGACTATCAGTTGGGAATCACAATAAGCCATGATTTTAGTTGCTCCAAAACACTTGGCGTATTCTATAGCTGCTATCAAGGCCTCATATTCAGCCTGGTTGTTGGAAGCATCAAACTTGAACCTTAGTGATTCCTCGTACACGGTTCCAGACTGTGGCTCGATCAAGACAATCCCAGCTCCACTAACACTTTTGGTTGCTGATCCATCCGAGTAAACCTTCCAGCAATCGTCGGGTAGAGTAATGGCGGGCTGGAACTCGTGTTCTTTTCCTTTAGTCTTCTCCTTTGGGACTCGCTGCTCATCGTCTTCCTTGGTGAACGTAAGTTCGACCAAGAAGTCTGCTAGAGCTTGAGCCTTCAGTGTCTTTCGAGGTCGATATTCAATGTCAAATTCAGTAAGGGCAATTGACCAATTGAGCAATCGACCTGAACTCTCCGGCTTGTGCAATATCTTTCTCAAGGGCGCATTGGTTAGTACCACAATAGGGTGAGCCAAGAAATAAGCTCGTAGCTTCCTTGAAGCTACGACTAGAGCATAGGCGACCTTTTCTGCATTGTAGTACCTGCTCTCCACATCTGATAAGGCTTTACTGATGTAGTATATTGGCTTTTGAAGCCCTTCCTCTTCTCTGATCAAGACTGCTGCAACCGACTTGTCTCCTACAGACAGATACACAAATAAGGTTTCACCAGTGGTCGGGCTACTCAGGAGAGGTGGAGTAGCGAGGTAATCCTTCAGTGTTGGAACGACGAATGACATTCGGTCGTCCATTCAAAAAATTTCGTCCCCCTCAAGGCCTTGAAGAAGGGGAGAGACCTCTCTGCTGACTTAGATATGAAGCGACCAAGAGCTGCCACTCTCCCGTTAAGTCGTTGCATTTCTTTGATACTGGTGGGAGCCTTCATGTCGACTAAGGCCTTTATCTTCTCCGGATTAGCCTCTATGCCTCGTTGAGATACCATAAATCCCAGGAACTTGCCAGCTGCAACTCCAAAGACACACTTGCTGGGATTGAGCTTCATGTCGTTTGAACGCAAATTGGCGAATGTTTCTTTTAGGTCGACTAGGTGTCGTCCGGCCTTAGTTTTGATGACCATATCGTCAACGTAAGCCTCCATATTTCGGCCAATTTGAGAAGCAAAGACTTTGTTCACCATTCTCTGATAGGTTGCACCCGCATTCTTTAAACCAAATGGCATCATGTTGTAGCAATAGATGCCTCCAGCCGCTTGAAATGCCGTCTTGACTATGTCGTCCTCATGCATCTTAATCTGGTGGTATCCTGAGTAAGCATCGAGGAAGCTGAGGGTTTAGTGACCAGCAATGGAATCGACTAGCTTGTCGATTCTAGGAAGAGGATAGATGTCCTTAGGGCAAGCAAGGTTGAGAGTGGTGAAGTCGACACACATCCGCCATTTACCATTTGATTTCTTCACCATGACCACGTTGGCCAACCACGTTGTATGAGTGGCCTCCTTGATTATCCCTGCACTCAAAAGTTTTTGTACCTCAGTTTTTATAGCCTCTTCCTTGTCGCGAGCAAAACTTCTCAACTTTTGGGGTCTAGGCTTTATGGTCGGGTTAACTTCAAGTCTGTGAACGGAGACCTCCTCCTTGATTCCCCTCATATCCTCTACTCTCCACGCGAAGACGTCATTACTCTCCTTGAGTAGCTCAATGATTTCTGCTCGCTCCTCAACAGATAGCTGCTTTCCCATTTGAATTTTTTGGTCAGAGTAAGAAGGGTTGGTGATTATTGACTCTAGCTCGTCCACAACCTCTAGCTCTGGTCCATCCCTGAATTGCAGAGTCTCAATGATTATCTCTCTGACCCTGTGTCTCTCCTCGGCCCCCAAATGTGGAGCTTCCTCAGCTATCATGTCATCCAACTTGTCTGCAACCTCGCTGGTGGTGGTGGTGGCCCCTGAGTTTTTGTCGATCTGGAGGCATAGGTTGCCTATGAGGACTTGATCGACCATAACTACATCTGGATCGACCTCTGTGGTTTCAGAGTGACGTGTCGACTCAATCATGACCTCGTCATTTGAGCGATAGGTCGACTCCTCCACATTGGTGATTGTTGACAGTCGAGTAGTTTTGGTGACCGACTGGGACAGCTTCAAGTAACCATCTGCAGTCTCAATTTCTAACTCCCTCTTCTTTCTTTCCCGGAGAACATGGTCCAGGTATGCTCGAGTTGTGCCTTGTACGCAGCCTACTCCAGCAGGTGTGGGGAACTTGACTCGCTGATGAGGGATCGATGCCACCATTCCAAGAGCGACCTGTCCAGGAATACCAAGTATGGCGGCATAGTCACTGTTTACATCAATCACAATAATTTGTAACTTTGACACGACCCTGTAAGGGTGCTGGCCCAGGTCGACATCGAGCTCTATCTGGCCTTTAGCATCAACTCGATGGTTGGTGAAGCCCTCCAACCTTCCATCATATCTTTCCAACTGCTCGCCATTAAGACCCATCTCTTTGAAAGTCTTATAGAACAAAATGTCCTTGCAGGCCCCCGTGTCGACTAAGAGTCTGCTCGTCGTACATCCGTCTATGAGACCTGGGATGACAAGAACTTGTTCCCTAGCCGCCATATTAGTTGCCAATTCATAGGGGTAGAAGCTGATCGCTTCATCTCTGACATCTCTCCTTGGAGGCACATGTGGGGATTGTTGAGCTGAAAGATCTTGTGTTTGATGGCTGTGTTGCTTGCTTGCTCTGTAATGACCCCCAGATTCAATCTAGGTTGCCTCGGTCCCTGTTGTCCACCTGCAGGCTGCTCGCCTCCTCCAGTTTGAGGCCTCTTCACATATGCGTCGAGTCTTCCCTGCTCGACCATTCTTTGGATAATGCGCTTCAAGCCTAAACAATCCTCCGTGAGATGACCCGTGTCCTTGTGGTAATCACAGTACTTGCTATTGTCCCTTCTGAACTTGTTGCCTGGGTTCATTGGGGCAGGTGGGGCCAACTCGACGGCATTCATGATTTCTGTTCGACTCACCGTAAGGGGACTGAATGCCTCAGGTACCTTCTCTGTAGCCCTTGTCCGGTTCTTGCCGTTTTTATTGTTTCCTCCATTCTTGTTGGAGTCCTTCTTATCATCGGCGACCTCAGTCTTGGGGCTCTTACCATTCTTCTTCTCTTTCCTTTCCTCAGCTAGAACGACATTATACACCTTTTCAAACAACTCCTGTCGAGTTGTGACTGTACGAACTGTGAGTTCATAATCCATGTCTGCCGAGGAAATACCGTTTCGGAAGCAATTGATGACCTCCCTATCAGTGAGGTCTTCTTCTATCTTATCAACCATTTCCTTGAACTTGGTGAAGTAGCTCATCGAGCTTTCATTTTTGGCCTGTACCAAGTTGTTCAGATCAGTGACAGTCACTTTCCGAGCTTCAGCAGTCGAGAAGCGATCTAGGAACTTTGTCCTGAAGCATGTCCAAGTGGTGATGCTACCAGCGGCCAAACCATTGAACCAAGTTAAGGCTGCCCCAGTGAGTGTGCTTAGGAGAGCTTTCCACATATTGTCGTCCTCATTGGCGACAAAACACATTGTGGCTTCCAGATGTGCTATATGACTCTTTGCATTGGTCGACCCCGAATACTTCTCCAGAAGAGGCAACCTGAAACTAGGAGGAGGTCGACTATCTCTGATTTCCTTGGATAGAGGTCGAAGAGCAAAGTCAATTCGTTCGACCTTTCCAATCTCCTTCTTCTTCTCCTCCTCCCATTGTTTGAACTTCTTTTTCATCAACAAGCACTCTCTAGCGTCAAGCCTGTCCTCTCCAACAGGGGGAACAGCATTCGACCTCTGGCCCTCGCTTCTAGGTGGAGTCATTTGTCTGCTTCTCCTGTCTCTGTGGGAAGGAGCTCTTTCCGATCGACCGGAGATCTTTGCCTGTCATTCCTTTGTGGCGACCTGCGCCTATCATCTCTGGTAGGCGACCTGCGCCTATTACCCCCGAGTGGCGACCTGCGCCTCTCGTCTCTGATAGGCGACCTGCGCCCATTCCTGTCCCTATGGGATCCTGATCTTTGTGTCCGTGCAGGGGAACCGCGTCGGCTTCTATTAGCCTCTAAATGCGTCCTCAAATCCGATTGAGCTTCCTGCTCCCTATTCCTGGTGAGGCTAGCCCTTAAGTCATTACTCGGAACATGGACAGGCGATTGAGGTCGGGCTACCATCCTTTGATCAGCATTTTGACCCACACCCTCATTGGGCCTAACACTCATGGCCTGTTGCCTGTTTGAGGTTTGAGAGGGAGTCACCCTCTCTGATCTTATATCTGCCTTCTCAACCTCCTCTATTGCCAATAGCTCGGCTAAAATCTGGGCTCGCTCCAATAACATTTCCTTCCTGCTCAATGGGTTGGATGAGGGACCTGCCCTATTTCCAACATTCCCCTGAGCAGTTGGACGCTTAGGAGGAGGTGGAGCTCCTTGTCCCTCCATGTGTCTTTTCCCCCTTCTCGTATCTGGCAATCCCCTGCCGTCAACAACACTGGTAGAGCGTGTTGCTCTACCATGAGGGCGATTTGGTGGGGGTGGAGGCAGATTTGCGTTTTCAGCATTGGTGTTGAGATTTCTAGCGTTCGTATTGTTGTTATTGTTCACTTCTTCAAACTCTTCATAAGCGTCTGCGACATGCCCGTCTGGAGTCACCATTGTTGTAGGTTGATGAGATCTTCGAGGTCAAGCTAAAGCACAGTTCCCGGCAATGGAACCAAACTGATGCTGCAGGAATTGTGCTTATCAGTAATCCTCCACGTGGCAGGACCAATCACCTGGCTTCTTGACCTGAAATCAGAACCCACGACTAGCCGGATGTGTCTCCGGCGAAGACGCTCGGGCGTGAGAGTAAGATAACAGTGTATATAGCTCAAAAAGTATTGAATAATGAATTCAGATAACAAAATGGCAGTTACCTTTCACCGTTGGTAGTGATGATGTATTTATAAGGGATGACCGTTGTATTTTTGGTGGTGCTACATGAGCTCCGAGATTTTAGGGACAGTTACAAGTAATGTGAACGTGTCCTATAACGGCTCCTGATTCGTAGGGAATCGGTTATGGAAAGGTTTGACTTCACGTACATTCGCCTGCTAGGTCGACGCTTGTGGATTAGGTCGAGGTCGCCATTTAAGGAATGGTCGACCTGACTGATGGGTAGAGCATGGTTCGTACCCGAATTGTAGTATGGATCATGAGGTCGGATTAAGTTAGGTCGGGACCTGGTAGGTCGGGACCTGGTAGGTCGGACATGGACTTAGTCGACGGATACTTGAGATGGGCTTCGGGCCTCGCCCTGATTGGGCTAGCTTCATTGAGAATGTGGGCGTCAAGGTTGCCTGTGATTGGGCTTTATTCGTTTGGCCCAACTCGACACTTTTGGTTTTGGTATGTTCATGTTTCAAATTAATTTTTCATTTTGGCCGAAACATGTTCACTGTTTGTTCTACATGAAAGTTCTTATCTATCACTTTCACTTCCTCATTTTCAACTCTTACATACCGCATTTTCTTCTTCTTCTTCATTCTTCTTTTGTTTTTTGTTTTATTTTTACGTAAGCGAGGTTTTATCTTCTTCAACTTCTCTGCATACCCTAGCTGGCAATTTTAAACAATGTCAAGCCATAGAAAGAGGGTGAGAATGCACTCCACTATGGTTAGTGGACTTATAAGATTGTGGGTCGGTCCAATTCTAATGATGATCAATAAATATTGTGGCCATCGTATGAACCCTCCACTCTTTTGCCTCCATTTTCATTCTGAGCCACAAATCTTTGCTTCTTCCTGATCAATTTGTTGTAGTGTCATTCATCTTGGCTTTGCAGCCGGCTTTGGGACAGTAGTTTATGACCGAGCGTTGGGCCCAGCCTAAAAGGTCCGGGCTCATATCAAGTACCTTGTCCGGTTGTCCCGTGTTCCCTTTTATCTTCATTTTGGCATATTGATTCAATAAGTCAACCGCATGCGTTTCTTGCATAATGCATATCTTCTTGTCATGTCATGTTAAATAAATTTGATCACATGAGATAACATTAATTAGAAGAGTTTCGATCAAAGTTACCCACATCAACTACTCATAAAATAACATTAACATTTTATTTTCAAAGGAAAAGTGAAAAATTGATCATGAAATTGTTTAACTCAATCTTCAACTATATGTGGGCGCCATCAAAGGAAAAGTGAAAAATGGAGTCAAAATGATATTCTATTACAATTTTTACCCAGGTTTGAAATAACGAAAAAACAATAGTTTTAGTGTATTTTTTAAAAAAAAAATAGAAATACTTAAATGACATTTCATTAAAATCATGGGGGTCGAGTGACCCCATCTCGTGTGGGTGACTTCGCCACTGACCTTGATCCTACTGCAAAGGCGGATCTACACATGTTGACATGGGTGCAACTGCATCCTTTTAAACCAAATTGTTTACTAGTTCAGGGGTAAAGTGTTATATTTTAAACCCAGTGATTTGAGTACGAGTCCCACAAGCATTTTTTTCACAATTATTACATTTTAAAACTTAAGTGTAATTTGTGCAACCACTCAAAAAATATTTTTGGTCCGCCATCATCCTACCGGATCTCTCTACAATCCTGTTTCTACTTGATAACTGCAAACTTGAGCACACTTGATCTCTGCAACCCTTCTTCAACTATGGATTCATGATCCTACTTAGTTTCTGCAATCTTGATCCAACTGAATTTTTGCAACTCTGATTCTAGCCGATCTCTACGACAAAGATAACTTAATCTTTTAGATTCGAATGTAACTAAAAAAATGTTAAAAGAAAAATAAAAAATTATGAAAGAACATGATAATTGATGAGCCATGGACCTCCACTCTACTATGGTTAGTGGAAAATGCAATGTGGCCATTTTTTGAATCTCCACTCTTCTCTTCCCCGCCATTTTCAGCCACGAAATGATGTTTCATTCTTAATCCAATTAATATAGTGTCCTTAACCAAACATTAAAGCTATTTTGGGTTCCCACTTCTCCACTCTATAACTTAATAATGCCACGTTTGGCTGCCAATCTAAGACACCCTCAACTATAAATACACAACTTCTTCTCTTAAACTCACAACTTGAAAATTTGTGTAATAAACAGACATTTCTAGTGCACCAGACATGCCTTCTTTTAAGTCATTAGCTCTTCTTGCTTTGCTTGTTACATCTTTTACTATGATCAAGGTGTCTGAAAGTGGTGTCGCTAGAAAAGACTTGGGCCTTGATTTGGGTGGTATTGGGCTCGGGGTAGGCGTGGGACTCGGAATAGGCGGAAGTGGAAGTGGTTCGGGCGCTGGGGCCGGTAGTTCAGGTTCTAGCTCCAGCTCTAGTTCTAGCTCTAGCTCGTCTTCGTCATCTGGAGGGTCGGGTGAAGGTGGTGCAGGCTCGGAAGCAGGGTCTTCCGCAGGTTCACATGCTGGTTCGGGATCACGTGGCAGTCAAGGCGGCAGAGGAGGAGGTGGCGGAAGAGGAGGAGGCGGTGGTGGTGGAGGTGGCAGTGGTGGTGGTGGTGGAGGTGGACGTGGCGGGGGATCTGGTGAGGGTTCGGGATATGGTGAAGGTGGTGGGTATGGGTCTGGCTCAGGAAATGGGAATGGCAAATAATTAAACCTTTTATTTTTGGTTGTTAGTAAATAAATAAAAACACAAATGGTGTCTAGTAATGTTTTGGTTTATTTTCTCTTTTCTTTTCTTTTCTTTTTTTTTTTTTATTTTTTTTTTGATACCCAGGTTCCCCAGCTTCGCCGGGTTAATCCTGGACCACTAGCTCCCGGCCCCTCGGTGTCCTAGCGGAGGTAAATCGCGGATGTGCCCAATGCAGCCAGGGTGGCAGCACCCTTTATACTCCCTACCCCAAGGAGCCCTCCTACAACACGGTAGTTGAACTCCCCACACTGAGGTTGCAAGCCCAGCAATGTCGCTTCCTTAACTGCACGGATGTGCCCGGGGGGCTCCAAAGGTCCCTGAAACCCAAGGTATGAAATTAAACCACAATGATCCCCCGGAGGGAATCGAACCGGCGACCTCCCCGAAGGAAGGCCACCCATGATACCGCTGGGCCATGGCCCATTTGGTTTCTCTTTTCTTTTCTGGTTAGATGAAAGTATGTCCATGATGTAATGTACGCTTTTAAGTGTGCGCTAGTGCATCCCCGTGCAATGCAAGGCAAGATATATAATTTTCTATTTACAAAAAGTAAAAACTAATAATTAAACACAAAAAGAACATTACAAATTAATATGCGTCATATACATCCGTAAACAAAACATACAAAATTTAATAATATTGATCTTCATGAAGACAATAAAACATACAAAATTTAATAATATTAAGAAAGCAATTATTAATAAGTAGGGATAAGAGATATATATTACACATTTTGAAAAACCTTCATAAAAACAACCTTCATAGTATATTTGTCGGATGAACTATCTTCTGCAGAATTGGATTTACAAATATGAAGAGCAACATGATGGGTGCCTATAGAGAAAGCAACATAAAGTTGACCACGACCGAAAACATCTTTCATTAAAAGAATTTCAATTGTACATAAAGATTGCCCATGATTTTTGTTTATAGACATGACATAAGAATCAATCAAAGAAAATTGACGTCGTTCAAACTTATTCGAGAATTAAGTTATTCCCACCAATAAATGAGCTCCGATAAATAAGCTTGATGAAGATCGTCATTGACTCATGTTGAATCATATTTATTATTGGGACATTTACTTCATCTCAATTGTTTTCTTCCCTTATTACTATATTCACTACTCTACATACTCCACTGTTGTGGGTATTTTTCAGCATGGTGACATCTTCAGTTGCTCCTGCATGTCAAGATGTTACTCCACTGTAAGTATCGTTTTAATATTTACTTATTCGATATTTCCTAATATCTTTGTTATTATTATTTTCCAGTGGATAAGAGAGAAGAATACGGGATATTTTTCTAGCACGTTCAACACATCTTCAACGGCAAGGATGACTTGGTCTCACGGACGTTGAAGAAGATAAGACTATTCCCGAGATTGTAGGAACAACTTTTACCCATTCAAACTTACTTATATTTAAGGGGAGATGGAGATGGAAAAACACATGCACTCTCATGCTCACACACTCTACGCACATCTCTCTTGTAATCTTCTCCATCATCTTCCACAGTTGTAACTCAATTACTATAGTGAAACTTTTAAGGTTGGAGACCTAACTCCCAAGGTTTTTTCCAAAGAGGTTATCACCTCTAAGATTTTCCTCGTTAACAAATCGTGGTGTCGTTCTTTCTTTTATTGTCTTTGTTCCATTTAGTTGAATTCCACAGTCCCCTCCTTATTATTTAATCCACACACTTGTCAAAGTTAAGATTCAACACTATTGTTTTTTCTACCAAAACAATTTGGCGCCCACCGAGGGGCCTCGTGGTTTATCGGTTATTTGGATCATTTCCTGAGCGAATTCATCATGTCTGCACCTCCAAATGTGTCCGCCGCCGGCAAGGGTACCGCCGTCACTCCAACATCAGGAGGTAGAACCAGCTTGTTGCCGCTACCTCCTCAGACCGGACCTCAGCAAACTCAACCTACAAAGACTCCACAAAAGGAAGCGACTTCTTTCAATGTAGACGCTGACATCCGGACTATCCTAACCAAGTTGAATCAGAGGTTGGATCAACAAGATAGCAATTCCATGGTGTTGGCCAATTCCATGGTCAAGATGCAGAGGGATCAACAGCTCATCGCTTCGCGGCTTGAAAACATCTCACCATTGCGTGCAAGGAACCTCAACTTCGAAAACACCGAAGGATCTACGCTCCAGAATGAATTTATTACAATGAATAGTCCACCTCAAACTCCTCAGCTAACATCCTTACCCGGGGACACCCTAATGACGCCACCTTCAGCAGGATTCACCCCGTTCATTCCATTCATTGACAATACCACTGTCACAACTACCACGGATAACTCTGGTTTACTGAATAATATTTTAAATAATAATAATTTCAATCGTATTCCTATGGCTGACCCTTTTGCAGGAAACCCACTAGCCAAACAGATGCAGGATCTCAGGGAGCTGATAATGAACGAGCCTGACATAACTCTTCCAATCCAACCAGTGACTCAAAACTGCTACAATCAATCTCGGTTTGTCCCAGTAATTGCAAATGTCGACATCCCGAAGCGTTTCAACGTCCCATCTATGAAGTTGTATGACGGCACCACAGACCCAGAGGAGCATGTTGCTCATTATCAGGAGAAGATGGACATAATCCATATTCCGCTTCAATTCCGGGAGGCTTGCTTATGCAGAGGATTTGGATCGACCTTGGTTAGACCAGCTCTCAAATGGCTGATTAGGCAGCCCCTAGGCTCAATTGGTTCATATGCCCAGCTTATCAACATGTTCTATAACCAATTCTCTTGTAGTCAACAATTTGAGAAGCTGACAAGTGACCTCTACAATGTGACCCAACAGCCTAATGAAACTCTAAAAGACTATGTTCACCGGTTTAATAAGGAAGTCCTGGAAATTCCCAATCTTGACATGTCAACAGCCACAGAAGCATTGAAAATGGGACTGAAGAAAGATTCACAGTATTATCAAGATTTGGTGATGACTCCTTGTAAGCGATTGGAAGAAGTCAGGAGCAGGGCATTGAGATTTATAAGATTGGAGGAAGATGAGCTGCGAAGATCAAAGTCCTCGTCCAAGTTGTCGACATATGACCACCCCGACAGAAGACGAATCATCCCATCGCAGAACAACCGTTCCAATCCTTACCCAAGAATTGATACTAGCAAAATTAATTCAATAGACGGTGAGGATGAAGATAATGATAATGTGCCTAACATTTATGATTATTGTTTTTCTGTTGACATTTCAGGTATACTCTGTGCAATGGGCAACCTAGGGGACAAAGCCAGATGGCCAAAGAAGACGGATAAGCCTACGGGATGGCGTGACAAATCAAAATGGTGCGCTTACCATGAAGACTTTGGGCATGTTACTGAAGATTGCATCGCACTAAGAAAGGAGATCAGTTACTCCTCTCGAAGGGACATCTTAAGGAGTTGCTGGGATCTAGAAAGAAGAAGGCTGAAAGTGCGGAAGCTCCTCATGAAGTCGAGAGACCAGCATCTCCCCCAGCATCAACTAAGGTGATCAATTTCATCAGTGGAGGCTCAGAAATATGTGGCACTTCCTATTCTGCCGCAAAACGACATGCTAAGGAGTCAAAAGAGGAGAGGCCAGAAAGACAACCAAGAATGTCGACACCCTGCCATGATCCAATCACCTTTGATGAGAGTGATCGAGATAACTTGCTGGAACCCCATCACGACAGCCTAGTTATTTCCTTGCAGATCGCCAATTGTACAATCCGGCGTATCCTGGTTGATGGGGGTAGCTCTGTCAATCTCATTATGTTGAGCACCCTCAAGGAAATGAACATCCCAGAATCGGAGATCATCAAGAAATCCTCAGTATTGGTAGGCTTCAGTGGTGAAGTCAAAGAAACAGTGGGGGAAATAAAACTTACAATATACTCAAAGGGCCTCAACACCATGGAGCGGTTCTGTGTAATTGATTGGGCAACATCCTACAATGTCATTCTTGGAAGACCATGGATTCATGGGATGAAAGATGTCCCCTCCACTTACCATCAGTGTGTGAAGTTCCCAACACCTTGGGGTGTCGCCAAAATATACAGTGATCAGCAGGTGGCCAAGGAATGTTATAAAACTTCAATGAAAGCGTCGACATCTCCAAAACAAGCATAGCAATTACAGTAGAAAGTACGTGAAGTCCTGGAAGCTAGGGAGAACGATGTGAAAGAAGTATTGCTAGACCCTTCCAACCCGGACATCAAGGTACTTATTGGCAGTGACATCCCATCAGATATAGAAGAGAAGCTTGTGGACTTATTAAAAAGCAGAGTAAAGAGTTTTGCTTGGAGACATGATGACATGACCGACACCAGCAAAGATGTCATCACTCACAAATTTAACATCGATCCTAGTTTTAAACCGGTGCACCAGAAACGAAGAAAATTTGCAGAAACAAGAAACCAGATCATCAAGGAAGAGGTAGAGCGCTTACTCAAAGCCAACATGATCCGAGAGGTAGATTATCCAAGATGGTTAGCAAACGTGGTTGTAGTTGAGAAGAAGAATGGGAAATGGCGAGTCTGTGTTGACTTCACCGACTTAAATAAAGCCTGTCCAAAAGACCCTTTCCCTCTGCCTCACATAGATTCGTTAGTTGATGCCACATCCGGACATGAGCTCCTCACCTTCATGGATGCATCTTCAGGATTCCAAAGAAATCCAGATGGAACCATCTCGACCAGAAGACACCGCCTTCATAACGCCAACAGGTATTTATTGTTATATTGCTATGCCTTTTGGACTAAAAATGCAGTGTGCAACATATCAGAGGCTCGTCAACAAAATGTTCAAAGATCAGATTGGGGACACAATGGAAGTATATATTGACGACATGGTAGTAAAATCCAAGAAAGCCGAAGATCACATAAGCAACTTATCTCAAGCCTTTGACATCTTGGATTATTTCAATATGAAACTTAATCCAAACCTAAATGCAACTTTGGAATCAAGGCAGAAAGTTTTTGGGTTACATGGTTACTAAAAGAGGCATTGAAGCCGCCCTGCAGTATACGTGCTATTATTAACCCGTCGTCACCTCAATCTGTCAAGGACGTCCAAAGATTGACAGAAAGATTGCCGCACTCACTGTGTTCATTTCAAAATCCTCGGATCGATGCAAACATTTCTATGACATCCTAAGGAAGAACAAGAAGTTCCAGTGGGAGAACCAACATGAAGAAGCCTTTCAGGAGCTCAAAACTTACCTGTCGACACCTCCATTATTGGCCAAGCCTCGTGGAGGAGGAACATCTTTACATCTACCTCGGCGGTATCGAAGGCGCCGTTAGTGCAGCTTGGTGGCGTAACGAGATGGTAGTCAGCAACCCATCTACTATATAAGTAAGACACTTTTAGATGCAGAGACCAGGTATTCTCATTTACAGAAGTTAATTTTAGCTTTGATAACTGCTTCTATAAAATTAAGGCACTATTTTGAAACACATACTATAATTGTACGCACTAACTATCCTATTAAGAATGTTATGATAAAACCAGAGATGTCAGGTCGAATGGCGAAGTGGTCTGTATAATTAAGCACATACGACATTAAATATGAACCCAGAACAGCAATAAAATCTCAAGCTTTAGCTGATTTTGTGGCTGACTTTAGTCCAACCATGCAATAAGAGGTGGAATTGGAGGTTCAGCAACTTCAAGATGATGACATCCTGAAGATCTGGACTCTCTACACAGATGGTGCTTCTAACATGAGAGGTACAGGTCTTGGTGTTGTACTAAAATTGCCACAAGGGGACATAATACCACAATCCATCAGCTGCAGTTTCAAGGCCACTAATAATGAAGTAGAATACGAGGCATTAATTGTAGGACTAACAGCGGCCTAGGACCTAGATGTCAAGCATATCCGGGTGATTATAGATTCTTTGCTAATTGTCAACCATTACAATGGATCCTACATAGCAAAAAATGCAAAGATGATGACATATTTGGAAATAGTAAAAATTCTGGCGGCCAAATTCAAAACATTTACTTTGGAACAGATTCCACGAGAGGAAAATTCTCAAGCAGATGCTCTGGTAAACTTAGGTTCAGCCTTCAAAAGCATTTCACAGACAAGCATCCCAATTGTGCATGTTGACATCCCATCAATTGATCATCTTGAACTGTTCGTTCTAGATGTCGACGTACCTTCCCCTCCAGCATCAACTTCTTGGACAGCTCCTATTATCAAGTATCTCTTAGATGATACGATCCCAGCCGAGGAGAAAAATGCTAGAGCCTTCAGGGTAAGAGTATCTAAGTATTTACTTATTGATAACCTTTTGTTTAGAAAATCTGCTGCAGGTCACTACTTAAGATGTCTAGAAGCAGACCGAGCCCATCAGGTTCTCAAGGAACTGCATGAAGGAGAGTGTGGAAATCATACCGGGGGCAGAAGTCTGCATACCAAGGCTCTGAGGATGGGCTATTTTTGGCCCACAATGAGAAGAGACGCCGCGAACTATGCAAATAAATGTAACTCCTGTCAACGACATGGGGACATCCTGCACCAGCCAGCTGAACTATTGCTTCCTATCCTGTCGCCATGGCCATTTATGGTTTGGGGAATGGACATCGTAGGAAAATTACCTGTGGCACCAGGAGGAAGAGTATTTCTATTAGCTATGACCGACTATTTCTCTAAATGGGTAGAAGCCGAGGCGTACGTACAAGTTCGTGACAGAAGTAATCTCTTTCATCAAAAGAAATATATTCAGCCGATTTGGGATACCTTCAGAGATAATTTGTGATAACGGCTCTCAATTCATTAGTAAGAAAACTCAAGATTTCTTGACATCGTGGGGAGTCAAGATGGTGACATCTTCACCTGTTCACCCTCAAGCCAATGGACAGCGTAATCTAGCAACAAAATAATCATAAGCAACTTAAAAGAGATCGAACCGTAAGAAAGGACGATGGGCGTAAGAGTTGTCAATGGTTCTATGGGCCGACAGACGACATCTAAGAACGCTACCGGTCAAACTCCCTATTCACTTGTATTTGGGACAGAATCAGCTATTCCAGCAGAAGTACTTGTACCTACGGCCAGATACACTTTGTTGACATCTGAACATAATAAAGACATCTTGACATATGACTTGGATACCGTAGACGAACTAAGGGACATGGCCAAAGTTCGGATGGCAGCATATCAACAAAGGGTAGCCAGATCTTACAACAAAAACGTAAGGGTTAGAAGGTTCCAAGTAGGAGATTTAGTCCTACGAAAGGCATTCCAAAATACAAAGGAGCTCAATGCAGGCAAGCTCGCCCCAAAATGGGAAGGACCCTACCTGATAGATGCACAGGCCGGGAAAGGAGCATATCGTCTGTCAACCTTGGATGGCCAAATGATACCACGAAGTTGGAACGCCATTCACCTTAAAAGGTATTATATCTAAACAATGCACCCCTTAAACTCATCTCATCCCAGGTATGGACAATCCTTTATTTATTTGTAACCTTCCATTTTTCTATTTACTATTTTCTTACTTCATTACAAATCAAGATGTCACTAACACAACTTGTGGAGAGGCGTCAACATAGTTGACGTCCATTTTTAACATGTCTTTCTCTTATGAGGTGTTGACATACGGAAATGGGGACATATCGAAAGTACGCAAAATCAGAAGAACAACGAATTCTCCTCCGTCAGAGACTGGCCATCTCTTCTCAAGTAAAGGTACATAATCCCTTCTAAGGTTTAAAGAGTTAATTACCTCTTTCTTAAGATGTTAGGTTATCACACCTTCGTCTGGAGCGCAAGTTATCTCTTTAATTGAGGTGTGGGATGGGCCTATATGGGTAAACTCATATAGCTTACCCATTCCCACTCAGTTAAATGATTGATCTCATGTTTTATTCTTATGGTTATGACATGTACGTGTCATCTTAAGTATCTACCGCATTGACATACTAACATGTCACCTTACGAGCATAACAAATAACCATCCAAAAGAAAACAAGCCTTGACATGCTTGAAAATTACTAAACTGCAACTAAGCTAAAGTTACCCTAAAAACATCCTTAAAAAGTTAAAAACCACATCCAAACTACCAAAGTTAAAATGCAAAAGTGTTGGACCAACCCAACACATAAGAGAAATTGTCTTTGGTCCTTATGGACCTATTACATAACCAAACCAAAATTAAAATTGTCTTTAGGGATTCCACCCCAGTAATACCATCAAAAAACCAGAACAGAGTTATTTTACCTTTTTCAGGTGGCATCCGCCGCAGGTGTTGCTTTGGGGGTAACTTCTCCAACCTCTGCTCTTCCTTCTTAAGCATCCTACTTTTTGTGTTTTCCTCCTGAAAGTCATTCCATGTCGCTGTCATGAGCATCATCAACCTGTTCAAGATCCTTGGAGCCCTCATTCATCTTTTCATCATGGATTCGCTGAAAAGCTGCCTTTTCATCATCCAGGTTCCAGTTCACATGCTCTCCTGCCTGATATTCCTCAATCATTTGGATTCTAGTTTCAAAAACTGCTTTCGCAGTTTCATGCACCTAGTCATCCCGAAGTGCTTCTATCTCCCTTTCATGCCTGATATCAACACTTGCAAGCCTGGACCGCCATTTTAAAATCTCTTCATTTTTGTCCCTGATTTCCAATCCCTTTTCCCTCATTATCCTTTCAGCTTCTTTCAAATCCTTCTCATATTCGACCCTACTCATATCAAATGTATCACATTTATCCCTCCATATCCTGATCTCTTTGGACATTAACTTAGCCATCGAGACAATCTATCATCAACGAACAAAAAAGACATTTTACCAAAATAAAAATCAATGTACCAAAGATCCAAATTAACTCTTACCTGATTCTCCAACACTTCTTCATTCCAAATTTGCTTCTCCACGCCGGAGATCTGGTCCACCCTTTTTCTTTTCAAGGTAAGCTTATTATCCATCTCAGGTATGGTCTCTTCCGCTTTCATCTTACCTTTGTATTTCGCCACAATATCATTCTTCGTAAAGCCGGATCGAGTCACTGCATATAAGGATATATGTTAGCACGGATTTAATAGAGTCGCCAATGCAATGACACGTTGATTCTGACTCACTTTTTTGGAGAACGTCGTGACTATGTATTTGAGAAAGAAGGATAAAAACTGCACCCTTTAAGTCTACTCTCACCATAATATAGTAGGAGACGTCTGATGTGGATAAGAATTTGAAGAAGATTCGATGATAACGATGGTTATCAAGAATTACGGTTACTAATTTCTATCGAGACTCTTTTCCTTTCTAGCCGCCACGTATCCTTAACCGTCCCATCATGCAAGCTGGTAGTTGAGCATTTATTGGGAGAAAAACATTTGCCTCTTCAGTTGCCAAAATAGCCAAATGTTTGTGGGGACAAATTGTTGTGGGTATTTTTCAGCATGGTGACATCTTCAGTTGCTCCTGCATGTCAAGATGTTACTCCACTGTAAGTATCGTTTTAATATTTACTTATTCGATATTTCCTAATATCTTTGTTATTATTATTTTCCAGTGGATAAGAGAGAAGAATATGGGATATTTTTCTAGCACGTTCAACACATCTTCAACGGCAAGGATGACTTGGTCTCACGGACGTTGAAAAAGATAAGACTATTCCCGAGATTGTAGGAACAACTTTTACCCATTCAAACTTACTTATATTTAAGGGGAGATGGAGATGGAAAAACACATGCACTCTCATGCTCACACACTCTACGCACATCTCTCTTGTAATCCTCTCAATCATCTTCCACAGTTGTAACTCAATTACTATAGTGAAACTTTTAAGGTTGGAGACCTAACTCCCGGGGTTTTTTCCAAAGAGGTTATCACCTCTAAGGTTTTCCTCGTTAACAAATCGTGGTGTCGTTCTTTCTTTTATTGTCTTTGTTCCATTTAGTCGAATTCCACAGTCCCCTCCTTGTTATTTAATCCACACACTTGTCAAAGTTAAGATTCAACACTATTGTTTTTTCTACCAAAACATCCACCATTAATATTAGATGGTTATATTAGTTTTAAATTTTCATGCCTTATGTTGAATAAATTATTTGTATGTCTCATTTAAAACTATATTATTATTCAAAAATCGTCCCATTTAAAATTGCACACTACTATTAGAATCACTTTCTGAACATTCATTTTTGTTTCGTACTACTTCGCACTTTTGAAATACCTATTCAGAATATCTAATCCTGTTATCATGTGGGAAAAAATTTATTGCACATTGAACTTCATATTTACCTTTATATGTTAATTTCATATGGGGTATTTGCACTCTCGTGATTTCCCATGGGATGTCATTAAAGCCTTGAGATTTGATGATTCTGGTTGTTATGTGGTTCGATTGTGATACGAGATGGATTTCTTGGGTTTTGATAATTATGGCACACCCATGCAAGGTCTGGCATGGCCATGCTGATATTGAGACATGGTCGTGCAAAGGAATATTTTTCATCTTGAAGTTTATGGTCATAGTGGAGCGTCCCCTCCAATTGGGGGGGGGGGGGAGAGCGACCGCTCCCATTTTCTGGAATCCGGCTTGTGTTACTGGAATTTTAAGGAGCGTCCGCTTTGGCTTTGGATCGTCCGCTCCTATGGCGGTTTGGATGGACGGATTGGGTTGAGTCGAGGTGGTTTGGGCTGTGCGGTTTTGCTTCATGTGCGGTTTGGGCTCAATGCGGTTGTGCTTAGGCGGTTTGGATCAGGCAGTTTGTCAAGTGAGGTTTCTTTGGTGCGGTTTTGGCTTAGGCGGTTTGCATCACGCGGTTTGGCACGGATGCGGTTTGGCTCAGGCGGTTTTGATCCGAGGTTTAGGACAAGTGAGGTTTGGGTCAAGTGAGGTTTGACTTTGGTGCGGTTTTGGGCCAAGACGGATTGGGTTCATATACATTTAGGATTTATATAACTATTAAATATTTAGTTAAAAAATCGTTATTTTTTTAAAGTTATATATCTATTATATATTTTAATATTGCTTATACAATGATCAAATCACACTTAATATATTTTCTTATTTAGGAACATAGCTTTTATATCGGAATAAACAAATAAAATGGTGACATTATTTATAGAAGGGATGAGGAAGTATATATTAATTTTTTTATCAAAAAATAACTCTCCAAAATGGAAAGATAATAATTCGATTTCATATAAATAAATTAGAAACAACCTCCCACCCTAAAATTCATATCTTCAAACTCAATAACTCCTATTAGTGTCTAATACTTTATATTTACTTTGTAAATATAAAGTAATAACGATTCCTATCGCAAAATCACATTTATGACCATGACCTCAAAGATTGATTTGATGAAATCAATTTCAAAATTAGTTGCAGGTTAACATTAGAATTCAATTTTTCACAACCTATTCACATTCTAATTAACTTAATTACTTTGAAGCAATATTATTTTATTCTTCTACAATATGTTATTATTATCAAATACTGTATCTTTTATTATTTATTGATTTTTTAAATATCATAAAAATTTATTTACAAAATATTGAACTATATATGATAAACGATGTAAAAATAATGTAGGGATACTTTATTTAAAAAATTTAACAAATATCTTATGATATATTTTTTCGGAAAAAATATTTATTTTGAAATGGACAACATAGTAATACATTTAGTTGTTTCGACATCAAATTATGTTGTTTCAACATCAACTTATTTTATTATTTTAAATAAAGGATATAGTGAAGTGGTTTTTTATAGCTAATCCTCATGACACAAAAAATCATTTTGTAATTTTGTAATATGTACTTCATCCATATATTACCATTACGATCACAACCACTAATCTAATTCACTTCTTTAATGTTGTAACAATCTCGATTCCATTGAATATAGTATAAAAGCTACATGCCATTTTTTTTCCAGAAGATTAAACACAAAATTCATGATCCAATGAAGACCCAAACTTTCCACTTAGATTAAACATAAAATCCATAATCCTATGAAGACCCAAACTTCCCACTTTCTTCTTCTTCTACATATTTTCCATTGACCTCACCGCCAATCTATGACCGCCCCACCAAGATTCCAAATAAAATCTATAGTCAAGATGAATATTTCAAAAAAAATAAAAATCAAAGCCATTAAATTAGTGAAATTAGAATATCATACAAAAAATCACAATCAAGAGTCCATCTACAAACAAACCCACATCCAATTTCAAGAACCCACCCATTTCAATAATATGAAATATTTTGTCCCAAATCTCATTTGAAAATCGATTATGTACCCATGATCATTTTTTTTCTGTGTTCGAATCAAATGAAAATATTTTCTATATGTAGAGGGAAAAAAATTAAGAATTTCGGTGGAAAAAAAAATTAATTTATTGTAAAATATTAAATTTATATTCAAAAAGAAGGGAATTTTTTTCTGTGTCCGAATCAAATGAAATTAGTCTCTATTTGTAGAGAATTTTTTTTTATGAATTTTGGTGATAAAAATTAATTAATTTAGTATAAAATATTTGAGGTTAAAGTTATCGGATGAAAAAAAAGTTAGAAATTTAACCAACGAATTGAAGAATGACAAGTGGCACTCAAAAAAAAAGGGAAAAGTCCTCATCCATAACGCGCCTTTGTCAGCTAGTGAAGTCCAATAGCCATTATTGTCCATTCATTTTGTGCCACATTATTTGTCAATTTCTAATATATTCAATTATGTCATGGCACATGGGAATTTGACCTGCTGGCTTGAGCTCATAGCTTCCAACCTGGAGGTCATGGGTTCGATCCCCCCAGAAGTTAGAGGAAAGACTTTCTCTCCCAAGGATTTATCTCCTAGGCGCTTCTGTGCATGCATGTGTGTGTGTGTGTGTGAGTAGTGGAAAAAAAATTATGTCATGGGTATAAATGACACAATTGCCCTTGACAGAATCTGTTGTGGCATCTAAACGACACCGTTTTGAGTTTCTAATTTCAGCCTATTGATATTGACGTTTTTGAGCGGGATTTTGCCATTTTTGGCATGTCATATCTTTTTAGTATAGTATAGATGTCAATGTTGTATTTTGTGCTTAAAAAATGTTGTATTATATATTTACATGCAGTCCCACTTTGCAATTAAATAAATTTATTATGTTAGATAATAAAATCTATTCATTTTGATATTAATAATACTTATATATGAGATGACATGTTATAATAGATATACTTAGAATTTAGAAGATAGAAAGTAAATCACTAACACACCAAAACGATATACGTGTTTTACCAAATTAACTACATTCAACGGCAAAGGACAAGAATATTATTATCAACTCGCAATCATCAAATACATTCTCTAATATAATACACAAATTTCTTGATCACAATAATTAACAATTATGCAAACTCAATATCTAGAGAAACAGAGAAACAAGAAAATCGTTGAAACACCTATAATTATTAATCTCTATCACAATAGAAATTACATAATAAAACTAAACTTACATAATAAAACTACTAGTGAATAGGGATTATTTATACTGCATATTTCTAACCCTGCAGGATTTTCTAACCCTACACAAAACTGCCGCTAATCGGGCCTAAATTCGGACTTCGCGCGATCGCCCCAAAATTCCAGAGACTATGCGCGGTTGCGCCCTCTTCATGGCGTGGTCGTTCCCTTCGGTCAGTCAAAGGAATTACTGATTTGCCATTTGTTCAATCCCCTATTTTTTTTCCAAATTAGATGTTATCAACCCCAACAAATATCCACATTAACATCTAACCTCCCCGATCACAAACTAGAACTCCCCTCTGCCTCAGATTTGTTATGTCAAACACTAACCTTGTCTTCCGAACAACCGAATTTGTATATTCCTAGATACCAAAATGTGTTACACCGAACACCAAAACACTTGCTGCAACATTTGATCAGACCCGTTTAACAAGTAAACAAATATGTCTACCAAACACTCAAATGTATCCCCCTGGACACCCAAACTATGCTGCGTCGAGCACACCAATGTGTCTCTAAGACATCCAAATGTGCCACTGCATTAGGCACTCAAAATTGCCTCAACCGGCAATTGGACAAATCTAGTCGACATTCTTGCCAACCCAAACAGATGAAGTGGCCATATCCGTGGAATTCATAATAGTACGTACCTTTTCCTCGATTCCTTCCTCGCTTCCCAATTGTGTGTTTTGACCTACTAACCGTGGCTTGTCCAGTTCAACTCCACCTTGAGTAACTTGTTGCTCCACCTGTTTGTCAACCACCCCGCACGAAGCCATACAACATGCTTCCTTTAGTTGTGTCTCTACCATACCCTCTATTGTACGATTCTCGACACCCAAACCCAAAAACGTAAATCCTTGAAGGACGTAAGGAATCTTGTTTTACCCCTTTAAGAATTATATGCGAACCCCTGCAGACATTTACTACTCCACCTTTACCTTTGAAAATGTATCTCATTTTATCTAGCTGACTAAGCGATATTAGATTCTTAGTTACTTCAGGAACATGTATAATCTTGTTCAATGTACAAAACTTACCACCCAAAGTTCGCACCCTGATGGACCCCATACCAACTATCGTGCAGACAGAACCATTAACAATATAAATATCACCCCCATTCGTCTCCTCGTAAGTTGCAAACCATTCCCTGCGCGAATACATTTGATAAAAAGCCCCAAAATCAATAATCCATTTATCTATCATACCTTTGTGTTATTCAGTTATTAGGGCATGGTCCTTCTCATCGTCTTCTGTCATAGCTATAGTAGACCCAAATTGTTCGCTTTTATTCAACCTGTGACATTCACGTTTCTAATGCACCTTTTCCTTTCATTAGCTGCGGACATCTCCAGTTCTTGGACACATTTTAGAAAAACCCTTGTTTCTCCTACCTTGACCCCTATTGCCTTATACAACCAATCCTGCTGAATGAGATTCTGTAGATATAGCGCTCGTCTTAGGCGCAGATCTCTGGTCATGAGATTATTCTTAACCTATTACAAAGTAACCGTATCCTTACCATTAATGAAGGAATCCACAAATCCCTCATATGACAGTTGTAAGGATACATATAACATAAGAACAACATCCTCATCTTAAACCTTAATATCAATATTACGCAATTCAAGTAATAAAGATGTGAATCGATCTATATGATCCCTAATGGATGTACGTTCCATCTTTTGGAGCGAATACAACTTCTGCTTCAGATATAGCTTCTTGGTCAATAATCGTGTCAGATAAATATATTTCAACGCAAGCTACAGAGCACCTTTGGAATCAGTATCTGCAATATTCGGCAGAACATCATCATCTAAACACTTGAAGATTTTAGAGTGGGCCCTCTCGTCTAACGCGATCAGATATACTGCTTCCTTCTCAGCTGCCTCCCCGAACCATCTGTTGTTGCAACCGCGACAACACCTGTGGAAATTGCTACTGCTTTGCCCTTTAAATCCTGACGATTTTCCTGATTGCACCAGGCAATAGAGCCCATAGCGACCGATGTGCACGTGCGAAGTGCCCAATGCGCCCTTTGTGCCCACTGTAAAATTTCCCCCATATTACTCGGATCACGGACTGTTATAGTTGAACTGCACAATATCAGTCCAACTCTTATAGTAACACAAGTTACATTTTGTGGTAACATGAGCTATATTCGGGCATTCAAGAACGTTATGTATAGTAGAATGACTTATATCATATAATAAGGGTTTCGAGTCTAACCACACAAACCTCAAATCTCGTATAACCGTATAATGATGCATTCAGTTCGACTATGTCACTAACATGAACTACAAGCGAAAGATTACGAAAATAACAAAAAACAACCTCAAAACTTTAGGGCCTCAAAATATGAACGCCTTATGTCTTGTTTGGTAAAACTGAAAAATTAAGCTCTGAAATGTAGAGATAAAATTATTAAATTGCTGAATTTTAATATTTAATTTTGGATTTTTTTTCCAAAATATTGCTTTTTAAAAGTTTATTTACCAAAATAACATTGATGAAAATTTATTTACCAAACTAACACTTTCAAGTTTGATTCCGGAATTATCAATTCCGGAATAATGTAATCCGGTATTGATAATTCCGGAATTGTTTTTTTTTTTACAAAACTAAATTTACAAAATAATATTTTCTGGGAATTCAATTCCGGAATTACCAATTTCGGAATTCATTTTAAAAAAAAAAACTGAAAAAATTGGATTTCGCAAAATGCAAATTCTGGATTCATTTAAAATTGAATTCCGGAATTGACATTTCCGAATTCATTTGAAGAGAGAGAAACCCTTGTTTTCAGATTTGAAGAGAGAGAGAAAGAGTTGTTGTTTACAGAGAAGAAAAGAGAGAGAGAGAAAGAAAGAAAGAAAGAAAGAAAGAAAGAAAGAGAAAGAGGGAAAAGGAAGAAAGAAAGAGAAAGAGGAAGATAAAGAGAAAGAGCTTGAAGGGGAAGGATTCATCTGAGAAAGAAAGAGAAGGATTCAAGGGAAATTTTTTTGAGAAGAAGAAGAAGAGAGGAAAAATTTCCAAAATTTCAAGTTTAGTCTTCTTTCTTCTTTTTCTTTGTTTTGAGTTCTTAATTTTAGCCATATAAATTTTTCTAAGAGTTTATTTGTGCATTTTTATATAATTTGTTGTTAAAACTATTATGATTTATGTACCTAATTGTTGATTGTCAATGAATTAAACAATTGTAATGCAATTTTAGCCTAGTTAGAATTTTCTTAAGTTGGGTTTAAAATCAAGTGCTTGTTAAAATTAGTTTGACAAACTTGTTGCAATTTTTCTACTTAATTGTTATTTTTTAAGTGTTAAATTTAAAATTTGATCTTAAATATAGAAACACCTTAAGTCCCATTTAAATTTAAAAATTTACTATTGAATTTATGTGTTCCAGAGACCCACACTTTTCACTTACCTGTAGGGGAGATGGCGATCACTTTAGAGGATATTGGTATGTTGTGTGGTATTCATGTAGACGGATTGGCTGTAACTAGTTCAGAAACTAGTAGGAAAAAGGAGGAATGGGCTGAGATTGTTGAGGAATTATTTGGGGTTGCAATATCTCCCGCAGACATTAAAAAAGGTGGAATAGTGTCTATGAGATGGGTTCTAGATCACTTTCCTCTTTTGGAGCAGCTTCCCAATAATGCATCCGAGTATATGATTGAGACATATACTCGAGCCTATATTTTTCTGTTATTGGGGTCATACATTATGCCTGACTCGTCTGATAACCTAGTGAAGTTGATGTACCTATCACTTCTTAGGGAAATTAATAATATTGGTGAGTACAGTTGGGGTAGTGCAGCGTTGACCTTCTTGTATAGGGATATGTGTGTAGCATCTAAGCACGATTTGAAAGGGTGTGCTGGATTCTTGACCATTATACAGGTATGTCAATTATATTTGATTACATTATGCTAGTTGAGTTAATCTTTTTTGTACGTAATGCTAATTTTTTTTATAGCTTTGGGCATGGGAGAGGTTGTTGTGTACACAACCTAGGAGACATGGAGGTGACAGAGTTAATGGAACATTACCATTGGGTTGCAGGTATATTTCAATTACTTCATTTTGTAAATGATCTGTTTTGTATTTTATCACTTTTTTACTCATCCTCCAGCTGGTATCGGCCACGTCTACGAACCCGATTGCGCCTCTATGGCTCCTCTTCAGCAGTATGATCAACCGTTGTTCAGCAGTATGATCAACCGTTGGAGGGGGAGCTTGGGCTTCCAGTCGTTCCTGCTCCCTAATAGCTGTCAATATGTTTCTGATATATTGACGGTTGTAATTGCGCAGTTCTTCCAAGGATGTGGCATTCTCGTTGTAAATGTGCATCCCTTGAAGACTTTGAGTCTGTTCAAAACAATTAACAAAATTAATTAATACGGAAAAAAATGGTAAATTTTTTTTGTAAAAGCATTGTATGTAATATATAACTTACCACACCCTCAAAACTAGTTGCACGTGGCCTGAACCCTAGTCCCTCTACATGAGACGAATTCTGGATGAACGATCGAGTAATACTCCTATACCATCTCATATAGGGATGACGGTAACTCATATCCACTTCACCATAATCTCCATCAACGACATTAATTGCTCGTTCATTCCATGTTTCTATGTGCGGACCATGTTCTTGCATCCAGTTAGCGGCTGACCGACCTCGCCGACTAATTCGATGCAGGTCCAAACTAGTGTCGCAGTCATCAGGCACACCTTGAACCATCCCAAACTGTCACATTACGCGATCTGGAAAGTGTCATTCAACCCTCTCAAAGCAGATGAGGGGCACCTTCGTCCTCCATATAGCTTGCCCCTGAAGACAGTAATTCGGAGCTATCACACCGTTGTATGGCTGCCACACAACCTGATCCTCGTTCATATATGACAATTGGTCTGGGCAGCCTTGCAGGTTATGGGCAGTCACAGAAGTATACGACAATGGACTAGGGTTGTTTGTGAATGTGGTGCCCAAATTCTTTTTTGTGTTTTAGTTTGGATTCACTTGAGTTTGAAAACATCCGGTTTAATTTGAAAAAATGGAGTCACCACGCCATTTTGATTTCCTCAAAACTTTGAAAAAAAGGATTTAGGGTTCGGAGGTTAAGTTACCCCTTGGGAAGAACAGATCGTCGTTCACCCAAGGTGCCTTGCCAAAGCAAGTCTCTCTAGATTCCATTTTTCGTGCTTGCTTGCGTGCTTTCTTGTGTGCATGTGTTGAAATGAGGGGGGGAATGTTCCAAGTTGTCTTTCGGACGTATAAACCATTTAGTTGGTTATCGCTCGGGATTCCTTGGATTTTTATGTGTTCGGGACTTTGATCCCGTCCTCATCTTGGACTTGTGATCATCGCTATTTGACCTTGGGACTTGCGTGATCGAGAGAAGGACTTTCTTTTATAGTCCAAAATGAGGTTCTTTAGAAAGGAGTATCCTTAGCCCATCAATCCTACATCTTGAGACGATTGAGCTTATATAGGGACTATTATGCTCGTCTCAAGTGATAATCGGAGATATAGGGTTCAAGGTTTTATCCCTTTCTAAAGAGATTGTGGCACCTTTAATAGAAGAAACGATGTAAAGATAGGATCTTTACACCGGTTCGCTCCAAAAGATGCATCAAATACCAATGGGGACATGGGGAATGCATATTTAGGATGAAAATGACATATTTAATGAAAAAGATGACATTTTGGGTGCAAAGGATGCTATTTGTTTGCAAAGGATGCAATTTTGATGTAAAAAATGATTTTTTAATGCAAAGGATGCATCTTTATGTGGAAGAAAGGTTTTAGGTGCAAAGGATGCACCTTTAATGTAAAGGAATCATTTTTAAGTGCAAAGGATGCAACTTTTATGCAAAGATGACATTTTTTATGAGCAAAGGATGCATAAAGATATCATTTTTAGGAGCAAAAGATGCTACTTTAATGCAAAGGGTGCAAAGGGAGAGGGATATGATTTACATGCTTAAAGATATGACCTTTAATAACAATATACCAAGTCCCAAGCAAATATATAGTAATATTTAAAGCAAGGAGCAAATATATCACATATATACAAGTATAATGAGAGATAAAGGGGATGAGAGGTTACCAATGGTGGTGACCTCTTTCTCTTTGAAGTTTGCCTAGGGAAGGGACCAACTTTTGGAGGCTTCAAGGAGGAGGGAGGTGGTTTTGGCACTCTCAGCTTTCTGTATTTTCGTAGTGATATTTTGATAGAGTTTTGATGCTGAAAACTATATATGAAAATGGGTAGAGGAGGCCTCTATTTATAGGCAGTCTGGAAATAGCCAATGAAGCCGTGCGGCCTGGAGTTCTCTCCTAATGCAGCCGTGCAGCATTATCCCTTGTGACTCAGCATCTTTCTAAAATCATGCAAGGTGGCCTTCTAGAAGGGTTTTTATATAAAAGGAAAACGTAGTTTTTTAATTCCAAGTAATTCCTTCACCCCTTGGAAGGTTCGGAACAGTTCCCAAATTGCTCCTGAACTTTAGAAAAGTCTGGGGAATTGCCGGGAAACTTAACCGGAAGGCATGAGCCAGATTTGGGTACTTACAGAAGCCCCTCGGCAACGTCACTTGCAGGGAGAGTGGGGTTGTCGATAGAAAAGGATCCGATCTGGCGAATGCCGAGACGGATTGGGTGACCAAGGTGGTCGAGTGGCTGAACCTTTGGAAGGCTACCTATGTATCCCAAGTGGGAATCAAGCCATAATCGTAGTTCGGAATCCACTGGGGAAAGGGAGTGTCATATGTGACGAATTGGATGAACCTAAAGTAGGCTACCTACGTATCCCGGAGGAATCAAGCCAGGCCGTAGTTCAGAATAAGATCCGCTGAGGAATGACGAAGAGAAACTGGTCTCTTGCTGGGGAAATAGAAGGGAAAGTGACCTAGGAGGTCAAGCGACTGATCCTACTGGGGATATGCTAGAAGTGACCGATGTGGTCGGATATCTAGACCTCTATGAGGGGCTACTTCACCACTGAGGAGTGACGAAGGAACAGGGTGACTGATGTGGTCGGATGGCTAGACCTTTATGAAAGGCTACCTACGTATCCCGGAGGAATCAAGCATTGATCGTAGTTCAAGCATCACTAGATAGCTAGGAACGATGTCTAGGATCCTTGAGGTTTTGACAATTAGTGAAGGAGTCACCTGATTGACAATTAATGGAGGTTGTCACCTGGTTGACAATTAATGGAGGTTGTCGCCTGATTTAGACTAAAGCTTATGTCACTATCGGGGAGATAGAGGTAGCTAAAGTTTGGAGAACTTGAGCGTACTTCACCATCTGTGAGATAGAGGTAGCTTAAGTTTAGAGAACTTGAGCGTACTTCTCAATCTGTGATAGAGGTAGCTAAAGTTTGGAGAACTTGAGCGTACTTCACAATCTCTTTCGAATTAGAGATAGAGGTAGCTTAGGTTGGAAAAACTTGAGCGTACTTCACAATCTCTTTCGAATCAGAGATAGAGGTAGCTGAAGTTTGAAAAAACTTGAGCGTACTTCACAATCTCTTTCGAATCAGAGATAGAGGTAGCTTAAGTTGGAAAAACCAGAGCGTACTTCACAATCTTTTTCGAATCAGAGATAGAGGTAGCTTAAGTTTGATTTAATTCTAACAGAGATATAGGAGATTTTTGGGAGAAATTTGTACGATTTGGAAAATTTATACGGTCTTCCGGACCGGACAATTTATAGCCTTCCGGGCTTTGGACAATGATTTGGAAAAATCGTTATTCCATTTGGAGATAACGGGAAATTTCCCAGATGAGACGTTATCCCATTTGGTGATAACGGAGATCGCGAGAGATAGCAAAATGTTTTTCCTTCATTCGGGAATAACAGAGATCGCGAGAGATAGCGAAATGTTATTCCCTCATTCGGAAATAACGGAGATCGCGAGAGAGATCAAAATGTTATTCCTTCCTTCGGGAATAACGTAGATCGAAAGAGATAGCGAAATGTTTTTCCTTTATTCGGGAATAACGGAGATCGCGAGAGATAGCGAAATTTTGTTCCTTCATTCGGGAATAACGAAGATCGTGAGGGATAGCGAAATGTTATTCCTTCATTCGGGAATAACGGAGATCGCGAGAGAGGTCGAAATGTTATTCCTTCCTTCGGGAATAACGGAGATCGAAAGAGATAGCGAAATGTTACTCCTTCATTCGGGAATAACGGAGATTGGAGAGGGATAGCGAAATGTTATTCCTTCATTCGGGAATAACGGAGATCGCGAGAGAGGTCGAAATGATATTCCTTCCTTCGGGAATAACGGAGATCGAAAGAGATAGCGAAATGTTATTCCTTCATTCGGGAATATCGGAGATCGCGAGAGATAGCGAAATGTTATTCCTTCATTTGGGAATAACGAAGATCGCGAGGGATAGCGAAATGTTATTCCTTCATTCGGGAATAACGGAGATCGCAATAGAGGTCGAAATGTTATTGCCTTATGGCAATAACTGAAATTTTTAACAAGAAACGTTATCCCATTTGGCGATAACAGAGGATTTTTAGAAGACAACGTTATATCTATTTGGATGTAACGGGAAAACTTGGGAGAAAGCGTTATTCCTTTTGGAGATAACGAGAATATTTTGGGCAAAACTATTTCCTATTTTTATTTGGTAATCAATTAAGGTTATTTTTCTTTGTGTATGTCACATGAGCCACGAGCTGACTCTTTTGCGGAAAGGCAACGTGAAAGGAGTTTTATGAAAGAATGTTTTTGGACGCATGTGTTTGGATGTATGTGTTTGGAAATTGTTTGAGACAGGTTTCGAGCAGGTGGGGTCGTATCCCTTGGGTGCGGACTGAATTGTTGTTGTTGCTGAGATGTTGTCAACGTGGACTAGAATTCCCTCTTGGGCAGAGACTGGGTGTAAACCTCAGGTCTTGAACCATGTTCCTTTCCCAAACTCTGGCATTTGAAGCTGATGCTGACAGGCTTTTATAACCAAATACGAAAGCAGATGTCTAAGTGACCAAACCTCTCTTCTAGGGGTGGACGCGACTTATCGAAGCCCTGGTCTGAGGAACAATTTCTGCAAAGCCACATGTCTTACTAAAGCAAGGAAAGATCCTTTCATTGGAGAAGCCCCGATTTCAAAGCCCCGGTTGGACGAACTGAGTAGGCAAAGTTTTAAGTTACAAAGAAATGACTTGGTGAAGCCCCCAATCTGATGACCTAGCAAAAATACCAATATGATTGGTACTGCGAAAGTGATCCTGAGGTTAATCTAACCAAAACTGAATCCATCTTGTGACATGGTGAGGAACCCGATGCGGACCCAAAAAAATGGATGAAGAAGCCCCAGTCTTAGGAAGTGGCTTGGCAAAGCTCCAATCTTGAAGAGTGTCGAGGCAGCCCTAATGCGAATTGTAGCAGAAGAGGGAAAACCTATCCTTTCATACTTGCTCTCTTATTTTCTTTAGTCACTCAGTCAACCACAAGAAGATGTGGAAGAAGGGAATTTTTAGAAATTTATACATGCAGAGGCATATTTTTCGAAAGGTGGGAATAGATCCCGATTTTGTGTTATTTTGATGGCCTTATTCGACGTAGGCACAAAAACTCGCTTTAGGTTTGACTCTTTTGAGAGAGTATAAGTGTAGAAAGATTTGTAAAAGTGTATGGAAGCCCCTGCTGACAGAAAATTAGTGTTTAGCACTATCTTTCCTAAGATGTAGAAAAGGAAGACTTGTCAAGACATCTGAAAACTTGTTTTATTTACAATGATCACAAGATTGCTTAAAACCCTTTATTAATGTTCGGTTTATTCAACCACTAATCTCGATATGAAAAAAACATTCTTATTAATCATGAGGAGAAAGTCAACCAATGTCGCAGATCAAGGTTGGCTGGGTGTGAAAAAAAAAGTTTGTGTATAGGGAGGTCATTGATGAGACCAGGTTTTCTAGAATTAGAATATACTTGTGGGAAAGGTCATTTGATGAGACCGGGTTTTCTGGGATTTGAATGTGTTTATGACCGGACCATTTCTGGTTGCCTACGTTCCCCTCATTGTGAGGAGCTCAGGTCGTCGTAGTTCGGCTTTGGCCGGATTGTGTCTGGCTTTGGGAAATGGGATTTGTGGCTCCTTTAGTGAAAAGGCTCGGATGAAAAGATTGGATGGTCCTCGGGATGATTCCTTGACCAAGTCATTTTGGACGGTTGCTTCTGATTTTCATCTTTCATTGGGGGAGAAAGGATTTGCACGTGCCTAAAGGCTTATGAAATGCTTATGCCTTTGCTTCGACCGCCCCATTGTTATCGACAACATCTGTTCTTCGAGCTTTGACTTTGTCTGTCCGTCAAACTTTTGATTGGTGACGCTGGGTCCTTGGCCTCATTTTTTTATGTGCAACCCTGTTTTTTGCCTAGACTGTCCCTTTACAAGGTTTTTAGCCTAGCTGGGTATTACTCTTTTTGCACTAAGATTTTTTTTTTATGTGCAACCCTGTCTTTTGCCTAGATCGCCCTTTTTTTTGGGAATTTCAGCCTAGCTGGGCATTACTCTTTTTGCACTAAGATTTTTTTCTTCTTTTTTTTTTTTTTTTGAAGCACCTGAGGGCCAAGGCGAGCCCCTGCTTGAACTTTCTTGATACCCTTGAGGTCTAAGGCAAGCTCCTAGGTTGTTATCGACATGGGGTCAATCTTTCGAAGCTGAGTGGCCTTTTGTTGTCTCTTGAAGATGCCGCCGTCGTTGACTTGGTCAAGATGGAGGTGGGGGTATGATTGGGAAAGTGTATGGCTTGATGAAGGCCTTTTATGAGGTAAGGAGAATGTATGGCTTGATGGGGCCTTTTGTGGGGTAAGGAAAGTGTATGGGGAAGGCATTAGTTGACTTTCTCACACTGATTAATCAGAATGTTAATTATTTTGAGAGATTATTTTTTGAGCAATGCAAGTGATCATATAAAATAAAACCATTTCATTAAATGTAATGTAGGTGTGCAAATAATGTCTTAAGTCTAGCAAGAAAAGAAGAAGACTCTTTTATAGAAAATTGAAAATTAATTACAATGTCCGTGGAGGACTTGATTAAAAGAGAAAAGTACTAGAACCTACGAAGGTTGACTGAGAGACTATTTTTTTCTTAGTCTTACTTAAGGATAGGTAGACCCTAGTCTAGCTACTCTTCGCTTGTTGGACTGCTAGGGAACTTGAGCTTTCCTTCGTAGATCAACTCTTGAATTTCTTTCCTCAGATTCAAACACTTTTCTGTCATGTGACCATAATAGTTGTGGTATTCGCAGAACTTGGTCCTGTCAACGTTACGTGGGTTTCTCGGCTTATAATTTTCGAGAGGTGTGAGAAGGCCTTGTCTCACCAAATCGTCAAAAACTTTGCTCATGGGCATCCCAAAATCATTAACACTACGTTTCTGACCTTGCACTTCCTGAATCGACTTCTTACCATAGCTTTCTGTTTTTGGCCCATGGAGGTTCTCGAGCTTCCCATCTTCTATCAATTTCTGGATCCAATACCTCAAATAGCTGCAATCATCAGTGTCGTGCCCAGGGTATTGATGGAAAAGACAATGCTTAGACTCATCCAACCGAACATTGGGGTTCTTGGGCTTCCAATTCTCCAGTGGCTTTATCAGCTTTTCTTTCATCAGCTCTTCCAGCATCTTGCTTAAAGGCACCTCCACATTGTCAAAATGAAGGGAGCGGAGTTTTTGGGAGACATTGTTGTTCTCAAGACTTGGATTTCCATTGTCCAATTGGTTCCATTGTTGGATTTGGCTGAAGGAGGCTACGACACTATTTCCTTTGTGAGGAACTGGTGTTGAGCTGAGTACGGTTGCTGCTTGGTGCTGGTGGCATTGGGTTATGCTTGGTGGAGTCATTTCCTTGCCTGGTTCGACATCTTGGGTCAAGGGAGTATTGATACTCATCATGAGGTCAAGCTTTTCTTGCATCTGTTTCACTTGCTCCATCAATTAAGTCCGGTAGGTGACAGCTGAAAACTTGAATCATCCGGATTTTCTTTTGGCAACTCATGATTGCATTCAGGTGGGTATAGGGGCTCCAGAACATAGCCACATAGCTCAAACTGATTATGTGAAGCTGGAGCATAAACTGGCAGGTATTGCTGAAACTGAGAGACAGGTGGGGTAAAGCCCAATCCGTTCTGGGGAGCTGAGGGCGATGGGGCCCTGATGGCCTGGGATGTTGGAAAAGACTGAGGAGGAGTGGTCCTTGGCAAGGAATCATATGTGGGTGGGGGAAGGTATTGGCTGTAGGATGGAAGGTCTTGGTTATAGGATGAAGGGACTAAAATCACTGTTTCTGGAGTCTCATCTTCGACCACTACCAGAGAACCGTTTGACTCAACTGTTACCTGAACCCCATAGCGGCGAAGAGCACCGATGAGCAATGACAGCTGCTCTTCATGAACCTTATGGGCATTTTTCAAAGCCAGGACTAACTCTTCCTTCCTAACCATCTGATTTCCTGTACCCTCATTTTTTTCTGTCAAATCTGTCATTCTGACTCTCTGAGCTGACAAAATTGACGATTCTGCCGAACTGTCTGAACCTAAGGTTTCCGTACTGAAAAGCCGCTGACTCGGTATTCTCGCCCACTTCTTTCTCGCTGCGGGAAAGGATAGACAATATTTAGACTCGGGGGTAGACAAGGTTTAGACTCGGAGGTAAGTGTTTAGGCTTGGAGGTAAGTGTTTAGGCTGAAGGCTCAAGTAACATGCACTTATCGCTTAAGTTTTACTCAAAACACATTTTCTCCTAATCCTAATTGATCGGAAAAGATGAGACCTTGAAAGGTCAAGATTGAAAATCGGAGATCGGACCGAGGAGGTCTCGATTAGGGATTTGACCATGAAAGGTCGAGATGGAAAATCGAAGATCGGACCGAGAAGGTCTCGATTAGGGATTTGACCATGAAAGGTCGAGATGGAAAATTGGAGATCGGATCGAGGAGGTCTCGATTAGGGATTTGACCCTGAAAGGTCGAGATGGAAAATCGGAGATCGGACCGAGGAGGTCTCGATTAGGGATTTGACCATGAAAGGTCGAGATGGAAAATCAGAGATCGGACCGAGGAGGTCTCGATTAGGGATTTGACCATGAAAGGTCGAGATGGAAAATCGGAGATTAGATCGAGGAGGTCCCGATTAGGGATTTGACCATGAAAGGTCGAGATGGAAAATCGGAGATCGGACCGAGGAGGTCTCGATTAGGGATTCCAGAGATAGGACCATACAATTATGATAATTGTTCAAGTTTACATAAAACAGTGTCTTTTATTTATTTCTATTTGGTTGGAAAAGGGGTTTTGCCCTTCTTTTTCGCAACTACTCTAGATCCTGGATCAGTGGGTTCCGTCACTAAGTCTATAAGCCCCTCGTATTCCACCTGTATTTCGACCTCCCAGGGTGGACAGCCCCGGGCGAGGGTCCTATAGGGCACGCGGATCCCACCGACCGAGAGAGAGAAGAACGCTCCTAACGGGTCTAGCGGGTCATAGTAACTTTTAACGCACGAGCGATGCGGATTATAGTCAAGGCAATGCCGGGAAAGTCTCGTCTTTCAGCCTTAACGGAAATTTCGACAGCGTTTCGCTTGCGCGATTGACGTTTTGACTTTTCGGCAATGTCCGAGAAGATAATAAGCATGGGTCGGGTGGTAAAAGCCGGATGACACGGTGTCACATTGAACTTCGCTGCATAAGCTGTGCGTGAGTCAAAGTCGAAGTCAATGCCGGGTCAAGATCTTGCCAATTTTTCCTTGTCGGAATTTCGGCAGAGCTCCGCTTGCGCGAAAGATCTTTGGATTTTTGGCATGGACTCGGTCATGACTCTTACGCATTCCATGCGGGTCAAAGTCAAAGTCAATGCCGGAGTCAAGATTCTACCAATTTTTTTCCTTGTCGGAATTTTGGCAGAGCTCCGCTTGCGCGAAGGACCTTGACTTCCGTTATGGACTAAGGTTTGACCTTTACGGGGATATGCAACTGGGCTATATGACACAGACTAGACCAAAAACCAACCAAAAGTCACGGTTTTTTGAAACGTGTGACACGGACTGTGCATTGGTCGACACTGGCTGCCATGGCGAGTTTGGGGTGATTCCGTGCGCGCCCGGGAGCATCGTAAGCCTGTCCGTGAATGCAACTGAACAACCACCACGGGTTAAAGGGACGTGCGTGCAAAGTGTACAGGATATATAAGGTGCGCGTAGTGTGCGGTCTCCTAAAAAATGTTCCTTTTTGAGTTAAAACAGAGATTTTCAGAAATGTGTTTTAAAAGGAATGATTTTTCGGGACGGGGGAAAAATGCAACAGTTAAGGCACGTAAATTTTCTGGAGCCTGGTCAGCTTTGGAACTGAATAGCCCCAAGCTGCCTAAGCAGCCAGATTAACCTCAATTTTGTCCTGGTGGAATTGCCAATGAGGCCGCCCGGCTGGAATCCTAGGCGGATTAAGCCGTACGGCTGCATGGATCAATTTTCCAAGTTCCAATCCTTTGCAGTTTCAGGTTGCTCCCCGAACATTTTAGGCACCTTTCAGCTTCAGCAGGCTTCCTGTTCAGTTTCCAGAGTATGCACAATTCCCAAGATGCAATATGCAATGCAATGCAAAGAAAGAAAGCAAGCACGATAAATGGAATCCGTTGACGGGAGGCTAACTCAAAGGAAAAAAAAACTTTCTTTTTCATCATTTTTTTTTCGAAAAGAGATACCGGTACGTGGGATTGTTAGACCACCTTTTATCCCAAGCCCCAAATTAGGAAGAGATACAGGAAGGTTAGTGGTTTCCACCTATATGCCGGGTATCGTTTTTTTTATTTTGAAAATGAAAGCTTTTCTCCTTTGGGAAGTTCCCAGCGGAGTCGCCAAACTGTGAATGTGGTGCCCAAATTCTTTTTTGTGTTTTAGTTTGGATTCACTTGAGTTTGAAAACATCCGGTTTAATTTGAAAAAACGGAATCGCCATGCCATTTTGATTTCCTCAAAACTTTGAAAAAAAGGATTTAGGGTTCGGAGGTTAAGTTACCCCTTGGGAAGAACGGATCGTTGTTCACCCAAGGTGCCTTTCCGAAGCAAGTCTCCCAAGATTCCATTTTTCGTGCTTGCTTGCGTGCTTTCTTGTGTGCATGTGTTGAAAAGAGGGGGGGGGAATGTTCCATGTTGTCTTCCGGACGTATAAACCATTTAGTTGGTTATCGTTCGGGATTCCTTGGATTTTTATGTGTTCGGGACTTTGATCCCGTCCTCATCTTGGACTTGTGACCATCGCTATTTGACCTTGGGACTTGCGTGATCGAGAGAAGGACTCTCTTTTATAGTCCAAAATGAGGTTCTTTAGAAAGGAGTATCCTTAGCCCATCAATTCTACATCTTGAGATGATTGAGCTTATATAGGGACTATTATGCTCGCCTCAAGTGATAATCGGAGATATAGGATTCAAGGTTTTATCCCTTTCTAAAGAGATTGTGGCACCTTTAATGGAAGAAACGATGTAAAGATAGAATCTTTACACCCGTCCGCTCCAAAGGATGCATCAAATACCAATGGGGACATGGGGAATGCATGTTTAGGATAAAAATGACATTTTTAATGAAAAAGATGATATTTTGGGTGCAAAGGATGCTATTTGTTTGCAAAGGATGCAGTTTTGATGTAAAGAATGATTTTTTAATGCAAAGGACGCATCTTTATGTGGAAAAAAGGTTTTAGGTGCAAAGGATGCACCTTTAATGTAAAGGAATCATTTTTAAGTGCAAAGGATGCAACTTTTATTTAAAGATGACATTTTTTATGAGCAAAGGATGCATAAAGATATCATTTTTAGGAGTAAAAGATGCTATTTTAATGCAAAGGATGCAAAGGGAGAGGGATATGATTTACATGCTTAAAGATATGACCTTTAATAACAATATACCAAGTCCCAAGCAAATATATAGTAATATGTAAAGTAAGGAGCAAATATATCACATATATACAAGTATAATGAGAGATAAAGGGGATGAGAGGTTATCAATGGTGGTGACCTCTTTCTCTTTGAAGTTTGCCTAGGGAAGGGACCAAATTTTGGAGGCTTCAAGGAGGAGGGAGGTGGTTTTGGCACTCTCAGCTTTCTGTATTTTCGTAGTGATATTTTGATAGAGTTTTGATGCTGAAAACTATATATGAAAATGGGTAGAGGAGGCCTCTATTTATAGGCAGTCTGGAAATAGCCAATGAAGCCGTGCGGCCTGGAGTTCTCTCCTAATGCAGCCGTGCGGCATTATCCCTTGTGACTCAGCATCTTTCTAGAATCATGCAAGGTGGCCTTCTAGAAGGGTTTTTATATAAAAGGAAAACGTGGTTTTTTAATTCCAAGTAATTCCTTCACCCCTTGGAAGGTTCGGAACAGTTCCCAAATTGCTCCTGAATTTTAGGAAAGTCTGGGGAATTGCCGGGAAACTTAACCGGAAGGCATGAGCCAGATTTGGGTACTTACACTGTTACACGAACCGAGCCAGCTCGAGCTCGGCTCGAAAAAAGCTCGAGTTCGAGTGGGCTCGAGGTGAACTCGAGCTCGATCTAGAACTGATTTTCAAGCTCGTGATTTTTTTCGAGCCGGCTCGTGTTCGGCTTGTATGTTCGACGAGCTCTGTTCGAGATCGACTCGGGCTCGGCTTGTTAAAAGCTCGTTTGATTTCAGATTTTTTTCAAAAAATAAGTTGAAGCTCTAGCTCGGCTCATTAAAAACTCGTTTGATTTCATATTTTTTTCAAAAAATAAGTCAAAGCTCGAGCTCGGCTCATTAAAAGCTCGTTTGATTTCAGATTTTTTTCAAAAAATAAGTCGAAGCTCGAGCTCGGCTCGTTAAAACTCGTGTTCGAGCAGCTCGCAAAACCAGCTCGCGAAAAGCTCAAAACTTGATTCGAGCCGAGCTCGAACATGCATTCTGGGCTCGAGCTCGATATTTTTTATTCGAGCTCAAGCTCGAAACTTCAAAGCTCAACTCGGCTCGGCTCGTTTACAGCCCTACAATGGATCCTTCCACCTACATATGAAACAATTGACATAAAAAATAATGAGTAAAAAAGTGATAAAATACAAAACAGATCATTTACAAAATGAAGTAATTGAAATATACCTGCAATCCACTGGTAATGTCCCATTAAGTGTTATTTATGTATGTCTCCTAGGTTGTGTACTCAACAATCTCTCCCATGCTCAAAGCTATAAAAAAAAATTGTCATTACGTACAAAACAAATTAAGTCCACTATCATAATGTAATCTAATATAATTGACATACCTGTACAATGGTCAAGAAGCCACCACACCCTTTCGAATCGTGCTGAGATGCTATACACATCTCCTACCTCTGAAGGCCAATCTTCTGTACTGGCCCCCAACTGTACTCACCAATATTATTTATTTCCCTAAGAAGTGAGAGGTACATCAACTTCACTAGGTTATACTACCAGAAACTGCGTCTTTAGCGACGGAATTACCAGTGGCGGAATAATTCCATCGCTATATAGCGACGGAAATTATGCTATACCGACGGAATAAATTTGGCGTCAATTTTACCGACGGAATTAAATTTCGTCGCTGAGTTCCGTCGCTAAAAACGAATATTCGTCGAATATTTGTTTCGTTACCGCCACTAAATTGGCGCATAAATTACCGACGGAATATTTCGTCGCTAATTTATTCTCAGCGGCGGAATTATTCCGTCGGTGGAAATTATATATTTTTTAATTTTTTTAAAATAAACCAGCGACGGAATATTTTCGTCGGTGATATATTAATTTTGTTTTTTATTTTTTTTAATTAATCAGCGACGGAAATATTCCGTCGGTGATTATAACATTTAATTATTAATTATTTTTTAATTAAACAGGGAAGGAATTATTCCGTCGGTGGAAATTAAATATTTTTTAATTTTTTTTAAATAAACCAGCGACGGAATATTTCCGTCGGTGATATATTAATTTTTTATTATTTTTTTTAATTAATCAGCGAAGGAAATAATCTGTCGGTGATTATAACATTTAATTTTTAATAATTTTTTAATTAAACAGCGACGGAATAATTCCGTCGGTGGAAATTAAATATTTTTTAATTTTTTTAAATAAACCAGCGACAGAATTATTCCGTCGGTGATAAATTAATTTTGTTTTTTATTTTTTTTTAATTAATTAGCGACGGAAAAATTCCGTCGGTGATTATAACATTTAATTTTTAATTATTTTTAGAACTAATTAAAAAAATAACTAACTGAAAACGTTATCAAATTAACTGGAATTTCAAAAAACTAACTGAAATTTTGAAAAACTAACTGAAAACGTTAAAAACTAACGGAATATGTTAAAAAACTAACTGAAAACGTTAAAAACTGACTGAAATTCTAAAAAACTAACTGAAAACGTTAAAAAATGATTGAAATTCTAAAAAACTAACTGGAAACATTAAAAAACTGACTGAAATTCTAAAAAACTAACTGGAAACGTTAAAAAACTTATTGGAATTTCAAACGGTTATAACCGGTTAAATAACCGACTGTTTGGGGTATAAGTATATGATTTAGGGTTTAGGGGTTAGGGTATAAGTATATGAGATTTGAGATTTAGGGTTTAGGGTTTAGGCTTAGGGTTAGAGTTTAGGATTTAGGGGTATAAGTATTTGATTAAGGGTTTAGGGGTTAGGGTATAAGTATATGAAATTTGAGATTTAGGGTTTAGGGATTAGGGTTAGAGTTTAGGGTTTAGGGGTATAAGTATACGATTTAGGGTTTAGGGGTTGGGGTAGTAGTAGCGGTAGTAGTGGTGGTAGTGGTAATAGTAGTAGTAGTGGTGGTAGTGTGATAGTAGTGGTGGTAGTGGTAGTAGTAGTAGTGGTGGTAGTGGTGGTAGTATTAATAGTAGTGGTATAAGTATATGATTAAGGGTTTAGGGGTTGGGGTATAAGTATATGAGATTTGAGATTTAGGGTTTAGGGTTTAGGGGTTAGGGTTAGAGTTTAAGGGTATAAGTATATGATTTAGGATTTAGGGGTTGGGGTATAAGTATATGAGATTTGAGATTTAGGGTTTAGGGTTTAGGGGTTAGGGTTAGAGTTTAGGATTTAGGGGTATAAGTATATGATTTAGGGTTTAGGGTTTAGGGGTTGGGGTATAAGTATATGAGATTTGAGATTTAGGGTTTAGGGTTTAGGCTTAGGGTTAGAGTTTAGGATTTAGGGGTATAAGTATATGATTTAGGGTTTAGGGGTTGGGGTATAAGTATATGAGATTTGAGATTTAGGGTTAGTGTTTAGGGTTTAGGGGTATAAGTATATGATTTAGGGGTTGGGGTATAAGTATATGAGATTTGAGATTTAGGGTTTAGGGTTTATGTATAGAGTTAGTGTTTAGAGTTTAGGGGTATAACTATATGATTTAGGGTTTAGGGGTTGGGGTAGTAGTAGCGATAGTAGTAGTGGTAGTAGTAGTAGTAGTGGTAGTAGTGGTGGTAGTGGTAGTAGTAGTGGTGGTGGTAGTGGTGGTAGTAGTAATAGTAGTGGTAGCCGCGGTAGTAGTGGTAGTAGCGTGGTGGTGGTAGTGGTGGTAGTAGTAATAGTAGTGGTAGTAGTGGTGGTAGTCGTGATAGTAGTGGTTGTAGTGGTGGTGGTAGTAGTGGTAGTAGTGGTAGTGATATATAGTAGTGGTGGTAGTGGTAGTAGTGATGGTAGTAGTAGTGGTGGTAGTGGTGATAGTGGTGGTGGTAGTGGTAGTAGTGGTAATAGTGATGGTAGTGGTGATAGTGGTGGTGGTGGTACATGGTGGTGGTGGTAGTAGTGGTGGTAGTAGTAATAGTTGTGGTTGTATAGTAATGGTGGTAGTGGTAGTGATAGTAGTGGTGAGTGGTGGTGGTGGTAGTGGTGGTCGTAGTGGTTGTACGTGGTGGTAGTAGCGGCGGAATAATTAAGTCGGTGTTAATTAGATTTTTTAAATTTGTTTAGCTCTATTTTTATTTTATTTTAATTTATGATTTATTTATTTTTCAAAAATAATATTTATTGACTTATATTTATTTTTTTTTAGAGTAATTTGTTATATTTTATTTAAAATAATTTTCATGTTTTATATAAATAAAAATAATGATATTTATTAAATTAAAGTTAATTAACCTCAGCGACGGAATTATTCCGCCGCTAAATATTAATTCTAGCGGCGGAATTAAAATTTCGTCGGTAGAATTAATATTTAGCGGCAGAATAATTCCGTCACTGAGGTTAAATATAAATACAAATCTTCCCTCCCCAAAATCTTTTACGCCCTAATTTTTCACTCTCTCTTCACGCCGCAGCGATCTCTCGTCTCTCTCTCTTCCCTCACGGTCACGTACACCGCCGCCGTCCACCCTCTCCACACTGCCACGAAGCTTCGCTGTCCACCCTCTCCAGCGTCTCCGTCTCGAGCTGCTGCTGCCGTCTCACTCGCACACCGGTCGGAAGAAGGAACAGTGGCTGTTTTGGGGGTTCATCTTCATCTGGTAATCTCTGAATCTTTATATCTGTAATCGTTATTTCTCACTCTCTGTGTCTCTGTCTTTCTCTGTGTGTGTGAATCGAAACCTTGTGATTGAGTTGAAGTACTGATCAGATTGGGAGGGTTCTTGAATGTACGCTCGTCGAAAAATTTATAAAAATTTAAGAGTCGCCACGCCATTTTTAAGGAAACATTGAAAACCTTTTTGAAAAGAGAAAATAGGTTCGGGGGTCAGGTTACGTGTTGGAAAGAATCGAGAGTTCACCCAACACGCCTCGTAATACGAGTCTTTCAATGTTCAACATCCAAATTATTTAAACGTGTGTGCAAATTGTGTGAGACAAAATATGTGATAAAATGCATATTAATGCTTTGTTTTATTAATGAAACTGAGAGAGTTACAACTTGTGAATCATTTATTCAGGAGACCACAACCTGATTACACCGAGGATAAAACAGATTACAACTGAAATGAACCTTCTGCAGGTGGCTAGTTGTGTCGCATGACACAGGACCTGGGAGGCCAGTTGTGTCGCGTGACACAACATGCCATCTGCAGAGGTTTTACAATCGATGGATTACAGAGACAATAAATGACAATCCGAGATTAACGAAGATAGAAACCAGGTCCCAACGACCTCAGAGAGACCAATTTGCAGATGCGTGTGGATATGGAATAATCCACACTCACCTTAGCAATTCATGCACAACGCACGACATCAATACAAGAGCACGCATAATCACTACGATAAATGTATGAAACAGGTCCCTACGACCTCAAAGAGATTAGTGCTCAAATGAATGTGGATATAGAATGATCCACACTCACCTTAGCAAATCACGCACAATGTATATAATCACTAAACAAAACAAACACCATCACCACGATAAATGCAATGATCAGAACATTCAAACGAATCAGAGCATACTACATGCTAATTGAGATTGTAACAAAGCCAATATACTCAGATTTTACACAACAAGCATATTAAACATGGAAATTGCACTACGCCATGAAAACACAGAGAGAGAAAAGGAATCAGGACATTACCCTTGTAGTATCCACCCTCTCTATACCACGTCGATATGGAGAGTCTTCAAATCAGCTCCGGAACGATGACTGGAAAACGGGGAAGACAGGAGGAATTGCAGGAGAATGAATTTCCGGAAATGACCAACTACTCAGCTCTATCTGAAAAACTATCAACCGGAGCTTCTGATTGGAAAATGGGGTTCTGATACGAACTACTTGACGAACGAGCCACCGGAGCCAGTAAGTGTGATGATAGGAATTTGTTGATGAAGCGGTGGTGGTGAACGAGTTTAGGATCTGGAAACAGGGGATACAGCGTCGACGAATTTGGGGAGAATGGGAATTAGAGAAACGGCGATTTGGGTAGAGAGAGAGAAATAGAAACGATTGCGAGAAGAACGGATTAGGTCTAGGTTGAGGAGCGATTGAGGGAGAATTGAGTGAGGTCATTGTTTTGGGGAGAGCAGATAGAACTTGTGAGGACCCCGACCCGGAACCTACACGTGTCCCGAGTTGGAGCGTCCTCAAACTAACCCAAATACACAAAAACTTTTAAAACTTTGCTTTGACTTTCAAACATAAACATTAATCACATAACATTTCAAAAAGAACTCCACTCAACTCCACATCGGAGGAGGAGATAACTAACTTTGAAAACGGTCAACTGTTTAGTTACAAAAGATTAAGGTTATGACGTAGAGTTTAAAGTTTATAATTACAAACTCCAAGAAAGGAATTACCAAAATACAATTTTATACGTCACCCTAAACATACCCCGACAACACCCAAAAGATTTCTCCAAACTCCTCTCCGTCCTTACTTGGCCGGTCCGCCTGTCTCGGGATCTAAAACAGTAAAGGGAGAGGGGTGAGAATAAATCTCAGCAAGCTATTATGGATGCAACAATATGCCAAATAAATGCAACATATAACAAGTCGCACATAACACATTGGGAAAGCTATAAACACATTCCATTACCTTGGTTTACCTTTTCCCGTACGAACGATTAGTCGTACAACATTGGGTATAATAATACTCCAATCTTACGGTGAGTTGCTTAAGCAATACTCACGTCTTATAAGACCCGTTTTTCGGGGAACCAAATAAGACAAGTAGCAACTCTGTAAGGCTTTTGGCTCAATACGTATGCTATAACCCCAACCTGTGGCCACAGGAGGGGACGGTCACAGATATAACATAATCCGATCACATTAGGTCACACTTCCATAATTGACCGTATTATGTTATACCCCCAACGTCAGCTGACTCACACATATCAAGCACATAATAGATACTTGAATAAAATCCACAAAAAAGGGATAAACAATAGCCACATGGTAATATATACTCATGCCCAACAATATCAAAGTGTAACAATTTATGAATACACTAAACAATATCAACAACACTATGTATAACATCAAGTAAGGAAATGAGGGATCATAAACCTACCCTACAAATTCCATATACAAGGATACAAGACCTAAATGAAGGTTCAAGTTCAATTACTAAGTGGGAGTCACCATTTTTTAAGTGGCCAAACAACTTGCCAAACGATCCTAGTTTAAATTAAGAAAAACTGGTTCAGGGTCTTGGGCGACCGCCCTTACCACTTGGGCGACCGCCCAAGTGGACTTCAAGGGAATTTGTGGTTTCTGCCAGCATGGGCGACCGCCCTCACCACTTGGGCGACCGCCCAAGTGGACTTCAAAGCAATTTGGACCTCCTGCCATGATGGGCGGCCGCCCAAGTCTCCTCCAGCCCCTTTTGCAGATTTTTAACCCTTTTTAACCTAGTTCTTCTTTCCCTCTACCATGGCTTGATCAAGAACACCCAAGAACACCTTCATCTTACCAAGTCCCATTCAAACTTGTAAACTCAAAACCAAGTAATCCTAGATTATTCATCTCTACTCATTTCACCCATTTCCAACCCTTTAAATGATCATTCCTTAAACCCTAACTTCAACCAATTTCATTTTCTAATCATTCAACACCCATTTGGGTTTCCAAGCAAGGAATCATCATTTCAAGAACAAGAACAACATTCAAGGAACTTATGAACAAGTAGAGGAAGGGAATCATAACAACTCACCTTAGGGTTTGCAATGGAAGGTTGATCTTTCTAGCTAGATGGATTCCTCTAGGTGATCCAACTCCAAAGGTGCTCTTAGATTTGATTTTGGTGAAGAAATGCCTTGGACTCAAAGCTTGGATGGAGGGAGCTTCAATGGTGGTTCTCTAGTACTTCCTCTAGGATGAAAAGTGTAGTGAATGAAGGAGAAGGGAGGGGAAGGGAGTAAGAGGAGGTATGGAGGGAGGACACATGGCAATGAAGGGAGGGGACTTCTTCAAATTGGCCCCCATCAAATAACCCAAGGCTTTCACCCCTTTTTAAATAAAATTAACCCTTTAACCATTTAATTCATCCTACTCAATTAACCTCCCCATATTATTTAGCATTTTCCCATTTTTATTATTTCTTCAAGTTTCTTTATTTAATGTTCCAATAAATTCTCATAAGGTCCTAAATTTACTTTTCACCCAATTTATTCTTAATTTAAGAATTTAAAGACATAATTGAACACATAAAGATAACATAAATATTAAAAGCATATAATTAAGTATTTAAAATGAGTGCCTAGGGTTGGGGTCGTCACACTCACTCCCCTTAAAGAAAATTCGACCCGAATTTTAAAAAGAAAACTTACTTGAATTTTCAAACAACCACGGGTATTTCGCCCTCATCTCAGACTCTAGCTCCCACGTTGCTTCCTCGACGGTATGATTCTTCCAAAGGACTTTCACTATCGGGATACTCTTAGTTCTCAACTCCTTAACTTGGAATTCTAAGACTCTTAATGGCTCTTCAACATAAGACATGTCCGCTTGGACATCATCGGGAGGAGAGCTCAAAACATGGGAGGGGTCATGACAATACTTCCTTAACATAGAAACGTGAAACACATCATGAAGCAAAGAAAAAGACGGAGGCAACGCCAACCGGTAAGCCAATTCCCCTATCTTCTCTAAAATCTCAAACGGACCTACAAACCTCGGAGCCAACTTTCCTTTATTACCAAACCTTTTAATCCCCGTCCTCGGAGAGACCTTCAAGAACACAAAGTCACCAACCCGAAAAGATAAATCCCGTCTTCTATTGTCGGCGTAGCTTTTCCGCTCTACTCGAGCCGTCTTCAATCTATCCCGAATCACCTTGATCTTCTCCGTAGAATCCTCGAACCAAATCCGGAGCCCCAAAGTCTCGCTTCACCTACCTCATCCCAACACATCGGAGATCGGCACTTCCTACCATACAACGCCTCATACGGGGCCATCTCGATACTTGGCGATAACTGTTGTTGTAGGCAAACTCAACTAACGGTAGATGATCCTCCCAAGATAATTGGAAATCCATCACACAAGCCCGTAACATATCCTCAAGTATCTGAATAGTTCTCTCGGACTGACCATCGGTTTGAGGATGAAACGCCGTACTAAAACACAACTTAGAACCCAAGGCTTCATGCAATGCTCTCCAAAATCTAGAAGTAAACCTCGGATCTCTGTCGGAAACAATACTAACCGGAACCCCATGAAGTCGAACGATCTCTTTCATATACAACTGGGCTAACTTCTCTAACGAAAACTTAGTTGACACCGGAAGAAAATGAGCCGACTTCGTCAATCTATCCACAATAACCCAAATAGCATCCATCTTCTTCGCGGTAAGAGGCAAACCCGAAACGAAATCCATCGAGATCCCTTCCCATTTCCACTCCGGAATATCCAATGGTTGAAGTAGTCCCGCCGGTCTCTGATGTTCGGCCTTGATTTGTTGACAAGTCAAACACTTAGAAACATAATCCGCTATTTCCCTCTTCATACCATTCCACCAATACCCACGCTTCAAGTCTTGATACATTTTGGTACTACCCGGATGAATCGCAAACTTGGACTTATGGCCATCCTCTAAAACACGCTTCTTGATTTCCGGTAACGAAGGAACGCAAATTCTCCCTTGGAAAGTTAAAATCCCATCTCTATTCAAAGCAAACTCCCCGGCTTTCCCATCTTGCACTTGATCTAAAATTTTCTTCAACTCCGGATCACCTTGTTGAGCTTCTTTCAAATCTCCATACAATGTCGGAACGGCTCTAACATTCGCAATAATTACCTCACTCTTCAATTCTCGGGAACTCAAAGCTGTCAAATACGCCTTTCGGCTAATCGCATCCGCCACTACATTGGCTTTCCCCGGGTGATAGGAAATGACACAATCAAAATCCTTCAAGAACTCAAGCCATCTCCTTTGTCGGTTGTTCAACTCCTTTTGGGTAAATAGGTACTTCAAACTCTTATGATCGGTGAAAATCTCAAACTTCGCCCCATAAAGGTAGTGCTTCCACTTATGCAACGCAAATACAATCGCCGCCAATTCCATATCATGAGTAGGGTAATTACATTCCGCCGGTGATAACTTCCTAGAGGCATACGCAATTACTTGCCCATTTTGCATCAACACACATCCCAAACCCGCCTTCGAGGCATCACTATAAATAACAAAATTCTCGCAACCATCCGGAAGGGTAAGAATAGGAGCCGTTGTCAATCTCTTCTTCAATTCATCAAAGCTTGCTTCACACTTGGAATCCCATACAAACGATACATCTTTCCGAGTCAACCTAGTCAACGGAGTCGCAATCCGAGAAAACCCTTCAATGAACCTCCGATAATACCACGCCAAACCAAGAAAACTACGGACCTCGGTCACGGTCGAAGGTTGCTTCCAATTAACCACGGCTTCAATCTTTGAAGGATCCACGGAAATTCCCGAACTCGACACAACATGCCCCAAGAAAGAAATCTGCTCAAGCCAAAACTCGCACTTACTGAACTTGGCGTACAATTGCTTCTCCCGAAGAACGGACAAGACAATCCTCAAATGATTCTCATGCTCTTCCCGAGACTTAGAGTAAACAAGGATATCATCTATGAACACTACCACAAAGCTATCAAGATAAGGCTTGAAGACACGGTTCATCATATCCATAAACACGGCTGGAGCATTAGTCAACCCGAAAGGCATCACAACAAACTCATAATGACCATATCTAGTCCGGAAAGCTGTCTTAGCAATATCATCCGGTCTAATCTTCAACTGATGGTATCCGCTTCTCAAATCAAGCTTTGAGTAGATAACGGAACCTTGGAGTTGGTCAAACAAATCATCTATATGCGGAAGAGGATATTTATTCTTAATGGTGGCTTGGTTCAACAAACGATAGTCAATGCACAATCGTAAGGTACCATCCTTCTTCCTAACAAACAAGACCGGTGCTCCCACGGAGACACACTAGGACGAATAAAACCTCGGTCTAACAATTCTTGCAATTGGACCTTCAACTCTTTTAACTCGTAGGAGCCATTCTATAGGGTGCTTTAGAGATAGGAGCGGTGCCGGGCACTAAGTCAATACAAAACTCTACCTCACGATCCGGAGGCATAGAGTACTCACTAGAAAACACATCGCTAAACTCATTCACAACCGGAACATGAGCTAACTCGGAAGACTTCTTATTGGAATCTACCACATAAGCTAAGTAACCCGCACACCCCTTAGATAGCATCTTTCTAGCTTTTAAGGCAGAAATAACATGTAACCCGAACATAGATCTATCCGCATCAAATATAAAAGTAGGCACGTCAGGCATAGCAAATGAGACTCGTTTTCTACGACAGTCTACCAAAGCATGACACTGACTCAACCAATCCATCCCAAGGATCACATCAAAATCACGGATTGGTAACTCGACCAAATCCACCGGCAATACATGCCCACATATAGTCACATCACAACCAGGATATATCAAAGAAGATGTGAGGCTCTCTCCCATAGGAGTAGAGACCTCTAACACATAAGGCATAGATTCGAGGCAAGGTATGCACATGAGAATGCAAAATGCGATGCCACAAATGAATGGGAAGACCCGGGATCTATAAGAATGCGGGCCTTAACTCCTGAGACAGGAACTATACCTCTAATGACGGCATTAGGATCGACCTCTCCTCGACCCAAAGCAAACACACGACCTTGGACTCTATCCTTAGGTTTCCCATCAACATCTCTCTTCACACCACTACCTTGTCCCCCAAATCCGGTACCCGAAGTTTGCTTATTCTGTAACTTGGGGCAATTCCTCCTAAAATGGCCTGCCGACCCACACTCCAAACACTTTCCTTGTTTGCTCCAACACTTGTCCTCCGAATGCCCTAGCCTCTTGCAAAACCCACATGTTACCCCAAACTGACCGGGAGTCGCACGATTTGCCGGAGTCGCCACATTTCCTCCTCGATTTGCTCCCGGAGTAAATGTCCTCGGCTGCACCCTATTCTGTCCCGAACCTTGACCTTGGAATCTATTCCTGTTTCCGCCTTCATTCTTACCACGATGCTCCTCTATGTCATTCTCAATCCGATACGCCATATTCACTGCTGCTTGGAAGTTGGCGAAGTTATGCGTCAATAACTGCTTTCGGAACTCAACCCTTAAACCTTTCACAAACCGGTAGACTCGCCTCTCTTCATCCGGCACCAAATGAGGACAATATCGGGCCAATTCTGTGAACTTTGCTGAATACTGCGCTATCGTCATGGTCCCTTGCTCCAGTTTCAGAAACTCGCCTTCCTTCTTGTCTCTAGTAACCATCGGTACAAAGTGATCCCGGAACTTGCGTGTGAAGTTCTCCCATGTCTGTGGTGTCAAATCCCGGTCCCAACCATCCTTCACTACCTGCCACCAGTGCTCCGCTGGTCCTTCCAACTTGAAAACGGCACATCTCACCTTCTCCGCATCCGAACTCTCCATAGCTGCGAAAATCTTATTCATAGCCTCAAGCCACCTCTCAGCCTTCACCGGATCCGGATCTCCGTTGAAGCTAGGAGGAGACATCTTCACGCACTTCTCCAAACCATGTTGCCCTTTTGCCTTGATTACGATTCGGGTTCGATTACCGAGTTGCCATATCTTGAAGAAACCCTCGGAACATATCCATCATCTCGGCATTCGGATTACCAACACCACCCAAACCCAGTTCGATCACCATCATTTCCCGCCATAACAACAAACTCCTGCATTAAACACTCGACGTCAGTTATCACACACTCTCACTCAGCTAGACTCTACCCGAGAATTCTAACCGAGCTCTGATACCAACTGTGAGGACCCCGACCCGGAACCTACACGTGTCCCGAGTTGGAGCGTCCTCAAACTAACCCGAATACACAAAAACTTTTAAAACTTTGCTTTGACTTTCAAACATAAACCTTAATCACATAACATTCCAAAAAGAACTCCACTCAACTCCACATCGGAGGAGGAGATAACTAACTTTGAAAACGGTCAACTATTTAGTTACAAAAGATTAAGGTTATGACGTAGAGTTTAAAGTTTATAATTACAAACTCCAAGAAAGGAATTACCAAAATACAATTTTATACGTCACCCTAAACATACCCCAAACTGACACCCAAAAGATTTCTCCAAACTCCTCTCCGTCCTTACTTGGCCGGTCCACCTGTCTCGGGATCTAAAACAGTAAAGGGAGAGGGGTGAGAATAAATCTCAGCAAGCTATTATGGATGCAACAATATGCCAAATAAATGCAACATATAACAAGTCGCACATAACACATTGGGAAAGCTATAACCACATTCCATTACCTTGGTTTACCTTTTCCCATCTGAACAGTAGTCGTACAACATTGGGTATAATAATACTCCAATCTTACGGTGGCCGCTTAAGCAATACTCACGTCTTATAAGACGCGTTTTTCAGGGAACCAAATAAGACAGTAGCAACTCTGTAAGGCTTTTGGCTCAATACAGACGCTATAACCCCAACCTGTGGCCACAGGAGGGGACGGTCACAGATATAACATAATCCGATCACATTAGGTCACACTTCCATAATTGACCGTATTATGTTATACCCCCAACGTCAGCTGACTCACACATATCAAGCACATAATAGATACTTGAATAAAATCCACAAAAAGGGATAAACAATAGCCACATGGTAATATATACTCATGCTTTGACAATATCAAAGTGTAACAATTTATGAATACACTAAACAATATCAACAACACTATGTATAACATCAAGTAAGGAAATGAGGGATCATAAACCTACCCTACAAATTCCATATACAAGGATACAAGACCTAAATGAAGGTTCAAGTTCAATTACTAAGTGGGAGTCACCATTTTTAAGTGGCCAAACAACTTGCCAAACGATCCTAGTTTAAATTAAGAAAAACTGGTTCAGGGTCTTGGGCGACCGCCCTTACACTTGGGCGACCGCCCAAGTGGACCTCAAGAGAATTTGTGGTTTCTGCCAGCATGGGCGACCGCCCTAACCTACTTGGGCGACCGCCCAAGTGGGCTTCAAAGCAATTTGGACCTCCTGCCATGATGGGCGGCCGCCCAAGCCCCCATGGGCGACCGCCCAAGCCTCCTCCAGCCCCTTTTGCAGATTTTTAACCCTTTTTAACCTAGTTCTTCTTTCCCTCTACCATGGCTTGATCAAGAACACCCAAGAACACCCTCATCTTACCAAGTCCCATTCAAACTTGTAAACTCAAACCAAGTAATCCTAAATTATTCATCTCTACTCATTTCACCCATTTCCAACCCTTTAAATGATCATTCTTTAAACCCTAACTTCAACCAATTTCATTTTCTAATCAATCAACTCCCATTTAGGTTTCCAAGCAAGGAATCAACATCACAAGATCAAGAATAATAATCAAAGAGCTTATGAACACATAGAAGAAGGGAATCATAACAACTCACTTGGATTTTATAAGGAAAGATGAATCTTTCTAACTTGATGGCTTCCTCTAGGTGGTCCAACTTCAATGGTGCTCCTAGACTTGATTTTTGGTGAAGAAATGCCTTGGATTCAAGCTTGGATGGAGGGAGCTTCAATGGAGGTTCTCTAGTTTTCTCTAGGATGAATGTGGTGAATGAAGGAGAAGGGAGGGGAAGGGAGTAAGAGGAGGTATGGAGGGAGGACACATGGCAATGAAGGAGGGGACTTCTTCAAATTGGCCCCCCATCAAAACTAATGAGGCTTTCACCCCTTTTTAAATAAAATTAACCCTTTAACCATTTAATTCATCCTACTCATTTTAACCTCCCTACATTATTTATCATATTTTCATTTTTATTATTTCTTCAAGTTTCTTTATTTAATGTTCCAATAAATTCTTAAAAGATCCTAAATTTACTTTTCACCCAATTTATTCTTAATTTAAGAATTTAAAGACATAATTGAACACATAAAGATATCATAAATATTAAAAGCATATAATTAAATATTTAAAATGAGTGCCTAGGGTTGGGGTCGTCACACTAGCCATAGGTATAACTCCCTCTCTCTAATCTCTCGTTTTGTCTCGGTTTACGCGCCAGTCGCTATAACCGTTTCGAACACCGTTATTGAAATGTAGACACCTCCGTCTAACGGGGTCCGATACGTTTTAGCCCCTCGATCCTCTTCTCTTTCCGTAAGAGAAGTAATCGCGGGTTAAAACGGCGTTCCGACCCCGTTCCGTTTACTTTTTATGTCATTTACCATTCCGGATCGATCGATCCGTTGATCGTCATTTACTTTATGTCATTTACCATTCCGGACCGTTTGATCCGTCGAACGTCATTTACTTTCCTTGCAACTTTACAACTCCGAGCCGTTTTGGCTCGTCGATCGTCATTTACAATTCCGGATCGTTTGATTCCGTTGATACTGCTTTAAATACTGTCATTTACAAAGTCCGACCCGTTTGGATCGTGATAGTATTTATCTTTCAAAGTCCGAATCGCAACCCGATTCGTCGATCGCATATCATTTAATACGTTTTTCCCGTAAAAATCGTTAACAATGTAATGCCCGGTTAAAAACCAGAGTTCGTCCTTTGAACTCTCTTTCAAAACGCGCAAAATGACGTTTGGCATCCAAACGCTCATTTAATACGGGATACGAAAAGTGGTTTGGAACGGTGTTTCGGAGTGGTGAGGGGCGTATTTGATCGAAATACGGAAGTTTCACGCGAATCGAGACGAAACGGGAGCTCGGGAAGGGGTGAAACTCAGTTGGGCCGTGGCTATGGTGATTTTTGGAGAGTAAAAATGTTGTGTTTTTGGCTTTGACAGCCCTTCTATATATAGGTGAAAATTCAGTAGGAGTCCGGCCGAACTTATCATGAAATCCAGGGGGTTTTGTGGTATTTTGGAATTTTGAGGGACTTGCTGGCAATATCTGAAAGTCTGCAAAGGAAGTCCGGCCGGACTGAGACTGTATACCAGGGGTATTTTAGTCTTTTGGCCTTGATTTCTGATTGAAGGATGACTAGAGGGAGGTGGCATGCTTGCCACGTGTACCATGACTCACCAAATGTGTGGGAGTTCGTTCCCGAGTCCCGGTTTTGTCCGTTTTTAAAATAACAGTCCGGAAAATGTCCGAAACGCCCCCGGAAAGTGCCGAAAAGTGCGTTTTTCAGGGAAAACCGTACTTCTACGTGCGATGACGCGTGTTAAGTACGCTTCAATGTTGGGATGATCGGGGCAGTCCCAGGACGTCTCGTTGGCTTGGCAACGGGGAGTTAACGAGTTCCGGTCAACCTGGAGCGGGCCAGTTAACGGATTTCGATTAACTTTTTGACGGATTTGGACGATCCGGATTTGGGTACTTACACCAGTGTCATATCTGTTACCGGTGGCAGGGTTCCATTCCCATCACAAATTCTCGGTGAGTTTGACATGTCGGAGAGTCTGGCTGAAGGAACTAAGGAAACTGAGGAACAGTCTAATGCTGCCGTAACTGTAATTCTGGTGAGGCGGTGACCCGGAATTCTGAACCACTCTCTGTTTACTGCAGGGAATGAAAGGTATGGCTTAGTTTTCGGAAGGGGTATTTGGCTCAAGGCTTTAAGGCTCATGCGACGTGCATTCACTACTTTAAAAAACTCTTTCTACTGATCCTCACTGGTCGGAAAATATTGGACTTTGAAAGGTTGAGATCGAAAATTGGACCGTGCAAGGTCAAGCTTTAAAGTTTTGACCGTGAAAGGTCGGGATTGAATATTTGAGATCGGACCGCGAAGGTCTCGATTGGAGATCGGAGATCGGACCGCGAAGGTCGGGATTAACTTTTGAGATCGGACCGCGAAGGTCTCGATTGGAAATCGAAGATCGGACCGCGAAGGTCGGGATCGACTATTTGAGATCAGACAGCGAAGGTCTCGATTGGAGATCGGAGATCGGACCGCGAAGGTCGAGATTTACTATTTGACATCGGACCGCGAAGGTCTCGATTGGAGATCGGAGCGCGAAGGTCGGGATCGACTATTTGAGATCGGACCGCGAAGGTCTCGATTGGAGATCGGGGATCGGACCGTGAAGGTCTTGATTGGAGATCGGGGATCAGACCGCGAAGGTCGGGATCGACTTTTTGAGATCGGACCGTGAAGGTCTCGATTAGAGATCGGAGGTCGGACCGCGAAGGTCGGGATTTGAGGATTGGACCGCTAAGGTCCCGATTAGAGATCGGACCGAGGAAGGTCGCGATTGAGGGTTGGACCACGAGGGGTCGAGATATGAGATATCAGAGATCGGACCGCGAAGGTCGGGATCGACTATTTGAGATCGGACCGCGAAGGTCTCGATTGGAGATCGGAGATTGGACCGCGAAGGTTGGGATCGACTATTTGAGATCGGACCGCGAAGGTCTCGATTGGAGATCGGAGATCGGACCGCGAAGGTCGGGATACTCTATTTGAGATCGTACCGCGAAGGTCTCGATTGATTACTTGAGATCGGACCGTGAGGGTCTCGATTGGAGATCGGAGATCAGACCGCGAAGGTCGGGATTTGAGATTTGAAATCGGACCGTGAGGGTCTCGATTGAGGGTTGGACCGCGAAGGTTGAGATTTGAGATTTGAAATCGGACCGTGAGGGTCTCGATTGAGGATTGGACCGCGAAGGTCGAGATTTGAGATTTGAAATCGGACCGTGAGGGTCTCGATTGAGGATTGGACCGCGAAGGTCGAGATTTGAGATTTGAAATAGGACCGTGAGGGTCTCGATTGAGGGTTGGACCGCGAAGGTCTCGATTTGAGATTTGAAATCGCACCGTGAGGGTCTCGATTGAGGATTGGATCGCGAGGGGTCGAGATATGAGATATCGGACTGAGGAAGGTCGCGATTGAGAGTTGGACCGCGAAGGGTCGATTGAGGATTGGACCGCGAAGGTCGAGATTCGAGATTTGAAATCGGACCGTGAGGGTCTCCATTGAGGGTTGGACCGCGAAGGTCGAGATTAGAGATTTGAAATCGGACCGTGAGGGTCTCGATTGAGGATTGGACCGCTAGGGGTCGAGATTCGAGATTTGAAATCGGACCGTGAGGGTCTCGATTGAGGGTTGGACCGCGAGGGGTCGAGATATGAGATATCGGACCGAGGAAGGTCGCGATTGAGAGTTGGACCGCGAGGGGTCGAGATATGAGATATCGAACCGAGGCAGGTCGCGATTTGAGAGTTGGACCGCGAGGGGTCGAGATATGAGATATCGGACCGAGGAAGGTCACGATTGAGAGTTGGATCGCGAGGGGTCGAGATATGAGATATCGGACCGAGGAAGGTCGCGATTGAGAGTTGGACCGCGAGGGGTCGAGATATGAGATATCAGACTGTAAGTATCCAAATCCGGATCGTCAAAATCTGTCAGAAATTTAACCGAAATCCGTTAACTGGCCCGCTCCAGGTTAACCGGAACTCGTTAAACTCCCCGTTGCCAAGCCAACGAGACGTCCCGGGACTGCCCCGTGCATCCCGACGTCGAAGCGTACTTGACACGTGTCATCGCACGTAAAAGTACGGCTTTCCCTGAAAAATGCACTTTCCGGCACTTTCCGGGGGCATTTCAGACATTTTCCGGACTGTTATTTTAAAAAACGGACAAAACCGGGACCCGGGAACGAACTCCCACACATCTGGTGACTCACAGGACACGTGGCAGCCATGCCACCTCCCTCTAGTCACCCTTCAATCAGAAATCAAGCTGAAAAGACTAAAATACCCCTGGTATACAGTCATAGTCCGGCCGGACTCCCTGTGCGAATTTTCAGATATTGCCAGCAAGCCCTTCAGAATTCCAAAATACCACAAAACCCTGGAAATCAGTCCAAGTCCGGCCGGACTCCCACTGCATTTTTCACCTATAAATAGGAGGGCTGTCAAAGCCATTTGAGAACAACATTTTACCCCAAAAACCACCATACCCCACGGTCCAAACCTGTTTCACCTCTCCCGAGCTCCCGTTTTGCCTCGATTCACGTGAAACCTCCGTTTTTCGATCAAATACGTCCCTCACCACTACGAAACACCGTTTCAAACCTCTTTTCGTGTCCCGTACACACCTTCCGAGCAAAGGAGTCGACCCTAGCCATAGGTATAACTCCCTCTCTCTAATCTCTCGTTTCGTCTCGGTTTACGCGCCAGTCGCTATAACCGTTTCGAACACCGTTATTGAAATGTAGACGCCTCCGTCTAACGGGGTCCGATACGTTTTAGCCCCTCGATCCTCTTCTCTCTCCGTAAGAGAAGTAATCACGGGTTAAAACGGCGTTCCGACCCCGTTCCGTTTACTTTTTATGTCATTTACCATTCCGGATCGATCGATCCGTTGATCGTCATTTACTTTATGTCAAACCATTCCGGACCGTTTGATCCGTCGAACGTCATTTACTTTCCTTGCAACTTTACAACTCCGAGCCGTTTTGGCTCGTCGATCGTCATTTACAATTCCGGATCGTTTGATTCCGTTGATACTGCTTTAAATACTGTCATTTACAAAGTCCGACCCGTTTGGATCGTGATAGTATTTGTCTTCCAAAGTCCGAATCGCAACCCGATTCGTCGATCGCATATCATTTAATACGTTTTTCCCGTAAAAATCGTTAACAATGTAATGCCCGGTTCAAAACCGGAGTTCGTCCTTCGAACTCTCTTTCAAAACGCGCGAAATAACGTTTGGCATCCAAACGCTCATCTTCAAACTAAAAGCCGCTATTTGACATTCAAAATCATTTAATACGTTTTTCCCGTAAAAATCGTTAACAATGCAATCCCGGTTCAAAACCGGAGTTCGACCTTCGAACTCCTTTTCAAAAAGCTCAAAATCGACGTTTGTCACGCAAACGCTCATTTCCGTCTCAAAATCGACGTTTGTCACGCAAACGCTCATTTCCGTCTCAAAATCGACGTTTGTCACGCAAACGCTCATTTTCGTCTTAAAACCGACGTTTGTCATTCAAACGCTCGCTTTTCAAAAGATCACCTAATCAACGTTTGACATTCAAACCAAGATTAAGCTTGTCATGCAAGCCCCCATTTCAAAAACACACACACACACACACGTTTTCGAGAAAGGTAGAAAGACTCGTAATACGAGGCATTTCGGGTGATCTCGTAATACTCTTCCCGAAACGTAACGTGACCTCCGAACCTAACAATCTCTGGTACTCAAAGCTTTTAACTCGTTTTTGCTACCAATAAAAATGACCCACATTTTCAAAAGCCATTTCCTAAGTTTTTGCTACCAATAAAAACGACACCATTTTCACTAAAAGCCGTTTCTCAACGTTTTGGGCTCAAAATACAAAAACGGCGTGGCGACTCCTCATTTTTTCCTTCCCACGAAGCGAGGTCTCAAACACCAACCCTCCGCGAAAGACAACCGCTTCGCTCGCGCGAATCCGGGTAATTTCAGTTGGCGACTCCGCTGGGGACAAGCGATACTTTTTTCAAAACTGCCAATGTTTTCAAAAAAGCCTTCCGTGGGTCAAACTTTCGTTTACCCTTCCTCGATTTCGTGTGCGTGTGTTGCTTTTAAACCTCGAACGGTTTTTTCAAGGGCATTACATTGTCATTTTTCAAAATCATACCATGTTTGTGCATTCCCATTCATGTTTGATTTTCATGCTATCTTTTGAACTGCGCATCATAATTCTTTAAGACACATTCTGAAAAATCTCTGTTTTACTCAGAAAAAGAATTTTAGTGACCGCACACTACGCGCACTTGCTGCCTCGGAACACCGCACTTCACGTGCACTTGCTGCCTCGGTACACGCACACTACAACCCCTAACCCGGGATGGCCTTATCGCTTGCACCCCGATTGGCTGCGTATGCCTTTCGGGCGCACTGGGTCATCCCCCAAACATCCCATCCTAGCCCGTGTAAGCCATGCACTCTTTGTGTCACACTTTGTCCAAGACCCCGGTTGGTTTTTGGCTTAGCTCGTGTCATAAAGCCTAAGTGTATGTTTTTTTTACGCCAGGCCCCGCTCCGAGTCAAGCTCCAGAGGTTGAGACCGAAGGTCGTTCCCGACCCGAAGTCTTGAGCTTTTCAGCCTTGGCTTTGACGCGGAGCTCTGCCAAAAAATATACCCGAAGGTTCAATGTGACACCGTGTCACCAAACCTCACCGTATCCACCGTGCCAGCCACAACTTGGCCAACGCCAAAAGCTAAGGTCCCTCGCGCAAGCGAGTCAGGAGAGGTCATGCCGATATTTTGGCACGATCCCCACCTTAACTTAAGGACGTTGACTTCGACTGTGGCCCGTGCGTCACATACATTGAAAGTTTGCGTGATCAGCTAGCCTTAAGTTCACTTTTTCCTTTGTCGGTGGAACTCGCTTGCCTTATAAGACCTCGCTCGGGATAGTCCGTCTCGAGAAAGATGATCTACAAATGGAATTGAGGGGCTTATAAGCGTAGTGATGAGATCCACTGATTAGAGCTCTAGGATTAGTTGGAAAAAGAAGACACGCTCTTTTCCAACCAATTAGGACTCTGAGAAAACACGCTTTAAGTAAACATTAATCGTTAACTGCACATTGCACAAGCCCGCAACCTTGAGCCAAATACCCCTTTCCGAAGCCTAAACCCTTCCTTTCGTTCCCTGCAGCGAGCAGAAAGTGGTTCAGATTTCCGGGTCAACGCCTTGCCAGGATCACAGTCACGGCAGCGTCAGACAGTTCTTCGGTTCCCTCAGTTCCCTCAGCCAGAATTTTCGACATGTCTAGCTCACCGAGAAATCGTGACGGGGAAGGACCCCCGCCACCGGTAACAGATATGACTTTGGAAGAAGCCATCCGGGCTTGTGAGGTTCACAAGAGGCAAAAAGAAGATCAGCAGAATTTCGTGGTACAACTTCTGAATGAGCGAGGTATAGCAGCTATCCCCCAGTCAGACGGTACTTTCGTCCTAGTCGAGGATGATGATTCCCCGAAACCAGTTAACCAAACCTTCAATCAGGTTCCTCCCCCGCCAGCATACGGGATCCCTTCAAATCAAGGAAACAGCCGACCTAGGCTCCACATCGCCACCTCTCAGGGCAACCCTGTCATTTGGCCAGCCCAGTGCTACTCCTATCACTCAATACCACCAGCGCACCGCTGGACCATCTCAGACGGATGCCAATATCCCTCAATACCCTCCCGGGTTCATCCCATTGCCTATACACAAATCCCAAAACACCGGGGACAAACCCCGATACAGTTCAGAGAAGGCCCCCATATATCCACATATATCAAGCCTTCCACCTCCAATCACTACCACCCATGTGGTAGCACCCGGCGCCGAGCCTCAAAGTCCACCACTGGACCCAACCTTAGCCTGGATGGTCGAGCAGATGAAAGACCTGAAAGCCACCATGAGCAGCTCAAAGCAGGAAACGCTCAAATCCACGGATCCGGGAATGGTCACGCCTCTCCCTGCTTCAGAATTCCGGAGATGGACCGCTTCGACGGAACCGAATGTCCTCAAACGCATGTCGACACCTACGTTCTCGGCATGAGAGCGAAAGGAGCAACCCTCCGGCAAATGGCCGACCACTTCCAGCATACGCTTAAAAGTTCAGCGTTACGATTGTTTCTAAGGGTCAAGCCTGCATATCGCCACACCTGGGATCAGATCAGTAACATCTTCCTGGAACGGTACCGATCCAACTTAGAGTGGGAGACAAGTCGCGAGGACTTAATCACCACTGAGCAGAAAGCGGATGAAAGTGTCGGGGAATTCTACAAAAGGTGGAGTTGGAAACTCTCCGAGATCATGGAGCCACTCTCCAAGGATGAACAGATGCGGATCTTCAAGTCCTGCTTAAGACCGTCCATCAGAACACTCATCAGTCACCATTTTTTCCCAGATCTCTGGGCCATGGTCAATGCCGGCTCACAGTTCGAGAAGGATCTCAAGGAAAAGTTGGCTACTGCACAGCCATACAGATATCGCTCAGCAGCTGCATTCAATCCAGCACCGGCCCCCGGCAAAGGGAAAGATACGTCTGTCAACTATATCCATCAGGGACAGCAGTCGGGCAACAGAAACCCAGTCCCACAAAGCAACAACTCCACTTCGGCGGCTGCCGTACACTTCGACATGTTGGACATGCTGCTAAGCAAGATGCTGGAAGGGTTAATCAAGGAAGGTCTCCTTAAACCCGTTGCAAATTACAAACCCAAGAGTCCCGTAGCCAATGTGGACAAGAACAAATACTGCGCCTTCCATCAGTATCACGGCCATACCACAGACAACTGTTTGGGGTTACGATACGAAATCCAGAACTTGATAGAAGAAGGCAAATTGGAGCGTCCCCGTGGGCCCAATACAGTCGGAAACCCCTTTCCGAACAATAACAGTGTGAATTCCATTGAGTGGGTGCCTAAGAAGATTGCCGCAGAGCCAGTTCCTCCGCTTCTTCCAGTCGGGTCCTCATCTAATGTCCACATCAGCTACGATGTTTGTGACTGCTCCGCTTGCCTGGAGTACGAGTCCCAAGACACGGTCCGGAGCAATCCTCCGAGAAAACAGAAGAAGAAATCCTCTCAACAGATGCTGAGAGAAAGATACGAAGCTGGAGACACCAGTGTGGGTACACTCGGAGAGCCATCCGGGAGGTTCAACTACTATGTACTCTACTCCAGCCAGTCCTCCCTTCCTCCAGGCCATGCAGCTTTAGAGCGTATTGCAAGGGTGGAAAAGCCGAAATGTCCCGCCGAAACCGAGTTCGGGCCCCAAGGCTCCGTAATACCTCGGACCTTGGTAACCTTACCGCGCCGAGACAAAACCCCCCGCGGGATCAGCTAAGGTTCAATTTGTCCAGCTTCCGAGCACGGACCGGCAAAGGAAGATCGAAGTCAACTTGGCACTCGCACTCGATCAACGTGCTAACCAAGGGCGGCAACTGCCACAAACAACCTCAACGCAATCCCGAGGTTCCTGCAAAGGCTTTACCTCGCAAGAGGAAGACAGGAAATGGATGGCTGGATGACTCTCCTTCTCCGGATAGAGACGAGATCTACGATTCCCGACTGTATGGCAGTATGATCACGTTCTGTGATGAAGACCTACCGAGAGATGCCTCGGGGCACAACGAAGCTCTGTACATCACTCTCAAGCTCAACACCATATCACTCCCCGGAGTATTGGTAGATAACGGGTCAGCCGTTAATGTTCTCCCTCTCAGCATGATGCGAGCCCTCCGCATCAACGAAAGCCATCTGATTCCGTCTACCAGGACTATCAGAGCCTACGACAGCACGTCTCGTCCCATTCTGGGGACGGTGACTCTGGAACTCTGGTTCGAAACCCAAATGGTGACAGCAAAATTCCACGTGATGGACATTCCGTCCGAGTTCACAGCTCTGTTAGGACGCCCTTGGCTACATCACATGAAAGCCATAGCCTCCACTCTCCATCAGTGTGTTAAGTTCATTAACCGGCAGGGAGATCTTGAAGTCATCAGAGGGGACAGTTTCCTCACAGGGAACGTAGCCGAGACAATAGCCAAGCGTGCCCGTAGTCAGGCACCGGGGCTACCTCCTTCAAACCAACCAAGGGACTATCGGGCCAAATCTCATCAGAATCCCTCAGAGTCCGGAGGTGCTAACTATGTCAACGTACTCGGGCAAAGGGCACCACGGCGATCCAATACATCAAGTTCAACTGTCGTTTCCAACATTTGGAGGCAGATTGGAAAGAAACGCTGAACATCGCCATGATGCGGGCACATAAACCCCCTGTCTCCAATCAGAGATTTGTCAGCATTCTTCAAACCAATTCTCTGGCCCCGCCAGGTGAAGAGATTTTTGTGATAAAGGTCAACAAGCACCGTCATTCTCGTGATGAATGCATGGAAGTCGTATGGGATGTCCTCCACGAGGAACTACCCCCAGAACCCCTCTTTTCCAACGAAGAACATGACGTTTTCCTAGCCGCTCCAGCAACGCAACAGGACGCAATACGTCCCTACACCTGGATTGAGCGATCAGATGACGACGAATCAGGACTCTCCGGAGTTGAGGACGCGGCAGACCTGCAAGAGGATCCCTACATTCATATGCTCAGTTTCGAGGACGGCACCCGTTTCGATCAGGTCACCTACGACCAAGGCTCCAATACCATGGAGATTATCAAGCTCAACGTCCAGTACAAACAGCTATCCGACAATTGGAAGCAACTAGTTGACACGACAAAGAATCCCTCTAATCAAGTGACTGACGACGACTTCGTCAACATCATCTATTCCAGATATCCCGATGATACCAAGGATCCTGTCCTTATCGTCAGATTCTGCAACGCTAAAGTTACCCTCGATGACTGCCTGTTCATGGTAAACAAGGCCCTGGCCAAGCGAGCTCAGAGCTCATCACAACTTCCGAGTACCAGCCCTAGTGGCAACCGGCCCGTGCCGTCAGTCAAGCTTATACCCTCAAGCGCCGCCAAGGCCAAGGGCAACAACGAAAGAGACAAAGCTCCTCACCCTGTCACGAATCAGATCAACCTCGGAAACGCTTCCAACAGCCACCCCGAAAACATCTGTGAAGGTCTTCCCTGCAAGACAACGTCAGCTTCCGACGTGGGAAATGACCACCTCAGCATCAAAATGCTCGAGTTCGATTCTACTCCCCGTCATCACGGCAACGGATTCAGACCTCCCTCCAGCAAACTGCTAGCCTTGATAGACTTGGCGATCGAGCGAGATCACGAGACTGTCAACATCGCAGAGTTCAACACCCCCGTTGGTGCAATCAAGCAAATTTGGGCAAACTTCTTGGTAGCCGAGATCAAGGAAGGCCGCATGGAATGTCCTAGTCCGACTTCTTTCGTCAACATCATCCAAGTATTCCCGCCATTCGGCGATTTGGATGTGATCACAGTTCTAGACACTAGCCAGACGGCGCGCACCTACGGAGACTGTTTAGCTCTCGCAAGGAAAGCCCTCATGGAACTAGCCGCTCAAGAAAGCCGTCTCTGGGACGAAAACCAAGCTCGAAGGACCTACAGGGACCAAGCCCTTAAAGTGTCACAAGCAGCTTCAGACAGAAAGCTAGAGGCTACTCTAGACCAGTTTGACCTCAAGGGTTTTGCTCACGGCAATTTCCTGGACTACCGTCTGTTCTCATCCAACCCCCTCTGCCAAACGAGGGTGGTCAACGGTCCCGATGACCTAGGAGATGGAACGGCACAGCAGAACAAATACCAGCGCTTATCTCCCCGAGGAAAGCAAGTTCTCTGTGAAAGCGACGACGAAGACGATGAAACTATTCTCTTCCAAGCCGGGCATGAAGTCAACAAAACCGGAATCCCAAGGGTCCTGGGAGGATGGAAACGGATCATTTCCACGCTCAAATTGAAAGGCCAACTCAGGGAGGAAGGTCTATTCAAAAATAGGAGAAAGATAGAAATCCATCTTGAGCAACTACTCAGGGAGATTCCACAGTCTGCGGCATTCGTTTACAGAGACGATCGACTGGGTTAGCCACCAGTCACATGGGCAGATGTTCGGGAAGCTGTATACTCACCTTCCGACATACCCGCTACTCAGATAAAGCAGAAAAGAAAGCTCTCCCCTGTGGAAGTTTATCTAGACTGCCGCACGCAGTTCAAGGAAGCACTGGCTATTCTCACATGGGAATAAATGCAGTCATTAACTCTGGACGCAGGCTCTGCTGCAAGAAAGTTAATCTGGGCCAAGAGTGGAGGAAACTTAGCAAATCATGAGTATCGCCAGACCCAACTCCAGAATGCTTTGAGTATGCTCAGCAAGAAGGAAAGGAGTGCGATATACCGTGAAGAGATCAAGGAGACTGTTCGCCTGAACCTAGAACTCTCCAACCTCCCCCGGAGGATCAGCAACACACAGTTCAGCTCCGACAACCATTGTTGTGCACTGACATTCGAACAGCTATGGCAATCCGTAAACTACCTCCCCGCGGAGGCACCCAAGCCAGTATCCTGGGACAGAATCCGTCAAGCTGCCGAAGCTCTCGGGAACACATCTACAATCAATGAGTTGAGGGAAGACATATGGCCCTATGCTACGAGGAATCCTCCTCTAACTATGGCTCAACTCAGAGCAGCCTGTTCAGAAGGGACCAAACATGTTGTCAGCGTTCTGACCCGATCGGGCCAAATCCATGCATTACCACCTAAGGCCACTAAAAAGCCGACGGAGCCAGAACTGCAACCCGGCCAGCCCGAAGACGCAAGTTCCCTGAAAGAGGACCCGATCCTCACTCAGCTCAAGCAAACCCAGTCGAACATTTCCCTTTGGTCCCTGCTCACCTCTTCATATCCTCACAAGCTCAAGCTAGAGGAAAGCCTGGCCCGTACCATGGTCCCCGTGGACGCAACCCCAGATGAAGTCATTCAGATGATCGGCAACATCCACTACGGCAACATTATCACCTTCACAAATTTGGACCTTCCAAAATTTGGGGCTGATCACAATGAGCCGCTCTATATCACAGTCCAGCTGGACGAGCGTCGCCTTCCCCGTGTGTTGGTAGACGGAGGTTCCGGATTGAATGTCTTGCCCGCCAAGATGATGGACCTGCTTGACATCAAGCCCACAGATCTGAAGCCTTCAGTCCACACTGTCAAGGCCTATGACTCTAATTCCCGTACAGTTCTCGGAGTTGCTACTCTCAATATCTGGTTCGGCAAGCGGATGATCCCCACCGAATTCCAAGTATTGGACATTCCAATCACTTTCACAGCCATCCTGGGGCGTCCCTGGCTGCATCAAATGAATCGGACCAAGAAAGGTCGCGATTGAGAGTTGGACCGCGAAGTCACTATTTGAAAAATTCCCGTGATGGGACCATGCAATTTTTATTTTATTGAATGTTTAAGTTTAATGAAAACATGTTTTTATCAGAGTATTAAATGGTTGGAAAAGATTGCTCTTCTTTTTTGCAACTAACCTAGGGCTTGGATCTGTGGATCTCGGCACTACGTTTATAAGCCCCTCGTTTTTTACCTGTAAATCGTCTTCCCGGGATGGACAATCCCGAGCGAGGGTCCTATAAGGCAAGTGAGTTCCACCGACAAAGGAAAAAGTGAACTTAAGGCTAGCTGGTCACGCAAACTCACAACGTATGTGACACGTGGGCCACGGGCGAAGTCAACGTCCTTAAGTTAAGGCAGAAATCGTGCCGAAATTTCGGCATGACTTCTCCTGACTCGCTTGCGCGAGGGGCCTTAGCTTTTGGCGTTGGCCAAGTTGTGGCTGGCACGGTTCATACGTTGAGGATTTGGTGACACGGTGTCACATTGAACCTTCGGGTATGTTTTTTGGCATGGCTCCGCGTCAAAGTCAAGGCCGAAAAAGCTAAGACTTCGGGTCGGGAACGACCTTCGGTCTCGACTTTTAAGTTTGACTTGTGAGGGAGACCGGCGTAAAAAACATACACTTGGGCTTTATGACACATACTAAGCCAAAACCCAACCGGGGTCTTGGACGAAGTGTGACACAAAGAGTGCATGGCTTACACGGGCTAGGATGGGCTGTTTGGGACGACCCCGTGCGCGCTCAAAAGGTGTCTGGTAGACCAACCGAGCTACAACTGAACGGTCATCCTGGGTTACGGGTCATAGTGTGCAGTGTACCGAGGCAGCAAGTACGCGTAGCGTGCGGTGTACCGAGGCAGCAGTGCAAGTAGTGTGCGGTCACTAAATTCTTTTTTTGAGTAAAATAGAGATTTTCAGAATGTGTTTTAAAGAATTTATGTGCAGTTCAAAATATAGCACAAAGAATCAAGTATGAATGGAAATGCACGAACATGTTATGATTTTGAAAGAGATGAAGAAAGCAACATCTTTTTTTAAACAGTCCAATGTTTTGAAAACCGGCGCTGTTTGAAATTTCTTTTTTTGAAAAGAAATGCAAAGTAACACGAATCATAAAGAAAACACACACGCACACAAAAAACGAGGAAGGGTAAACGAAAGTTTGACCCACGGAATGTTTTTAAAACAACGGCAGTTTTGAAAAACATGTTACGTCCCCAGCGGAGTCGCCAACTGAAATTACTCAGGGTTCGCGCGAGCGAAGCGGTTGTCTTTCGCGGATTTTTTGGGACCTCGCTTTCGGGAAGGAGAGGAGTCGCCACGCGGTTTTGTATTTTGAGCCCAAATGTTGAAAAACGGCTTAGTGAATAGGGGGGTGTAGTTTTTATTGGTAGCAAAAACTTGGAAAAGGCTTTGAAAAAGGTGTCATTTTTATTGGTAGTAAAAACATGAAAAAAATATTTTTAGTACCATAGATTGTTAGGTTCGGAGGTCACGTTACGTTTCGGGAAGAGTATTTTGAGATCACCCGAAACGCCTCGTATTACGAGTCTTTCTAACTTTCTCGAAAATGTGTGTGTGTGTGTTTGCATTTTGAAAATGGGGGCTTGAATGACAAGCTTAATCTTGGTTTGAATGTCAAATGTTGATTTTATGATTATTTTGGAAAAAGCGAGCGTTGAATGACAAACGTCGGTTTTGGAGTTTTTCTAGGAAAAGAGGTGCGAGTGACGATTTTTGAACATTTAACTCAAGTGTCAAATGTTGACTTTTAAAAAGAGCGTTTGAATGTCAAACATCGGGTTTTGAGTTTTAAAGATGATCGTTTGGATGCCAAACGTCACTTTGCGCTTTTTGAAAGAGAGTTCGAATGTCGAACTCCGGTTTTGAACTGGCATTACATTGTTAGCGATTTTACGGGAAAAAAGCATTAAATGATATGCGATCGACGAATCGTTTTGCGAATCGGACTTTGATAAATAAATACTATCACGAGCCAAATGGCTCGGACTTGTAAATGACAGTATTTAAAGTGTGGTATCAACGGAATCAAACGATCCGGATTTTAAAGGTGCGTTAAGTAAATAGCATTCAACGGATCAAACGATCCGAACCGTTAAATGACTATCACGAACCAAACGGTTCGGACTATAAAGTTGCGTAAAGTAAATGACGTTCAACGGATCAAACGATCCGGAATTGTTAAATGACATTAAAAGTAAAGAAACGGGGCCGGAACGCCGTTTTAACCCTAGATTACTTCTCTTACGAGAAGAGAAGAGGACCTTGGACTAAAACGTATCGAGCTCCTTTGATGGTGACGTCTACATTTCAATGTCTTTTGTCTGAAACGGTTGTAGCGACTGATGCGTAAACCGAGACGAGACGAGTGTTTAGGGAGAGAGAGTGTTACGTATGGCTAGGGGTTGACTCTTTTGGCTCGGGTGACGTATACGGGATACGGTTTAGTGTTTGGAAAGGTGTTTCGAGGTTTTTTGGTTCGTGTTTGGTTGAAATACGAGGTTTTCACGCAAATCGAGACAAAACGGGGCTCGGGAGAGGGTGAAATGGGTTTGGGCCGTAGCTATGGTGAAAATGGATAATAATTTTTCTTTTCCAAATGTTTTGACAGCCCTCTGTATTTATAGGGTGAAAATGCAAAAGAGTTCGGACAGACTTTACCTGAATTTCAGGTGGTTTTGTGATATTTTTGAAATTGGGAGGACTTGCTGGCAATTGCTTTTACTGAAACAATCCGACGGATCATGACAACATCTCAGGGGCATTTTGGTCTTTTCACTCTGAAATCTGATTGATGTTGACAAGAGGGCTGTGGCATGCGTGCCACGTGCCCCTGTGACTCACCAGGGCATGGGTTTTCGTGCCATTATTCCCGGTTTTGTCCGTTTTTTAAATAACTGTCCGGAAAATGTCCGAAACGCCCCCAGAAAGTGCATTTTAAGGAAAAGCTGTACTTTTATGTGTGACAACGTGTGTTGAGTACGATTAGACGTTGGGATACACGGGGCTATCCCGGGACATCTTGTTGGCTCGAGAACAGGGAGTTTAACGGGCTCCGGTTAACTTGGAGCAGGCCAGTTAACGGATTCCGGTTAACTTTTAACGGATTTTGACGATCCGGATTTGGGTACTTACCATGTGATCTTCAACTTTCTTGGATTTCACCACCATATCATCAATATATACCTCCATCGTGTCCCCAATATGGTCTTTGAACATTTTATTCACGAGCCTCTGATATGTTTGAAATTACCCGGATCCGGCTCGCGCGCGGAGCCCCGGCATCTCGCATTCGTCGCTGTTCGGGAAGTCGCCCGGATCCGAGAGGCAGCACAATCGCGCCCCGGCATCTGGCTTATTCCGTTTTAGCGTCGCGTGTTGGAGGTGTCTCGCCGTTTTGCTTTCGCATTTTGTAGAGTCGCCACGCCGTTTTTATTAAGCCCAAAACATTGAAAAAGGGCATCAGTTTAAAGATAATTTTAAACTGTTTTTGTGTGATGAGATTTTGAGTTCGGAGGTCAGATGACTCCCCGGGAAGAGAATATTAGAATATTAGAGCTCACCCGAGTAGCCTCGTAAAACGAGTCTTTCGGATACCCCTAATATCCTTTAAATGTTGTGTGTGTGTGTGTGTGCTTTTAAAAATGCATGCTGTATCGGATGTCTACATTGTATGCTATGTATGGAAATGTATTGAAATAGTATAGGAAGGAAGCCTTAACAATGTTGGTTCGTGTCTGTCTTCCGCTTGGGAATGGTGTTTGAGATCGAAGTAGCGTTCCGGTATGGATCGGGATTGCTTCGGGAGGGACCGGTTGTCGCGGACGAGTTTCGGCGTGAGTTGAGGTTGTAGGCTGCGTTCGGGCGGAGGTTCGGCGTGCGTGGGGATCGTCGGGATCACTCGGGCGAGAGGTTCGGCGTGCGTTGTGGTGGCGGAGAGTCACTCGGGCGAGTTTCGGCGTGGTTTGGGATCGTCGGTTTGACTCGGAAAGAGCGGGACACCGTGGAAAGACCGAGGCAAGGCCTCGGAGTACCACGAGGGCCTCGAGTACCTCGAGAGTGCCTCGGGGCAGCGCGGGAGCGTCTCGGGAGCGCTCGGGGAGGCTTCGGAGCACCACAAGGGAGCTCGGAAGGCCTCGGAAGGATCCGAAAGGGGCGGGAGTGCCTCGAGAGGACTTAGAGGGGAGCCAAGGCTAAGGGAGGAAGAGAGAAGAGGGAGGTGTGTCAAAATGAGGAGGGGGAGCCCTCTATTTATAGTAAAAATTTCGGAGCAAAGAGGTCCGTACGGACCTTCTTGGTTATCGAGAATTTTGGATTTCCTCGATTTGAGGGAATCTGCAATGATGGAGAATATTACGGAATGATGATGTCCCCATGCAAGAAGGTCCGTACGGACCATCTTGCATGCAAAGAAGGTCCGTACGGACCAACTCTGCGAGGAAGTCATCATTTCTTCCGGAATTTGAGGGAATATTGTGGACTTTAAGGGGATTTAGTAATCATTGAAACAAAGAGGTCCGTACGGACCTTAATTGCTACGATTTCCGAAAATTCCCAAAAGGTCCTTTGTCCCTTTTTATCCCGAAAGGCTCCTCCCTTGGTTTGGTTGGGGGTTTGAGAGGGTTTTGAGAGGGTTTTGAGTGAGAGAGGTCTACGAGGCTGCGTGGATGAGTCTACGGTGTTTCCGTGTGTTTGAAAGGGAGTGATCCAGTTGGGGTACTTACGAAGCCCCTCGACGACGTCACTTATGAAAGAAGTGGGGTCGCCGATAAGATAAGGGTCCTAATGCGGATCGCGTCTTTGGGAGAGGAAGTGGCCAAGTGAGGGTCAATGTGAGGACGTGGTGGTGTCCTTTTGTGTGACCGTTTAGGTCAATAGGCTGGACCACTGTGATAGGATTCCTACGTATCCCTGGCGGGAATCAAGCACAGTCGTAGTTCGGGTGTGGGGTGAGTGTTTTGTAAATGCGGGCGTGGTGGTGCCCCGAGGTGTCGTGTGACCGCCGAGGTCGGTGGTGAGGACGTGGTGGTGTCTGGGTGGCCAGCATAGGTCGATGTGGAGGACGTGGTGGTGTCTAGGTGACCGTATAGGTCGATGGCCGGACCCTGTGATAGGATTCCTACGTATCCCTGGCGGGAATCAAGCACAGTCGTAGTTCGGAGGTCGTGAATTTGTGAGTGCATGCGGGCGTGGTGGTGCCACTGAAGTGTTGTGTGACCGCCGAGGTCGGTGGTAGGATGGGGTGGTGTCCTAAGATGTGGTGACCGCCGAGGTCAATTGTGAGGACGTGGTGGCGTCCTGGGATGGAAATTTTACGATTTTCCTAATCGGGTGGTTTAAGGCCTTCCGGGCCGGGGATAATCATTTGGGAGGTTTATACGGTCTTCCGGACCGAGTGGTTTAAAGCCTTCCGGGCTGGAGATAGTGATGTGGGAGGTTTATACGGTGGACCGAGTGGTTTAAAGCCTTCCGGCCGGGAAGTAGAGTGAGGACTGAATCGTCTTCGATTCTTTGTTGGTGCCACGCTGGAGGACTTTGAATCGTCTTCTGGCGGCGGTTGGTGCCACGCTGGAGGACTTTGAATCGTCATCTGGCGGCGGTTGATGTAATGCGCGAGGACTTTGAATCGTCTTCTAGCCGCAGTTTGATGTAATGCGCGAGGACTTTGAATCGTCTTCTAGCCGCAGTTGTGGATGTAATGCGCGAGGACTTTGAATCGTCTTCTAGCCGCAGTTGTGGATGTAATGCGCGAGGACTTTGAATCGTCTTCTAGCCGCAGTTGTGGATGCGCGAGGACTTTGAATCGTCTTCTAGCCGCAGTTGTGGATGTAATGCGCGAGGACTTTGAATCGTCTTCTAGCCGCAGTTGTGGATGTAATGCGCGAGGACTTTGAATCGTCTTCTAGCCGCAGGTGTGGATGCGCGAGGACTTTGAATCGTCCTCTAGCCGCAGGTGTGGAGGCGTGGCTGCCTTGTGCTTCGAGAGGCGTAGATGCCATTTGTGTTTTTGCATGTTGATGTAGAAGGTTGGACTTACGATGACTGCCGGTGCTTGAGCTGCCGTTGAAGTGGGCAAGGATGACGGTCGGTGATTGCTTCACCATTTGGCGTTTTTGGAGGCGCTTCGTGCCTTGGGACTTGTACTCGGAGGTGTTGGCTCCTTCGTGTGCTCGTTTTGCCGTTGAGTGGGCAAGGATGATGGCCGGTGCTGGGGATATGCAGTCTTGTATGACTTCCCTTTGACTTGTTGGGGAGGAGCTCAGGCTTACTTTGATGGCCGGTGCTTGCGCTGCCGTTGAAGTGGGCGAAGTTCGGGCTTACATCTGACTGCCGGTGCTTGAATTCTTTGAGGATGCGTGACCTTGTAGGGGCCCTTTTCTGTTGGGAAGATAACTTCGGACCTCTTTTGAGGGCCAGTGGTTGAGTTGTCGTTGAGCGTTTGGAGGCGTCTTGTGCCTTGATATTCGTGCTGGGAGGTGTTGGCTCCTTCTTGAATTGCCGTTGAGCGGGCGTTGGTTGAATTGCCGTTGGAGTGGGCGAGGTCCGGTCTTACGTTGACGGCCGGTGGTTGATTTGCCGTTGAAGTGGGCGAGGACCGGTCTTACGCTGATGGCCGGGGATTGATTTGCCGTTGAAGTGGGCGAGGACCGGTCTTACGCTGATGGCCGGGGATTGAGTTGCCGTTGAAGTGGGCGAGGACCGGTCTTACGCTGACGGCCGGGGATTGAGTTGCCGTTGAAGTGGGCGAGGACCGGTCTTACGCTGATGGCCGGGGATCGAATTGCCGTTGAAGTGGGCGAGGACCGGTCTTACGCTGATGGCCGGTGGTTGAATTGCCGTTGAAGTGGGCGAGGTCCGGTCTTACGCTTGACGGCCGGTGGTTGAATTGCCGTTGAAGTGGGCGAGGTCCGGTCTTACGCTGACGGCCGGGGATTGAATTGCCGTTGAAGTGGGCGAGGACCGGTCTTACGCTGATGGCCGGGGATTGAGTTGCCGTTGGAGTTGGCGAGGACCGGTCTTATGCTGATGGCCGGGGATTGAATTGAAGGGTTAGGGACCATTCTGCACTTGGATTTGCTGGAAAAGGCCTTAGGACAGCCAGGGGCAAAGATTATAAGGGCAGGAAAGTAATTTGGCCACCCCTTGCAAAGAGGTCCGTACGGACCAACCTGGTTGCAAAGAGGTCCGTACGGACCACTTTGGTTTTCTGATTCCCGAGGTTTGACCGGGCTTTAAATGACCGAGCCCTTCCCATTCCTTCTTCCTCATTTCCGAGGTTCGTAAACCAGGCGAGAGAGAGAGAGGAAAAAACCTCCATTGTTAACCAAAATCAAATATTTTTTGCTTGAATTGTTTGCCATGGCTGAAGGATCTCGAAGGAGTCGTCGTCAACGCAGTCAAGAGGTGGTCGAGCAACGGATGGAGCTTCAAAGGAATTGGATTTCGTTCGTTCCATCTTCGAAGAACCCGGATGTTTTGTATCCGAATCCGGAGGTGCATAATCGTCGCTCCATGAACGTCGGGGAGGTAAGAAATGCATTCCGTTTTGATTCCCTGCTCGAATTTTTGAATGCTAGAACTAGGTTTTAGTTTTTCGCATTTTTGAATTTTTTTTTTTTTTTGTTATTATTTTATGCCTTTTTGTGAAATTCTTGATGAATTGTTGAAAATGGACATGTAAAAATTGTGGGTATGTGTATTTTGTGCAGAAATGTGTAGATTAGCTCTTATTTGTGAAAATAAAGTGCCTATCTAGTGAATTGCATGCTTTGGTGTTTTGTACCTAATGCTATTTATGTATGTACATTGTGAGAAAAATTATCGTGTAGTGATAATTTTTGTGAAAAAATGTGACACGTGCCGTGTTTTGTGACGGGTTATATGTGAAAGTGTGTGCCGTGTAGGGACGGATTTTTTTTTTTTTTTGAAAAATGTGTTATGCATATGTGTCGTGCCGTGTGTGCCATGTTTTTGGGTGACGGACTTTGTGGGGAAAATATGTGCAATATGTGCCGTGTTGGGACGGATTTTCTTTTGAAAATGTGTCGTGTAGGGTTTAATCCCCCCCCCTTTTTTTCTTTTTTTGAGAAAGATGTATACAGTGTGTGCCGTGTTTTGTGACGGACTGCATGGGAAAAATTATATGCATGATATATGTGAAAATTATGTGCATTGTGTGCCGTGTTTGTGACGGGTTACATGGAAAAATTATATGTATAATGTATGTGAAAATTATGTGCAATATGTGCCGTGTTTTGTGACGGGTTATATGTGCCTTTATATTAAATCTTGTGATTGACGTACCTTTCTTTGTGTTTACTGCGGGATGCGGGGCTTATGGCGGGAAGGCCAAGAGGATGAAGACTTCGGGGATCGCTCGAGGCTGTTGTGGAGCTATGGCGGCGGATGCCGATATTTCCGTGGACGGTAGGCCGAGTCCCGGAGGCTGGTTTATGCTTGGCCTAGGTGTGTTCGTTGAGAACACAGTGGAGTGTCGACACGAGGAAGAACAAGAGTGTCTTCCTGGGTTTATCGAGTATTGGTGGGATACCACCCACACCTTCCACCCAGAGCTGGGGCGAGGTGACGGTGACGCCCACCGATTTTGCTTTGCTATTACCGGGCTCTCCTTGAAAGGGAGCACTGTGAGGTGGAGACATGATCTCGATGATGTGTTGACCGAGCTGCTTGGGCTTTGAGCCTCGTCCTCGCGAGGGCACAGGGATCTTTGTACGGCGACGTGGAGATGAGATCACGGCCGGTATTGGGGCCTACATCCGAGTACCGGCCGGGTGACGGCGGAGCGGTTAGCGCGCTCCTTCTTGTGGTATGCACTTTGTCAGAGACTTTGTTCTCGAACCACGCGACCGCGGCTCCCTTTGCTCTGTTGGAGAGCTTGGCCGATCTGGATAGGGTGCAGCGACATTGCTTGGGGCGAGCGAGGCTTGGGTGAGCTCTACTTCTCCTTGGACCGGTTTAGCGGGGGTGGCTTGATTCGTTGGCTGCTTTGACTTTGCTTTGGAGGTATGCGTTTATTGTCGTTTTTTTTTTTTTTTTTTTTTTTTTGATTTAGCGATCTGTTATTTCTCCATTGTCTTTTGCACCGAGCCTTCTCTGTTTTTGTCACGAGGTGTGGTTTTATGAGGTTTTCCAGTGCTTCCCGTGGGATAGGGATCCTGGGGCATTCTTTGCGTACCTATGCTATCTTTGGGATGGGCTCGTACGGCGAGGAAGAGGAGGACCGGCGGGGAAGCTCACCATCGCCTACGGGGATGTGCGGGAGCGTACGGAGAGAGATAGCCGTGAGGGTTTGTCTTGTTCCCGTGGACTCGGTATGAGGGAGATGAGTTTGAGGGCTCCCGAGGTGACGGCGCGGCGGAAGATCTTTGCGGGGCTTGACTTGTGATGTCATGTATGCGGGGAGCGGGTCTTACGCGGCATGGCCCCGGTGTGCTTCCCGTGGCTCAGAGGACCCTCCCTTTGGGATGCTTGACTCCGGGATATGGATGTGCTTGACTTCGAGAGGTACCTTGGCGGTGTCGGTGCCGAGGAGTTCATTTTATACGGAGAGGAGTACGGGGCCTTCGTGAGGAGGAAGGCGAGGACGCCCCAGTGCGGCGCGGGAGAGAGGGCGGCCCGCGAGCTCCCCCAGAGGTTTCGATGCCGGGACCGGATTTCACGTACGTCCGCGGGGACGGATCGAGAGGAGGGTGTACATGCCCGTTCGGAGCGAGCTCTGCTGCATCTGAGTGGATCCCGACAGATCGGTGAGTGTGCGACTCTTTTCCATCTTGGCATCTTTTACGTATTTTTCTTTTTTTTTTTGTTGTTGAGTATAAGCGCATTTGATGAGCGTTTCCTTGGCTTCTTGTTGGTGCGAGTCCCGGGGAGAGCCTACGATATGTTGACTCGCCGTTACGTGGCGATGCGCTCCTTTGCTAAGAAGATGGCGTCGAAGGTGTCCTGTCGGTCTTCGCGTCGTGTGCCAGCGTACGAGCCTATGCCTTCGAGGCATTCTGTGGACGTTCCTCCGCCTAGAGCCGAGCCGGAGCCGCAGCAGGAGGGGCCTTTGAGGGCGGCATAGCATGGATGCGGGACGTCTTCGGGAGGCTGCGGGGCCTTCGAGGAGCGGCCCTTTTATCGGTTCATGCCTCCGCACGGCGCACGGGGTGAGGGTTCCTCGAGCCTTCTTTCTTTGATCCTTTCGCCGGATTTGATCCTTCCGAGTACTTCTCGTGGGAGCCTCGGGCGGGTGCTCGGTATTCCGACGATGAGGATGTGACGGGCGAGTTATTTGGGATGCCCGACTTTTCTTTGGAGGATCTTGGCGAGGATGATGATGCGAGGATTACGAGTAGTATTCATTTGCTTTCCCTCTTTTCATATCCCTCTCTTTTTTTTTGTTTAGCAACGAGACATTTTTGGGTACACAGTAATAAAACACATGTATTTGCATGGCAAACGGATATTTTATTTTAAGATGTAATGTCATTTTTGTGATTCAGGAATTGTCCTAGAAATTGTTGCTATTATTATTTTTTATTTTTGTACATGCCACGTGGTGAGAGTGTGTTTGTGGGTAGTGTTTGTTTGCGGGAATGGCTTTGGCCGGTGTTTGGGCGGTTTGGAGCAAGGTTTCTTGAGGACGAGTGGTTTTATCTTGTTCTTTGAGGAAATGGGTTACGTTTGCAAGGAGGTCCGTACGGACATACTTAGCATGCAAAGAGGTCCGTACGGACCAACCTTGCTTTGGGAAGGACATAAATGCTTTCCGGTGCTGGTTCTTCCTCATTTCCCCATTTGCGGCCATTTTCGAGCTTTCTTCCCCATTTTCTCTAGGAACCTCCATTTTTGCCATGGATTCTTCGTACGTCCCTAGAATTTTGCCGAGGCTTTCGCGGAGAGGCAAGCACACTTCCTTGAGCGGAGTTGAAAACGTGGATGCGGCGCCGTATGAGGCATCGAGACGGGCTTTCGAGGTAAGGTTTCGTCTTTGCTCGGTTTGGTCTTTTAAGGAGTTGGTTCTGATTGGGATTTGTTGCGGGCTGCCGCGAAGTTGCAGGATGTTAGGAGGCACGTGTCTTGTTTCTCCTACAATGAAATGGTGCCCACTTTTGAGGATTTTCGGGCTTTGATTGGAGGGCCGGAGGTGGAGGCCATCTCGCTTTCTTTGGTTGGTGGTCTTTGCGGTGAGCGTGAAGCTTGCGAGACTTTCTTCGTGCTTCGTTGGAAGAAGTGCGGGGCATGATCCTTGATTCGGGTCATATCGACATTTACGAAAGGCTTAGGAGCGGTTCATGGTTGATGATGAGTGACGTCTCTTGGGATGTATTTGCCTTGTGCGTGATGGCGGCGCTTTTACAGTCGGTTCCCTTGGCATTTGTGATGGCGCTTTGCTAGATGTGGTAGGGCACTGCGGAAGTGGAGAGGATATTGTCCCGTTGGTCTTTGGGGAGACTCTTCATGGTATCGACCGTACGCGGCCCAGGGATCGTTTTATGAGAGGAAGCCCCGCTTTGCTCACCTTGTGGCTGCGAGAGAGACTTCGGGCCATGCCGAGGCTCGGCGTCGTTTAGCCCGTGGTCATTTGCTCGGCGACCTCTTGTGTTGGATATGGATCGATCACTTTGGGAGAGATGGATGGCACGGCTTGGTACGCATCGAGATCATTTGGTGGGTTCCGCCTTTGGAGGATTGAGACCGGGAGGATCTTGCGGGAAGGGTCCTACGTTGTCGAGTTCCGGGTTTGTCTTGGTCCTCCTTCTATATTCCGTCGCTTGTTTCCGGCGGTTTGGGATGAAGCGAGGAGCCTTTGTTGGGCTGGGATGACCTTGCTGCTGCGGAGGTAGTTCCTCTTTGTATGGCGGCTTCGGGTGCCTTCTTGTATTTTACGAGGGTATGGAAGTATTCCGCTTTCCCTCTGTGGTACTCCTTAGACGTCGGGAGCGTTGTATTGACGACTCGGTATACGGCTTTGGTATGAGCGGCGTGTTGGGCGATCCCAAGTGGTCTTGGAGAGCGGGCGTGTAGCGGTGCAGGACCCGGTTGCCGTAGTAGCTATTGCCTTAGGAGTTCCGAAGCACAGTCGACCACTTTGGATGTGACGGGAGACGCTTTGTTTGACTACGAGACTAGAGTTGACCGGCGACGGGGAGAGGTCCTCTTTTACGGACTCGCGGGGAGGAGATCCGAGCCGAAGCACGGGCGAATGAAGCCACGAGAGCTCTTGGATTATTTGACTCTACGGGGAGGACCCCGGATCTCGGAGCGAGAGACGCGAGTTGGTTCACGTGGAGCGAAAGAAGACTCGCCGGGGACGAGGGAAGAAAGGAAAGAATGGCGAGGGGACAAGCGCGAGATGGCGCGGAATGACCTCCTAGGTATCCATTCATTGCATTGCAAACACATTATTAGTTAAATGTATTAAAATTTGTCTTTTAGCATGTTGTGAACTTGAGAGTAGACCGTGCTTGAACTCATCAAGAAATGTTGTAACCGTTAGTGATTTGTGATTTACTTTTAAAGCTTTGTCGAGACGCAAGATCTTTTGTTTGCCTTTGCTTACATTTGTGCACTTTGTCGGCGTCCATCTTTGGACTTTTACATTGCATTCGCGGGTGACGATGCAGGCCACGACGGCAATCCCCTTTTCTTTGAGGCTTTGTGCTTGGGCGAGAGGTTGAATGCTCCCTTGACAAGTCGTTTTGACGGTCCTTTTTCGTAGCTTCCTTGCCTCTTGTTGGCGTCGGGCTCTTGACCTCAATTTCGCGGCTTACGCTTTGAGCTTCTTTTGTTTTTGTTTTTTTTTTTTGTGAGCCCTTGCTCGAGCTCTCTTTTTTGTGAGCCCTTGCTCGAGCTCTTTTTTTTTTTTTTTTTTTTTTTTGAAGCGCGTGAGGCGAAGACAAGCCCACTGGCTTGGAAACATGAAGTCGATCGTTTGATCTTTGAGTGACCCTCGGATGTCCTTTGATGTTGCCGCCGTCGTTTGACTTGGTCAAGGTGGCTAACTGGGCGTGTTCTTGAAAAGTGCGTAGCTTGATGGAGGTCTTGATTGACATTCAAACTTTTGACTTTTTGTGTATTTTTAGGCCGGACCAATTAAGGTTGCCTACGTTCCCCGGACTAGAGGGCTCGGTGTGCGTAGTTCGACACTACATGGAGTGCCAAGAGATGCACAGTTGTTCTTCTTTAGGCGAAGTATCTGCGAAGTTTGCTTAGTTATTTGGATTCATGAAGGGATTGCCGTCTAGGTACGGTAGCTTCATGGCGCCTCCGGAGAAGATCTTTTGAACCACGAAAGGGCCGATCCATGTGGGTTCCCATTTTCCCGAGTGGGTTGGTTCGAGTGGGAGGCTTTTCTTTGAGTACTGAGTCACCTTCCACGATGTCTCGGGATTTGACTTTCTTGTCGAAAGCTCTAGCCATCTGCTTTGATAGGCTCGGACGTGTTCCATGGCCTTTAGTCGTCGCTCGTCTAGCGAGCCAATTCGTCATGTCGGCCGGAGCCATTCGACTTCGTTGATGTCATTTTCCGGCGGCGCTCGGAGTGAGGGAATTTCTAGCTCGATGGGAAGGGCTGCTTCCATCCCGTACGTCGGGGCAAATGGGGTTTCTCCCGTGGGCATTACGGCCCGATGTGCGGTAGCCCCAAAGTGCAAGGTGCGGCTTCTCGGGCCAATCTCGTCCTCGGGTGGTCATTTTCGGATGATCCGTTCGAGGGTTTTGTTTCTTTGCTTCCACGGCGCCGTTTGTTTGTGGCCGGTAGGGAGAAGATTTGTGACGTGTGATCTTGAATTCAGCCCGGCGATGCTGTCGAATTCCCCTTCGAAGTGTGAGCCGTTGTACGATATGACCTCATTTGGGATGCCGTATCGGCATATGATGTTTTCCTTGAGGAAATGTGCGACCTTCTTGGAAGTGAGTACCTTGTAGGACTTGGCTTCGACCCATTTGGTGAAGTAGTCGATGGCTACTAAGATGAACTTCGTGACCAGATTCTTTGCTGGCGGAGCGATTTTCCCGATGACGTCAATTCCCCAAGTGGCGAAAGGGCGAGGTGTAGTCATGCGGTAGAGATCGTGGGGCGGTAGATGATTGAGGTTGGAGAAGCGGGTGGCACTTGTCGCGGCTTCGGACAAAGTGGATGCAATCTGCCTCCGTGGAGATCCAAAAGTAGTAGCCCATCACGAGAATGATTTGCATCGGGGCTACTGGCGTTCATGTGGGGACCGCAAGCCCCGTTGTGGACTTCGTTCATGAACTTGTACGCTTCTTCTTGGGCGACGCGGCGTAGGAGTGGCCCGTGGTAGCGTTTCTTGTATAACATGTCCCCGAGGATGACGAAGTGAGAGGCAAGGCGTTTTAGGGCCATGATGCTCTTGGTTTTGACCCCTTACGTGTGTTGACCTTCCTTGTTCATGAAGGTGGCTTCCCTGTTCTTGAGGTATTGGAAGATCGGCTTGTCTTTGGAAATGGCGTCGGACTTGCGTCTCTTTGGCTCTTCGGCAATCTTGCAAATCGTTGTGATTAAAACCTTCTCGGCGGCTTGGGCCCGGTTTTCTCTCGTTTGACAACATGCTTAAATGTTTGCTTGATGCATTTATTTAATTAATGTGTTTGCCTTTTGTATAGATGAATTTAAGCTTGTTTTGATTAGTTAATGTCATCATTTGTTAAAGATGCAATGAAATGGGTTTTTAGGAAGGTCGGACCTTTTATTGAAAGCGTGAAGGCGTACATTGTTGATCAAAGATTCACAATCGTCGGGCGTAAAGCCGTCAAAAGACACAAAAGATGTGAATACACGAGACAACAAGACTCGAAGCTAGACTATAGGCGACGAGGGATTGGACCGAGCTTCATTACTCTCGGATGGGCTGTAGCTCTAGAGGGAGTGGTCTTTGGTTTAGGTGGCCAATCTTCCCTTGGCATGAGTCCGGAAAGTAGCTTGCATGCGGTTCGATTTCAAACCGGATCGCGGAGGTTTTTGGCTGCTCCACGATGATGTCCCTCCATTAGTGTTGCCACCGGTCCTTGGGGTTTTTGATGATAGAAGTCGGCGAGGGCTACTTCTAGGAGGGCGAAGCATTCGGCGGTCGGAGTGGATTCTTGCGATGTTGATCACTTTCATAGAATGCAGCTTCTTTATGCAGGATCTTTGCTTGGACGACGTTCTACAATGTCGATTCGAGCGGACATGCTATATCTCCTTCCACGATTAAGCCTTGGAGGAGGTTGCGCCATTGTTCGTCCGGGTCGGACAAGAATGTTGAATTGAACTAAGGCTGTGATGGTTGTCCCAGTAAGATCCGAGAGTGTCGGCTAGAGGGTTGTCTTGTACCGGGGATCGGTGATGAGCCGGTTGCAAGAGGGTTTTGGCGAAGTAAGGGTCTACTCCTCGATCAATCTCCATTAGGGCATCCGTCTCTTGATCCTCTCTCAAGCATTCTTCACGATCGCATATATCGAGTTGTCATCTGACCCGTGAGTTCTTCAATTTCCGGCTCGTCGCGGCTTAGAGCGTGGATGTAAGGATCCACTTCGTAGCGGGACGGGGTAGGAGAATCATGCTGGGGAAGAGTATTCGGTCATGTCGGGACCTTCTTACAGGTCGTAGCTTGCGGCCAAGCACTTGCCATTACTGCTTGCTTCCGCGGATCACTTCGATCGCTCCGTTGGCATTGATGAATTTCACGCATTGGTGAAGAGTAGATGATCTTGCTTTCATCGATGTATCCAAGGCCGTCCCAACAAAGCGAGAGAAGGTGGGTTTGATTTCCACGACTTGGAACTCTCAGACTCCGGTTGTACGTCGAATTGGATCCTCAAGTTGATGACTCCTACGATTGGTCGTGCGGTGGAGTCGTAGGCTCGGATTACCGAGGTGAAGGCCTTATCGAGAGAACGGTCGATGCGGAGTCGTTTCAATGTGCTTAAAGCGATGATGTTGGCTGCGGAGCCGTTATCAATCAAGGCGTTCGGGAGGAAGAACATCTCTATCTTTATGAGGATGAGGAGGGCTTCGTTGTGCCGATTCTCACATATTGGCAAGTCATCGTCTGTGAAGGCTAAACCGCTTCCCGTGCTACCGTTGGACTCGGTCTCGTGCAGGGAACGTTCGATCCATCCATTTGTATGCCTTGGGTAGGCAAAGATCGTAGGGAGACGGTGGCCCTTGGGCGTTCTTGTCGGAATTCCCGGTCACGAGACCTTTTGACTCTTGTTTCACGCTCCCAGTCATAGCGAGACTGACATCTTTGACGGTTTCGGAAATCGCGGGGAGTACAGCTCTCGCTTGGGGTTTCGTCAATGGCTATTGAGTTTACCACTGTCGTTACGGGGGAATGGATTTCCAATGGTATTGGGACCGCGGGGGCGTTCCAATTTTCCCTCCTCAATGAGCCACTGAATCACACCTTGAGTACGAAGCAATTGTCGGTGGTGTGGCCGGGGTAGTTATGGAAGGCGCAGTGCTTGCTCATATCCATGTTGGGTTTGAGGGTCTTCGGTTGGAAATTCTCGAGTGGTTTGAGAAGATTTCGCTTCACGAAGCTTGAATACTTGACCCGAGGGCATTTCCGAGGTTATCAAAATCTTTGGGCTGTGGGAAGCGAGGGGGTTGCTATTCTTTGGGGTGCTGATCGCGGTTTACTTGAGCTCCGTTCGAATGTAGTGCCTTGTTCAGTGCTTCCTTTCCTTTGGTTGGGGCGGGAGTTGAAGTTGCCGGGTTTGTTCGATAGCGGTAAGACGAGGCGGGGGTTCTTTGTTGCCTTTTGAAGACTCGAGTCTTTTCAAACTTTGTCCGGCGTTGACCATGGCACGGAGATACTGGATAGAAATGGTGGGCGATCAAAGTCCTCAAAGATGGTTTGAGGCGGGGAATGGAAGATGTCCATCTGCTCTTCTTTGGAAAGTGGATCCATTATCTCGCTTAGCTTCAGTTCCATCTTTTGTAGAATTCGCCCCTTTGGTTCGTCATCCTTTTGTTCGGTGGCTTGCGGGTCATGGCGGTTTTGTTTCCCATTCAAGATTGGCGCGGTACTTCTCCGGGAAGATTTCAACGATACGATCCCACGTGGAGCGGTTTTACGCCTTCACATTGAGGAACCACCTTAGTCTTTGTGGATTTGAGGGAATCTTTGAAAATGATGCGCCATCTGTTGAGGGTTGCCCCTTTGGCTCTCATACCCGGGACGTAGGTGTCGATGTGGGTTTTGGGCATTACATTCCGTCAAACTTTTCCATTTCCGGCATCCTGAACTTTGGAGGGAGAGGGACCACTTTGTTCGGATCGGTAGGCGGGGAGGGAGTCCTTAGAGAACTAGCTAGCTTGCCTTGCATGTCTTTCATTTGTTCAATCGGCAAGCCATGTGAGGATCGGTATGCGAGGTGGGTTACCGTTTTCGGGGACGGAAACCGAAGATGGAGGTGGATTGGGCGATGGGATCGCCATTCGGGAGTCTTAGGGGAGGTAGTTGAGTGTATACCAACCCGTACCCTGCAGGGTGTTGAAGTTGAGGGCGTGATTGCCGGGTCCGCTAAGGGTTGTGTTTGGGAGGCTGGGGAAACGATTCGTTAGCCCCAATTAGCGAGACTAGCGGGTGGCAAACTTGAGATGTCGGGATATCCGCTCGGGATACTGTCCCACAGTAAGAATGGGGACTTTTGATTGTGGTTGCGAGGCTCGTATAGAGGCAAAGGATTGAATCTGGGGATACCGAGATGCATTGGGATACGGCGGAGCGAGCACGTATGTGTCTTTGTTGGTGCGAGCTTGATGTGCGTAGCCAGAAGCGGCGATCGAGGCGGGCATGTCGGAGGCTGCTTGGCCCGACGCCCGAGGAGCTTTGAGCGAGAGGCTGCTTTGCGTTCTTTGGGATCTCGTAGCTTGGCGGAGGCGGGACTGCTGATAGCTTTGAGAAACCTGGGAGCCGGTATATCTTAAATCCTTCTATGAGAACAAAGGTTCCGTCGGGTTGGGAGGCAAGCTGTTCCTCGAAGACGCAAGGTGTCGACGATCCGAGCTTGCTTTGTTCTTCTTGGCGCTTCTTGATGGTTTCGAAGGCTCGCAGCACCTCCTCCATTGTCTGGAGATTCCTTAGTGGCGGGGTTCCGTTTCCCTCACCGTTATCTGTTGATCCGTCATGGGGAGTATTGGACGGTGCGGACCGTTGAAGCTGGAAGGGCTATCGGACCTTGTGACCTCAATGCGAAAAGGCGGCTTCCGGGGATTCTCAACCACTCTCGGTTATTTGGAGGGGTGACGGGCAAGGTTTAGACACGGGAATGGCCTAACGGGATAAAGGGGAAAGCTCACGTGGCATGCGGTTTCCGTTTCTTTTATTTTTGATTTTTTTGTTGTTTTAATTTACTTAAAACATGTTTTCTCGAATCCTAGGTAGGTTGGAAAAGATTGCTCTTCTTTTCGCAACTATGCTAGATCTGGGTCGATGGAGACCATACGTGCGGCTATAAGCCCCTCGTTTTGCACTGTATTTCGACATCCCGGGGTGGACGGCCCGGGCGAGGGTCCTATAGTGCAAGCGGTTTCCACCGGCCTAAAGAAAAATCGAACCTAAGGACCGAGCTGTCATGTTCGTTTTGATGCGTTAGCCATGTGAATAGTGAACCGAAGCCGGCCACTGAGTCAAGATCGGGTCGAGTTCGGCATGACCTCTCTTTACCTTGCTTGCGCAAGGGATGCGTGACGTTAGGCGTTGGGTGGGTCATATCGTCATGGGCGACGTATCAAAGGCGTGATGACATGGTGTCATGCGAGCATGGATGTATATCAGGACGGAACATCGTGCAGGTGTAGCTTCGGAAATCAAGATCGAGGTCAAGATTTTAGCATGACCTTTCATCGCTTTGCTTGCGCAAGGGATCTTGAGTTCCGAGCCTTGACTCGAGAAAATGGCCGGCATGGTATATGTATCCAGCCGTATGACACGAGGCTGAGTAAAAACCAGCCGAGTGCGGGCAGAGTGTGACTCAAGACTCAAACGTGCGGGGTTGGCGCTTGGCTAGGATGGGATGTTTGGAATGATCCGTGCGCGCCCGAAGGCCTAGGAAGACCAAACGGTCACTGGCGAGACCACTCCGGGTTAAGGGTTGTAGTGTGCGGTGTATCCGAGGCGGCGGTGCGCATAGTGTGCGGTGTAACCGAGCGGCGGTGTGAGTAGAGTGCGGTGTAACCGAGGCGGCGGTGCGCGTAGTGTGCGGTCTCTAAAATTCTTTTACGAGTAAAATAGAAATTTTTGAAGAATTTTAAATGTATGCACGAGATGTATATTGATGCATTTTTTTTGTATTTTTATTTTTTTTGTAAAATAAAAACGAAGCACGTGCACACACACACAACAGTTAAAGGAAGGGGTAAAATGAAAGTTTGACCCTCATCATCGTTTTAAAAATCTTTTGTTTTGTTTAAAAGTTTTTAAAACAAAATGTTCCCAATGAGTCGCCAAGCGAAATTACCGGATCCGGCTCGCGCGCGGCGGCATCTCGCATTCGTCGCTTCGGGAAGTCGCCCGGATCCGAGAGGCAGACAATCGCGCCCGGCATCAGCTTATTCCGTTTTAGCGTTGCGTGTTGGAGGTGTCTCGCCGTTTTGCTTTCGCATTTTGTAGAGTCGCCACGCCGTTTTATTAAGCCCCAAAACATTGAAAAAGGGCATCGGTTTAAAGATAATTTTAAAGCTGTTTTTGTGTGATGAGATTTTGAGTTCGGAGGTCGAGATGACTCCTCGGGAAGAGAATATTAGAATATTAGAGCTCACCCGAGTAGCCTCGTAAAACGCAGTCTTTCGGATACCCCTAATATCCTTTAAATGTTGTGTGTGTGTGTGTGTGCTTTTAAAAATGCATCTTTGTATCGGATGTCTACATTGTATGCTATGTATGGAAATGTATTGAAATAGTATAGGAAGGAAGCCTTACCAATGTTGGTTCGTGTCTGTCTTCCGCTTGGGAATGGTGTTTGAGGTCGAAGTAGCGTTAGGTATGGATCGGGATTGCTTCGGGAGATGCCGGTTGTCCGCGGACGAGTTTCGGCGTGAGTTGAGGTTGTAGGCTGCGTTCGGGCAGAGGTTCGGCGTGCGTTGTGGATCGTCGGGATCACTCGGGCAGAGGTTCGGCGTGCGTTGTGGTGGCAGAGTCACTCGGGCGGAGTTTCGGCGTGGTTTGGGATCGTCGGTTTGACTCGGAAAGAGCGGGACACCGTGGAAAGACCGAGGCAAGGCCTCGGAGTACCACGAGGGGCCTCGAGTACCTCGAGAGTGCCTCGGGGCAGCGCGGGAGCGTCTCGGGAGCGCTCGGGGAGGCTTCGGAGCACCACAAGGGAGCTCGGAAGGCCTCGGAAGGATCCGAAAGGGGCCGGGAGTGCCTCGAGAGGACTTAGAGGGGAGCCAGAAGGCTAAGGGAGGAAGAGAGAAGAGGGAGGTGTCTCAAAATGAGGAGGGGACCCCTCTATTTATAGTAAAAATTTCGGAGCAAAGAGGTCCGTACGGACCTCCTTGGTTATCCAGAATTTTGGATTTCCTCGATTTGAGGAATGCTGCAATGATGGAGAATATTACGGAATGATGATGTCCCCCATGCAAGAAGGTCCGTGCGGACCATCTTGCATGCAAAGAGGTCCGTACGGACCAACTCTGCAAGGAAGTCATCATTTCTTGGATTTGAGGGAATATTGTGGACTTTAAGGGGATTTAGTAATCATTGAAACAAAGAGGTTAAAATCACGGACCTTAATTGCTTTTACGATTCCTGAAAATTCCCAAAAGGTCCTTTTGTCCCTTTTTATCCCAGAAAGGCTCCTCCCTTGGTTTGGTTGGGGGTTTGAGAGGGTTTTGAGAGGGTTTTGAGTGAGAGAGGTCTCTGAGACTGCGTGGATGAGTCTACGGTGTTTCCCGTGTGTTTGAAAGGGAGTGATCCAGATTGGGGTACTTACAATGTTGCACCTGCATTTTTTAGTCCAAAAGGCATAGCAATATAACAATAGATACCTGTGGGTGTTATGAAGGCGGTGTCCTCTCTATTGGATGGCTCCATCTGGATTTGTTGGAATCCTGAAGACGCGTCCATTAAAGTGAGAAGCTCATGACCCGAAGTGGCATCAACCAATGAGTCGATGTGAGGCAATGGGAAAGGATCCTTGGGACAGGCTTTGTTCAAGTCGGTGAAATCGACACAGACTCGCCATTTTCCGTTTTTCTTCTTGACCACAACCACGTTTGCTACCCATCTTGGATATTCTACCTCCCGTATCATGTTTGCTTTAAGTAAACGTTCTACTTCTTCCTTGATTATCTGGTTTCTTGTTTCTGCAAACTTCCTACGCTTCTGATGCACTGGCTTGAAACTGGTATCGATATTGAGCTTGTGGGTGATGACATATTTGCTGATTCCGGTCATGTCATCATGCTTCCATGCAAAGCTCTTCATTTTTCTTCTCAATAGGTCCACAAGTTTTTCTTCTATATCTGGTGGAATATCACTGCCAATAAGTACCTTGATGTCTGGATTTGAAGGGTCTAGCAATACTTCTTTCACATCGTTCTCCCTAGCTTCCAGGGCCTCACGTACTTTTTTCTGTAATTGATATGCTTGCTTAGGAGATGTCGACGCCTTCATTGAAGTCTTATAGCACTCCTTAGCCACTTGCTGATCACTATATATTTTAGCGACACCCCAAGGTGTTGGGAACTTCACGCACTGATGGTAAATGGAAGGTACAGCTTTCATTCCATGAATCCACGGTCTTCCAAGAATCACATTATAAGATGTCGCACAATCAATTATGCAGAACCGCTCCATTGTGTTGAGTCCTTTTGAGTAGATTGGAAACTTTATTTCTCCCACTGTTTCTTTGACTTCGCCACTGAAGCCTACCAACACTGATGATTTCTTGACGATCTCTGATTCTGGGATGTTCATCTCTTTAAGGGTGCTCATCATAATGAGATTGACAGAGCTACCCCCATTGACCAAGATGCGCCTAATGGTGCAATTGGCAATCTGCAAGGAATTGACTAGGCCATCATGGTGGGGTTCCAGCAAATTATCTCGATCACTCTCATCAAAGGTGATTGGCTCCTGGCAGGATGTCGACATCCTGAATGGTCTTTCTGGCTTCTCCTCCTTTGACTCCTTAGCATGTCGCTTCGCGGCAGAATAGGAAGTGCCACCACTGATGAAATTAATCACTTTTGTTGATGCTGGAGGAGAAACTGGTCGCTCTACTTCATGTGGAGCCTCTGCGTTCTCTGCCTTCTTCTTTCTGGATCCAAGCAACTCCTTGAGATGTCCCTTCGAGAGCAGGTAGCTGATCTCCTTTCTTAGCGCGATGCAGTCCTCTGTGATATGCCCAAAGTCCTCATGGTAGGCACACCACTTTGATTTGTCACGCCATCCCGTAGACTTCTCTGTCTTCTTTGGCCATCTTGCTTTGTCTCCCAGGTTGCCCATTGCACAAAGTACACCTGAAATGTCAACAGAAAAGCAATAATCAGAAATATTAGGCACATTATCATTATCTTCATCTTCACCCTCGATTGAATTAATTTTGATGTTGTCGACTCTCATATAAGGATTGGATCGGCTGTTTCTGCGGTGAGATGATTTGGTCTTCTTGTCCGGGTTGTCATATGTCGATACCTTGCCTGAAGACTTTGACCTTCGCAGCTCATCTTCCTCCAACCTTATGAATCTCAGGGCCCTGCTTCTGACTTCTTCCAACCGCTTATAAGGAGTCATTACCAAATCTTGATAATATTGGGAATCCTTCTTCAGCCCCATTTTGAATGCTTCTGTGGCTGTCGACATGTCAAGATTGGGAATTTCCAGAACTTCTCTATTGAACCGGTGGACATAATATTTCAGAGTCTCAGTAGGCTATTGGGTCACATTGTAGAGGTCACTTGTCAGCTTCTCGAATTGTCGACAGCATGAGAACTGATTATAGAACATGTTGATAAGCTGGGCGAAGGAGCCAATTGAGCCTAGGGGTTGCCTAATCAACCATTTGAGAGCTGGCCCAACCAAGGTCGACCCAAATCCTCTGCACAGACAAGCCTCTCTGAATTGTAGATGGATATTCACTATGTCCATCTTCTCTTGATAATGAGCGATATGCTCCTCTGGATCTGTGCTGCCGTCATATAATTTCATGGATGGAACACTGAAACGCTTTGGGATGCCGACATTTGCAATTGCTGGGACAAACCGAGATTGATTGTAGCAATTCTGAGATACCGGTTGGATTGGAGGGGTTATGCCGGGCACGTTCATTATCAGCTCCCATAGATCCTGCATCTGCTTGGCTAATGGATTTCCTGCAAAAGGGTCAGCCATAGGAATACGATTGAAAGTATTATTATTTAAATGATTATTCAGCAAACCAGTGTAGTCCGTGGTGGTTGTGACAGTGGTGTTGTCAATGAATGGGATGATCGGGGAGAATCCTGCTGAGGGTGGTGTCAATAAGGTGTCACCGGGCAAGGATGGCAACATCATCAAGGATGTCGTATGATGGGTTTGAGATGGACCACTCATTGGAATGAATTTATTCTGAAACGTAGATCCTTCGGTAGTGTCGAAGTTGAGGTTCCTTGCGCGCAATGGTGAGATGTTGTCAAGCCGGGAAACGATGAGCTGTTGATCCTTTATCTTGATCATGGAATTGGCCAGCAACTTCGAATTGCTATCTTGATGATCCAGCCTCTGATTCAGCTTGGTCAGGATACTCCGGATGTCGGCGTCCACGTTGGAAGATCCTGCTTTCTGTGACACTTGTGAAGGTTGCGTCATTCGCGGTCCTGACTGAGGAGGCGGTGGCAATGAGGTTGCCTTCTCTCCGGATGATGGAGTGACAGGCCACCCTTGGCGCGGCGGGAACATTGGGGTTGGTTGACATGATGAATCCTTTTAGGAAATGATCCAAATAATCAATAGACCAAGTGGCCCCTCGGTGGGCGCCAAATTGTTTTGGTAGAAAAAACAATAATGTCGAATCTTAACTTAGAGAGTGTATGGATTTAAACAATAAGAAGAGGACTTTGAAATTCGATTAAATGGAACAAATGCATGAAAATAAAGAAGGACACAAGGATTTTGTTAACGAGGAAAACCTTAGAGATGATAACCTCTTCGGAAAAAACCCCGGGAGTTAGGTCTCCAACCTTAAATGTTTCACTATAAGAATCGTAGTTACAAGTTTGGAAGACAATGGAGGTGTTTACAAGCTGTGTGTATGTAGAGTGACCGTGTGTCCTTAAATAATAAAAAAGTTAATAAAGATAATAACCATTCCCTAAAATTTCGGCATGCTCCCTTATCTTCTCAACGTCCATAAGACTTAGTCCTCCTTAACGTTGAAGAGACTCCGACGTGCTTGGTCAATATCTCGTCTTTAACTCCTTTGATTTTACTGTAAAATATTAATGAATATTATTAAATACGATAAAATACTTACAGTGGGATATCATCTTGATATGCAGGAACAACTGAGGATGTCACAATGCTGAAAATACCCATAACATCACTCCTATTTGTTTTATTTTTATAAGCATTGATTTAATTTTAATGACTACTCTTTTGTAAGTATAATTGAATGTTAAATGTAAAAAACTAGTAAAAGCTCGTGTTCGAGTATACGTTTTTTTTTTTTTAATTAAGCTCGTGAAAATGGGAAAGGGACAACTTAGTGAGGGCAAAATGAAAAATTTGGCTTATAGATCTGTTCATTGTACTGTTCATCCTCTTTGTCATTTATACTATTTATACTATAGATATGATGAGTGTTGGCATTTCACTAAACCTTATTAGGAATCTTTCGTAGGATTGTGTAGCACTTAATTAAGGGGTGGAAGTATATTTTATATTTCAAAAACGTAAAATCTAGGGAGAAACTAAGTTATGGAGAAACGGGTTACGTATGTCCAGAAGCTATTGAAAGGATATCCAGAAACTTTTTGTATTGGCCATGACCTTGTCCCATGGTTACTTCTGGATATCAGTCTCAAAGGTTGGATATCCAGAACCCTTTGAAAGGATATCCGAAAGCTTATGAAAGTGATATCCGAAACCTTCAAAATGATATCCGAAACTTTCAAAATGTTTACGGATATTCATTGATGGTTTACTGGATATACATTGAAGGTTTTCGGATATCCGAAACCTTCAATAAGCATTTTACAGTCTTGGCCTTGGATTTGGCTTCAAATATGTTTGGATATTCATTTGATGGTTTCGGATATACATTTGAAGGTTTATGGATATCCAGAAACCTTCAATAAGCAATTTCTGGTCTTGGCCTTGGATTTGGCTTCAAATCTATTTTTTCTGGATATCCACCCAAAGGCTTCTGGATATCCGTTCCAAAGCTTCTGGATATCCAGAACCCTTTGAGACTGATATCCAAAAATTTTTTTCTGGCTATCAAATGCATTGCTTCTGGCTATTAAAAACGCGTTTCTCCATAGTTATGGAGAAACGCGTTTCTCAGCAGACCTACTCTTTCAAAAATGAATAATCAATAAATTTCAACAATTTTTATTTCAAAATATATATATTTATTTCAATTTTTTTTTAAAAAACATTAGTATATATTTTAGGCGGTGGAATAGTATACTCCCTCTGTCCCAATAATAACTTCACCTTTTTGAGTGGACACGCAAATTAAGGAAATTGGTAACTGGAGAAAATGTTGTGAGTGTAATAGTAAAATATGAGAGAGAATGAGTGGAAGAAATAGTAAATTTGAAAAATGTTGTGAGTATAAAAGTGAAATAGGAGAGAGAATGAGTGGATGAAATAGTAAAGATTATTTGTTATTTTAGGAAAGGTGAAGTTTCTAACGGGACGCCCTTTTAGGAAATTGGTGAAGCTTTTATTGAGACTGAGGGAGTATTTTATATAATCTTATAAACATATTCCTCTTATAATAAATACTGAATTTTATTTTAAAATAAGAGTTTCATTTTTAACTTAAAAAAATAGTCTTATTACAATATAATTTCACCGACCCCCTTAAAATTTTCTTTTTGATTAGTAAAATGACAATTGTAGCCCGAATTTTTTTTTCTTGTACACAAATATTTTATAATTTGTAATTAATTTTTTTGATATATCAACTAAATTTTACCGGGAAGCAAACATATTGGAGAAGTGATTCCAAATTAAAAGCGAATAACTCACCAATCTCAACGCTGGCCGACATAATTCCTTTAACCTTGAATGGCAGCAGTCAACTTTATTTGACTTTTCCCTTTCAATACCAACTGTAAAACATATGGAGAACTGGAATTTTGACTTGACTTCGACAACCTGGATTGACCCTTCGTCTTAAAATTTTAATTTTAATTGGTCAATACTGATTAGTCTTTGAATATCTAAATACTCCCTCCATCCCCGTTTGAAGCTTCACCTTTTACCCAAATGAGTATTTCGATAGAAGCTTCACCTTTTTTAAAATGGTAATAAATGTGGATCCCATTTGTCAATCTCACTCACTTTTTTCTCTCATATACTTAAATTGTGGGATCCACTTGTCATATCCACTAATTTTTCTCCTCACATATTTAAATTGTGGGTCTCACTTATCATATCCATTCACTTCTTCCCTCTCACAATCCTTCTCCCACTCATCACTTTTCTTAATTTACGTGATTCACCAAAATGGTGAATCATTGGGTAGGATGGAGGGAGTATTATTTAATTAATACTTCATCCGTCCCGCCCGAAAGGGCATTTTTATGTCCTTGCACGGGAATTAAAAAAATCATGTAGGAAAGAGAAAAAGTGTATAGTGGAATAAATGTTGTGAGTGAAAAGTGATGTAGGAAAGAGAAAATGGGGTGAAAAATAGTTAGTGGATATTTATTGTGAGTATGACAAGTGGGTCTCACAAATAAAGAAATAATAAAAAACTTTCCATTTTTGGGTTATGCCCTTTCAAATAGGACACCCAAAAAGAAAATTTGTGCCCTTTCGAACGAAACGGAGGGAGTATCTTATTAACGGTATAATCCGAGTAAACACATTAAGCATAAAATGGGCAAGGCCCGATGAATCGAGTAAAATGAAAAATATACATAATTCTAAAATACGACGTATGGAATGGATTTTCCTACCTATTCTCGTCTTGCTCTACTCGTCATAAGACACCATGTCGGCCCAATGGATTTAGATCAAAATATAATCCATACAAATCTCAAATACGAAATAGGGAGTGGGCTTTCCTAACTATGCTCGTTATGCCTTCTCGTCATTTCGCACTATTTCGACTATATATAGCAGATTGAATAATATTAATAAGGCACAGAAATGACGTATGCCGACCAAGGCACCTATAAAAGCCGACGAGGGCTTCCCCAAAATTCGAGCAAGGGTCTCCTTGGTCATCATAAAGGCAAGTAAACGGGCTTTCATATCCTTGCTCCCCACTTATTCGACAGTTAGCATGTCGACCAACATTAAATGTCGAGAAGCATGCTGTTAGGCATACGTACAGAAGACACTAATTTAATATTACTCAAATAAGTATTTTGAACAGTTATAATCCATATAGGATTATAACCCTATTATTACACAAGTGTCTATTCAAAGATGGAATCTAAATATTACACCTATAAATATAAGTTATAATTCTCATAATTCAAGTAACGCATCTTTTGACTATAAACTTTTGTCAATTGATTTGCTGTCTATCACACAAAATACTTACTCTCATGTCGGAGGACATTCGCCGGTGAAACCCCGTCTTAATTTACGTATTTGTTCATGTGTTTCAGGCTATTCAAACATACATAATATAACATGCCGCTAAATTTTGGCTGATACGAATATTTTTGACATCATCAGGACATATTACTGATTACTATGGGACGAACAAAAGGTATCATTTGCATATTATTATGGGAAGGAGAGAGTACCCCCATCAAATAAGATAGATTTAGGGTTTGTACGGTTTAATCGAATATTAGTTCAGTAGGTTTGCGAATTCGATCGTGTTTGCATCGCAATGTCTTTTATTTTTGCCCTTCATTGATTGCATTTTGATTATTTCGCTCGACTCGTCATTTACTATCTGTTTAATTGCTCCTACTCACATCCTCGCTTTATATCTCGACATAACTTTTATACAGTTCAACCGCACAAACCCCTCTTAATTATCATCCTCCACATATCAAAAACCAGCTTTAGCAATATACTCCCTCCGAAAGTTCCAATATAAAGGTTATCAAATGTGGATACGCATAAATTAAGGAAAAAAATAAATTTTGTTAGTATTATAATGAGACTCAAAAAAAAAAATTAAAAATACTAACCTTTATATTGGAATGAAGGTTCAACCAATTGCGTAAAAGAGTTAACTTAGGGGTTTTATAAACGGAGATTTTTTAAAATGGAGCTTTTTTTGGCCGCTATAATTTTGAGCGGCCAAAATATCTCCAACTTTTTAAAATTCAATCGTCTAAAACTCTTGACTAATACGCTTAATAAAAAAAAACTGAATTTTTTTATCTCCGTTTTAACAAAAACGCTGTAAAACACTGGCCTTAGTTTTATTGGTATATGATAGTATTAGCTTTTATAATAGATGTAGATAATGTAGATAGCTCAAATCATGTTAAAAATGTGTGTTATCCTATTTATATACTCCCTCCGTCCCAATAAGAGCTGCCCATTTTTTGGGCAGCACGCAAATTAAGGAATTGGGGGGGAAGTAAAAATGATGTGAGTGTAATTTGAAAATAGGAGAGAGAATGAGTGGAGAGAATAGTAAATTATAATGGTGTTGTGAGTATTAAAATAATGGAGGAGAGAGAATGAGTGGAGGGAATAGTGAAGATTCCTTTGCCAAAAAAGGAAAGTGGAAGCTATTAACGGGACACCCAAAATGGCAAAATGGGAAGCTACTATTGGGACGGAGGGAGTATTAATTGACCGTAATCTTAGGATATACTCCCTCCGTCCCAGTAGAAGCTTCTCATTTTGTCATTTTGGGTGTCCCGTTAAAAGCTTCTACTTTCCTTTTTTGACAAAAAATCTTTACTACTCCCTCCGTCCCAATAAAAGCTGCCCATTTTTTGGGCAGCACGCAAATTAAGAAATTGAGGGGGAAGTAAAAATGATGTGAGTGTAATTTGAAAATAGGAGAGAGAATGAGTGGAGAGAATAGTAAATTATAATGGTGTTGTGAGTATTAAAATAATGGAGGAGAGAGAATGAGTGGAGAGAATAGTGAAGATTCCTTTGCCAAAAAAGGAAAGTGGAAGCTATTAACGGGACACCCAAAATGGCAAAATGGGAAGCTACTATTGGGACGGAGGGAGTATTTCCTCCACTCATTCTCTCTTCTACATTATTTTAATACTCACAACACTATTATAATTTACTATTCTCTCCACTCATTCTATCTCCTATTTTCAAATTACACTCACAACATTTTTTCTTTCCATCCATTTTCTTAATTTGCGTGCAATGAAAAAAATGGACAGCTTATGTTGGGACGGAGGGAGTATTTGTTCGTTTTTAATGAATAAGTATTAATGTGTTTTAAAATTTAAAAGTTTTCAAGACTAATTTACTAAAATTAAAAGTAAAAAAAATACACCCTAACCCTACGTGACATCTATAATATACTCCCTCCGTCCCGGTCGAAGCGTCACATTTTACCCAAAATAGCGTCCCGTTTATAGCGTCACCCTTTCCTAAAAAGGAAACTTTTATTAATATTTTATTATCCCATCCACTATTCCCTCCACTAATTCTCTCTCCTCTATACTCACAACATTTTTAAAATTCACTATTTCCTCCACTAATTCTCTCTCCTATTTTCAAATTACACTCAACATTTTTTCTTCCCACACTTTTCCTTAATTTGCGCGCCACCCCTAAAAGGATGACGCTTCTACCGGGACGGAGGGAGTAAATGAGTTCTTCCCTATGAACAATTTTTTGAACAGTTTCAAGTGTCGAAATTTTTATTTTGCCCTCATACATTTGTCCTTTTCTCATTTTACCCTTTAAAAATTTTTTTTTTAATTAAAAAAAAAAAAAAACAACCCGTGTCCTTGAACACGGACATATACTAGTATTTAAAAAATGGGAAAAAGGCTTGGGTGACCCGCTCGTGACTTTAGCGCTTAGATTCCATTGAACTGGGTCTAGCTGTACTTGGTCAAGAAAATGATAAAAATACCCCTAAGATGTTGGTGTAGCCGGGGACAACGAACCAGGCACGTGGATGGATCATGACAATAACTGCTACTACTAGTTTCTTCTCTTCCCATTAAATATCATTATAAATACTCTACCCGTATAATAAAATCTTTTGAGGGTTAGGTTAAATTAAATTAAATTAAATTGAAGAAAAGAAAAGAATCCCACATTTTCTTTGGGGGATGAAGAGAGAGAAAAGTAAGGCGGGAAATGGTGGGGTGAGGAAGAAGAAGTTGAAAGGGGTGGTTGCGGTGGAGCTGGTGGTGGACGTGAAGAAAAAAGAGGACGTGGAGGTGGAGGTGGTGGTGGTGAAGGGGAGCGGCGGAAGTGAGGCGGTTGCAGCGGAGGAGGAAGTGGTGGAATTGCCTGCCGGAGGAGGGTTGTGGAACGCGGTAATGGTGAATGAGCAAATGTCTTGGGGCACATTTGGGTTGTATTCATTTATGGATAGTGAAGTTTATAGTGAAATGAATAGTGATGTTGTTTTAGATGATTATGATATTTGGAATTTGAAGGAAATTAGAGAGATTCCTAATCCATGATTGTAATGGAATTTGCTAATGAAAGTCTTAAATTTCTAACTTTATTTTCAGTAGTAGCTCGAATATTAAGATTTGATTCATTGTTATTGATATGATATTAAAAATAAACTTGATCATGAGCACACTGATCCATTTTTTTTACTAGGGGTACTGATCCATTTTTACTGGGGGTAGGGGTGTAAGTGGTTTGATTAAAATCACGATTCGTAATCGAAGTAAATTAAATAACGCGGTTTAGTTCGTATTTCATATAATATTGGTTTGTTTCGGTTACAAAAATTGCGAAATCATGTGTTTTGATTTAGTACGCGGTCTGGACCTCCAAACCACGGTTCGAAACTGCAATACCGAACCAACAAATTGTTCAATATTAATTGTAGATATTCATATCTTTCATCTACACATCACATTTAGATTTGAAAACTCCTATTTTTATTAATAAATTTTAGCCCATAACCCTTTTTTGTTTTGATTAATCTTACTGTAATAATATTAATTCACTATTTAGCAAATACTATTACAAGTAATCAAATTACATGTTGTTATTATAAACATTGAATCACAATTTCAACTTGTTTTTAAATAATGAATATCTTCTATAAGTTTGTCTGTAAAATTAAAACAAACATGACAATAAATTGTGTATTCTGAAAGCTTGTTCTAATTAATGATTTAATCAGTGTTATATTTCATGATTTGAAACGTGCCTTGAATTGTGGTTTAAACCGCAGTTCTAACCGTAAAATCAAATCGGGCAGGTTTGAATTTTTTCAAGATTCGGTTTGCTTTGAAATTTTTCTTAACCGATTACTAGTGGTTCAGTACGTAGCCCAAATCGAACCATTTACACCTCTAATTTTTACGTTGTGCAATTAAGATTAATCGGGCAATTGAAGATATGTTAAAAGATCCGAATGGTTAACGACAATTCCAAATGCTCTTCTTACCATAATACATGTTGGGTGGACTATGATAAATTAAATGAATCTAAGATATTTGTGTTCAATGAATAATGCATAATATGAATTTCAAGCTTTGATCGTTACAATAATTTTGTTCATAACCCCACTTTTTTGGACCTAGATACCAAATGGTTACTTTTCGTTTGTACAAAATAATTAAAAATAAAAAAAAAATACCTTGTGGTCAATTGAAATTATGTTATGGAAATTTATTGACCCTCTATTATTCCGTACACATACTTTGATCAAATGACAAGAATTTGAATTATACACAATCATTAGGGGAATGGATGGGCAAATTGGAATATTTGCAGAAACATGAAACAAAAGATAAAAACAAGATCTCTCATGTCTTTGTCAAATATAATTCACATGACTCGGCAAACAGTTGGGATTTGAAATGGTCGACATGGGACGCATTAAGCTACCATTTGGAATTTTCCATTTTAACAACTAGTCGATAGATGATCTCCGGCTAATAACCTACGTCATGATTATAAGATATAGTGTATGAGTTTAAGTAAACTGTATAAAAATAACGTAAATTTCAAATAGCCAAAATAACGTTACCTTTTTTCTATTGTCTATGAATTGGTATTTATAGAGTTGTCAATGGATATTGATAAATCACGTAAATCATGAATGGATATTAGGTATAATCGTGTTCGAGAATATAGCAAGCGGTTACGTATAACGATGTGGGTTATGCACGTTTGGTTTGTTCGAGTTCGCCTGATTGATCGAGGTCGACATTCGTGACATGGCTAGGCAGAGATTGAACGAGGGGTAAATCGCGTGTCGGACAAAGCTAGGTCGGCACCAAAAGAGGTCAGACAATAAGCAGGGCCAGCCCGTTGAGCTAGACCCGTCACTTTGATTCCGTTTAGTAGCCCTCAACTTTCTAACTCGAATTGTCGGGTAGAAAGTTATGATGAATTTTTGTTGTTGGATGGAGGCATTGTCCGTCGCTCGACTAGTAGGATGTAGGTCGCTTCTCGACGTTTGACTTTTGGCGGTGGATGAGTTGTCTTCCATATGCAGTAATTTCTGCACTTAATGGTACGAATTATGTCGATTGGACATTCGCATTGGAAACGGGCGTGGGCATTTAATTCGGCCCATTATTTGACAATAATCCAACCGTTATCCAAACATTTCCAATTCAGGTAAGGAAAAAAGAAGTATAAAAGGAGCAAATTCAATCATTTTCAAACTATACAATCTCCAAATTCCATAAGAACTTGGCAAGAAGCAGAAAGCGAGAAAACCATCTCCGACGTTAGCAAGCTCTTTTCCGGTGATTCATTACCCTTCCCTTATTTAGAAAATTCAGGTATTCTTCGATTATGATTTTTCTGGTTTGATTTTGAAGCTTTTCTCTGTTTCTGTCATGTCTAGAGTTTTGGGTTTTGAGATGGGGGAAATGCATGGGTATAATTGTATAAACCTTAGGGTCTATAAATGGGTAGACGACCCATGGAGGGATTAACCTTAGAAGAGTGCATTACCATCTTAACTCGATGGAACTTATTTTTTTGGTGAGATTGGGTTTTCTGCTAGTGAGAGTTTGGGGGACATGGTTGTTGACGACCCACGGGTTGTTCGCTTCCGTCTTTTTAACAAACTCATTGACTATCTTATTATTTTCTACATTAAGTCTAATAAACCTCCATTTCCTCGTCATAGGCTTCCTTTCCCAGAGGAATCTAGGTTGCCCTTAGGTAGTTCAGATCCCTCTTCATCTAGGATGGATTCCCTTGATTCCTTGTCTTTTGTAGATATGGAGGACAACGATCAACAAAACGCTGCCAGCTAAAGTGAGGCGTCGACCTCTTCCTTAATTCGAGTAGGGTGACCTTCTACTATGGCCAGTTTGAGGTAGGTTTGAGGCTCCATTTAGATCATTTCATCTACAAAATTCTTGAGTGTATGGCCGTTGTTCCAATGCAGCTCGGAGCGAACGCAGTTAGGGTGGTGGTCGCCTTCGCAATGGTATGCCGATTTGTAGAATACGAGCCTTGTATGCACGTTTTCCGAATGTTTTTTAAGGTGATGATAAATGATACGACCTGGGGGATTACCACCCCTGCTAGAGCCAAGGTGCCCAAATTGTTTATCAATCTACCCAACAAGGTTTCGGGTTGGAATAGCCACTTAATTTTGGTTGAGAGTAGAAAGGGTTGGAAGTTCCCACTACCTGAGGATGATTCAGTGCAGATGAAGGAGGAGGACTACTGGGTCCCTGAGTGGAGTGATGTACTAGCCTGTAGGTTGAGGGCAGTGGCTTGTAAAAGTATGATTAACTTAGCGACACTCAAACTAACAATGACTATTACATCCAAGATGGAATGATGATGGGCGGTGATGGCAGGGACGCTCCCCTAGTACCTATAATAAGGAGCATTAGATATCCAGACTGAGTGATCCATGAGAGGGAGAGTTTTTAGTCTCAATGCCATTTCTGTAAAAGGACTCCGGGCCACTGCAAGAATTTGGTCTAATATGGCGGTTATGTCTCTTCTAACTATTGCCTTTGTTAGGCCCAATTGGTAGGAAAACAGGATAGAGGGGGTGTGGGGCCTCCCCAATTCCAGGACCTATAGACTCGTGTCCCAAGCTGGAGGGTCCCAAACTACCTCCGTTAAAAAAAAAACTTTTCTTTAGATTAACTTGAAAAGTATAACACTCTTTTAAAATCAACATAACCTCTCCACCTGGATGTAGTATATAAACCAAGTTTCGAAACCATAACCTTTTTAGTTACAACACTACAATGTAAAGGCTTACACAAGCCAACTTTAAAACAAAACCAATCCCATGATTAATTACAACACAACCATACTAAAAATGTTTTATATACAACTTTCCCCAAAAAGAATAACATCAACCACGACTCCCAACTCCCAAACCACAACATACCCTGACAATCCAAAAGATGTCCAAACTCCTCTCCGGCCTCTCCGGCCTCACCGGTCCGGTCCTCCTGTCTAAGCGGGATCTAAAACAATAAAGGGAGAAGGGGTGAGAATAAATCTCAATAAGATATTATGGATGCACCAATATGCCATATAATATGCAACACATAAACAGGTTGCTCATAATCACATTGGGAAAGCGGTAAACACATTACGTTACCTCATTTTACCTTTTCCGTCTGACCAATCAGTCATATAAAACATATAAGACTCCCAGCTATCTGTAAGGCTCTTGGCACGATACAGAAGTGGCCAATCCCACGTCTGTGACCACAGACGGGCCCAGACACAAATATAATGTAATACTCCCAGCTATCTGTAAGGCTTCTGGCACGATACAGCAGTGGCCAATCCCATGTTTGTGGCCACAGACGGGCTTAATCATAGGTATAATGCAATTCAATAACTTATAGAACAAATCTATACTTGATTGTATCCCACTATACCCATAACCTCAGTTCATATAACCACATTCAAGTACATAAACAGTTACTTGAAAATAAGTCCACGCATTAGGATATCAATATATAACATGGCAATGCTACTCATGCTAGACCATCACAATAGTGCAACTTACATTGAAACACTATTGAATAATGCCAAACCAAACAACATCGTATAATACTCATGTTTAAACAAATAAAGTAGTACAACATGTATTTAAACACTATGTGCACAACCCACCATGAATATGCAATCACATATGGGCACAATGTATATCAAGTATGCCCTACATATCCATGTCGTAATATTAAACACCTTCTATAAAGGTTCCATATCCATTTACCAAGTTTTTATCAACTTTGGTTCAGTTTCCATAACGCCTTTCAATCATTTTCAAGGCAATATTTAAAGACCTTACCTTAATCATTTTGGGTCATTTAAGACTCCATTATATAGTACTAATGTTGTACTAGAGTTATAGTTATAGAGGAATCAATTCCGTAATAAGTTGCTTAGGTTTACAAGCTTGCAAACTTAATACCAAAAACCAGTCCTTGGCACGACTCGTGCTCCATGGCACGACTCGTGCCCAAATTCCGCACGAGTGCACCAAGTATCACGACTACCTCATACGAGTGAAAACTGAGGGTCACGACTCATGCTCCAGGGCACGAGTCGTGCCCTTTGCCTAGAACCATGCTGAAGCTTCCCATCAGCAGCAAGGCGAGGAAAACAACCGCCTAAGTGCGAAAAGACAGTGCGAGCTTTGTTATGCCGAAACCTAAATGTTAAGTCAGCAACACTTCCAAATGCCACTTCTTCCCGTCGCATCCATCTTCAGGACGATCTAGTCACAGGTTTTCACTTCTCAGTGAGTGAAAGATTTGTCCCCGGGTCTACGTTGAAAGCTTCTATAGTAGAACTCATTTTTCTCAGATCCAACTACTCCAATAGCCATATACCAACACCAAGTCATCAACCAATATTCCCACAAGGCCAAATAACATCACTATATCACCTCTACCCTTCCAAACCAAACATTATATCAAAACCTTACCATGTTTATTCCAAACAATTCATTTTCCTTTCATTTCAAAGCCAAATAAATATCACAAGCAACAAAAATCGTCTCTTTCACCATAATATCATTTTTAAACACAAAATGAACAATTACGGAAAGAAATCATAATAACTTACCTAAAATAGGTCGAAATAAAGAGAAGATTTGATCGGCTATAAATGTTCTACTCGACTTCTGGATCAATTATTTGCAATCAAAACGGAAAACGAATTGACGGTTAATTTATACGGATTTTCGGAAGGTAACCCTAGGTTTAGGATGAAACGTAAGGAGAAAGAGAACTGAGGGAGAGACTTGAATGTTCTGGGAGAGAGAAGAAGGATATTTATATAAAAGATTTTACACTTTAGCTCCTCCAAGTTCTAAATCATACAATCAACCACCTTAACTTTATATTTACACCTAAGCTCCTCAATACTTTTTATAACCTTTCATTTCAAATTTCAATTATTACACTTTACCACAATCATTTCTATCTATTCCATTTAAACATTATATTTTTAAATTTAATTGGTTAACATTCTAAAATCACATAAATGACCAAATTATCCAAATAAACACATAACCAATCCAATTATCATATAATGCATAATAGGAGATGCAATGCACCCCACCCCCACGTGCTCCACGTGTGACCAAAATGGTGCCTAGGTTTAGGGTCGTGACACTCACTCCCCCTTAAATAAAATTCGTCCCGAATTTGAACTTCACTTACCTGAATGCTCAAATAAACCAGGATATGCCTCTCTCATTTCAGATTCCAATTCCCAAGTAGCTTCCTCAATGGTGTGATTCTTCCACAGAATTTTCACCACAGGAATACTCTTGGTACGCAATTCTCGCACTTGCCATTCCAGAACCCTCAAAGGTTCCTCCACGTAGGACATATCTGCCTGTACATCCTCTGGAGGAGAACTCAATACATGAGAGGAATCATAACAGTACTTCCTCAACATAGAGACATGAAACACATCATGGAGAGAAGAAAGAGATGGAGGTAGAGCCAATCGATAGGCTAACTCACCCACCTTCTCTAATACCTCGAATGGACCAACAAATCTAGGAGCCAACATCCCTTTGTTGCCAAACCTTTTAATCCCAGTTCTTGGTGAAATCTTCAAGAATACAAAATCACCAACCTAAAATGATAACTCCCTTCTTCTAGTGTCGGCATAGCTCTTCTGTCGACTCTGGGCTTTCTTTAATCTGTCACGAATTACTTTAATCTTCTCAGTTGAGTCTCTAACCAAGTCTGGACCCTAAATTTTAGCTTCACCAACCTCGCCCCCAACACATTGGAGATCTACATTTCCTACATACAGTGCCTCGTATGGTGCCATCTCAATACTGGACTGGTAGCTGTTATTATAAGCAAATTCCACTAAAGGCAAATGGTCTTCCCAAGATGAGTGAAACTCCATCACACAAGCTTGAAGCATGTCCTCAAGAATCTGAATGGTCCTCTCAATCTGCCCATCAGTCTGAGGATGAAATGCTGTGCTAAAACTCAACTTGGACCCCAAGGCTTCATGCAAAGCCCTCCAAAATCGCGAGGTGAATCTCAGATCGCTATCAGAAACAATGTTGACAGGCACTCCATGAAGTCTCACAATCTCACGAATGTACAACTGAGCCAATCTCCAATGAATACTTGGTTGAAACTGGTAGAAAATGAGCTGATTTGGTCAGTCCATCCACAATCACCCATATAGCATCCATCTTCCTCGAAGTAGGAGGCAATCCAGTCACAAAATCCATAGAAATGCCTTCCGACTTCCATTCCGGAATATCCAGTGGTTGAAGTAATCCTGCGGGTCTTTGATGTTCAGCTTTGATTTGTTGACAAGTCAGACACTTTGATACAAACTCAGCAATTTCCTTCTTCATGCCATTCCACCAATACCCTCTCTTCAAGTCATGATACATTTTCGTGCTTCCTGGATGAATAGAAAACCTGGACTTGTGGCCTTCCTCTAACACTTTCCTTTTGATTTCTGGGGAAGAAGGTACACAGATTCTACCTTTGAAGGTTAAGACCCCATCTTTGTTCAACCCAAACTCCCCAGTCTTTCCATCTTGTAATTTCTCCAAAATTTTCTTCAATTCAATATCATTCTGCTGAGCTTCCAAAAGATCTCCATATAGAGTAGGAACTGCTCTGACATTCGCTAATAACATATCACCTCTCAATTCCCGAGACACCAAGGATGATAAATGAGCCTTGCGGCTAATAGCATCAGCCACCACATTAGCCTTCCCGGGATGATAGGAAATAACACAATCATAGTCCTTCAGAAGCTCCAACCAATGCCTCTGTCTGTTGTTCAATTCCTTTTGGGTAAACAAGTATTTCAGGCTCTTATGATCAGTGAACATCTCAAATTTGGCTCCATATAAATAATGTTTCCACTTATGCAAGGCAAAGACAATAGCAGCTAACTCCATGTCGTGGGTTGGATAATTCTGCTCCGCTGGTGATAACTTCCTCGAAGCATACGCAATTACCTTCCCATTTTGCATAAGGACACAACCCAATCCTTCTTTGGAGGCATCACTGAAAATAACAAAATTTTCACAACTATTTGGAAGTGTAAGAATCGGAGCTGAAGTCAATCTCTTTTTCAACTCAGTAAAGCCAGCTTCACACTTGGCATCCCAAACAAATGGTATATCCTTTCGAGTCAATTTGGACAACGGAGTTGCAATCCTCGAAAATCCCTCTATAAATCTTCGCTAATACCCCGCTAAACCAAGAAAACTGCGAACCTCAGTCACTATAGAAGGCTATTTCCAGTTGCCTACGGCCTCAATCTTCGCAGGATCCACCGCAATACCAGTACTGGATACCACATGACCGAAGAAAGAAATTTGTTCAAGCCAAAACTCACATTTGCTGAACTTGGCAAATAACTGTTTCTCACGAAGCACTGATAAAACAATTCTCAAATGCTTCTCATGTTCTTCTTGGGATTTGGAATATACCAGAATATCATCAATAAAAACCACAACAAAACTGTCAAGATACGGCTTGAAGATCCTGTTCATCATGTCCATAAATACTGCTGGTGCATTAGTTAACCCAAAAGGCATAACAAGAAATTCATAATGCCCATACCTTGTTCTGAAAGCTGTTTTAGAAATATCATCTGGTCTGATTTTCAACTGATGGTATCCGCTACGCAAGTCAAGCTTGGAATAGATAACGAAACCTTGGAGTTGATCAAATAAGTCATCAATATGAGGAAGAGGATATTTGTTTTTGATAGTAGCTTGATTCAACAGTCTATAATCAATACACAACCTCAACGTACCATCCTTCTTCCTAACAAACAAAACTGGTGCTCCCCAGGGTGAAACACTGGGACGAATGAAACCACTGTCTAACAATTCCTGCAACTAAATTTTCAACTCTTTTAACTCAGCTGGAGCCATTCTATAGGGTGCTTTAGAAATTGGTGAAGCACTTGGCAATAAGTCAATACAGAACTTCACCTCTCTATCCGGAGGCATAGAATACTCAGTTGAGAATACATCAACATATTCATTCACAACTGAAACAGAAGATAGCTCAGGAGACTTCTTACTAGAGTCTAACACCTATGCCAAGTATCCCTCACACCCTTTGATAACAATTTTCTAGCCTTTAATGCAGATATAACATGAATGCCAAATAAAGACTTATCAGCATCAAATAAAAACACAGGCACATCCGGCATAGAAAAGGTGACTCGCTTCTTGCGACAGTCCACCAAGGCATGACAATTACTCAACCAGTCCATACCTAAAATAACATCAAAATATAGGATTGGTAACTCTACCAAATCCACTGGCAATACATGCCCACATATATGATTACCTCACAATCATGATAAATCAAAGAGGATTCGAGGCACTCTCCCACGGGAGTAGAGACCTCTAGCACATAAGGCAACAACTTAGGCAACTTATGCAATGTGAATACAAAATGAGATGCGGCATAAGAATGGGACGACCCAGGGTCGATAAGAATACGAGCCCTGACACTTGAGACAGGTACAATACCTCTAATGACCGCGGTGGGATCTACTGCGCCTCGACCCAAGGCAAACACTCTACCTTGCACTCTCTCCTTAGGCTTCCCCTCAACATCCCTCTTCGCACCAACTCTTGGCTGGTCACCCTGCTGTCTATTACCTGGAGCTTGGCCCCATCGAGGTTTAGGACAATCTCTTCTGAAATGCCCCATTTCTCCACAATTCATACATTTTCCTTGTTTTCTCCAACAGCTGTCTTCAGAATGTCCCACCTTCTTACAGAAATTGCAAACAGTCCCAAACTGGCTGGATACAGAATGAGTAGAAACTGTAACATTTCCTCCTCTGGCCACTCCTGAAGTTGAAGGCTTTGGCTGACCCCTGGTCTGACCTGAACTCTGGCCTGAAAACTTGGGTTTAATTCCACTACCTTCAGTTTTGCCCCGATGTTCTTCAATATCATTTTCAATTCTGTAAGCCATGTTCACTGCTGCTTGATAGTTGGGGAAATCATGTGTCAACAGCTGCTTTCGGAACTCCACTCTCAGTCCCTTCACAAATCTATAGACTCTCCTTCCTTCATCTGGTACTAAATGTGGACAATACCTCGCCAGCTCTGTGAATTTCGCCGAATACTGGGCCACTGTCATTGTCCCCTGCTCGAGCCTCAGAAACTCTACCTCTCTCTTGTCTCTGGTAATCACTGGAATGAAATGTTCTTTAAATATTCTGGTAAAGTTGTCCCAAGTTTGGGGCGTGTGGTCCCGCTCCCATCTCTCCTTAAGTATTTGCCACCAGTGCTTTGCAGGACCTTCCAGTTTGAACACAGCTCATCTGAATTTCTCCTCGTCTGAACTTTCCATTGCCACAAAAATTTTACTCATAGCTTTCAACCATCTTTCTGCTATCACTGGATCTGGATCCCCATTGTAGCTTGGTGGAGCCATTTTGACAAACTTTTATAACCCGTGTGCTTGCCTTCCCTCAGGTTGATGTTGAGCCTGACCCTGAGCTGCCATATTATGAAGAAACACCCTGAACATATTCATCATTTCAGCATTCTGGTTTCCCCCGGCTCCCATAACACCCAGATTTCCCTAGTCCCTTTGCTGGTCATCACCAGTTCCAGCCATTACACCAATCCCTGCATTAAACACTCGGCGTCAGATATCACACACTCCCCCTTAAACTACACTTCTACCCTTGACTTCTAACCAATCCTCTGATACCAACTGTGAGGCCTCCCTAACTCCAGGACCTATAGACTCGTGTCCCAAGCTGGAGGGTCCCAAACTACCTCCATTAAAAAAAACTTTTCTTTAGATTAACTTGAAAAGTATAACACTCTTTTAAAATCAACATAACCTCTTCACCTGGAGGTAGTATATAAACCAAGTTTCAAAACCATAACCTGTTTAGTTACAACACTACAACGTAAAGGCTTACACAAGCCAACTTTAAAACAAAACCAATCCCATGATTAATTACAACACAACCATACTGAAAATGTTTTATATACAACTTTCCCCAAAAAGAATAACATCAACCACGACTCCCAATTCCCTAACCACAACATACCCTGACAAACCAAAAGATGTCCAAACTCCTCTCCGGCCTCACCGGTCCGGTCCTCCTGTCTCAACAGGATCTAAAACAATAATGGGACACTACTAGAAACTGACCATTTACCGACGGAAATATCTGTCGGTAATTGTCCATTTACGTTGGTAAATGGTCATTACCGACGGATTTCGTCCGTCGGATTCCGTCTGTAAAAAGTGGTTGGTAATACCGGCGGACCAATTCCGACGGTAATTTCGGGGGGTCGTCCGTCGGTAAACCAAAATAATCCGCCGGAAATCGTCCGTCGGCAAGGAAGTACGCCGGCCGATCGCCGGAGTGATGCCGGAGAGTTACCGACGGATATGTCCGTTGGAAATCGTAAGATTTACCGGTGGATCGTTCGTCTGAAATTATATAGAATTACCGGTGGATTAGGGTCCGTCGGTAATGAAAATAAATTACCGACAACCCGTCAGTCGGTAATGGTATTGATTTTTTTTATTTACCGACGGAAATTTCCATCGGTAATCTGTCCAGATTTTAAAAAACAAATTATGTTTTATTTTTAAACTACCTGTAAAAGGCTGTAACCTATTCAAACAACCTGTTTTAAAAAAATTCCAACAATTACAAACAAACACAAACAACATGTTTCGCTTGAACATCAAATAAAATACAAGTATCCAACAACAACCATCCAAATCAAGCGAAACAGGAAAGGGGAAAGGGGAAGGGGAAAGGGGAAAAGGGGAAAAGGGAAAGGGAAAGGGAAACTACATATGTTTGATTGATTACATGTCAAATAAAATTCAAGTTTAACTACCACGACCACTAGCGCTACCGCTACCACCACTTCGCCTAAGGTATTGACCGACTGATGAGGCAGAGGCATTACCGCTAGTAGGTTGCTGTGGTTGCAAATTCATGGTGGCCAAGTATTGTTGCATGCGCTGCTCAAACTGGCTTTGCATGCGCTCCTCCAACTGGCTTTGCACGTTCTCGCTCTTCCGAAGACGTTCCTCCAAAATGCTCTGCACCTGGCTCTGCTCCTGGCTCTGCATCTGCTCCACTTGCCTTTGAACCTCTCTCTGAACCCGATCATCGAATGCCTCTTGATCCACATGCTGACTGCCAGAGGAAGAAGAAGAAAAGCACTGCGTAGTAGGGCTGCGGAATGGCATGTTAAAATACCCAGCACCATGTCCTCCGAATCCAGGTAAGCGATCTCCCTTTGGTCGCTTGTCTCGGAGGACAATGGCCGTCCAAAGCTTTTCACGAAAGGCGGGCCGCTCGGTGCTCTCAGGCTCCATACTTTCTTCTTCAATAGCCTCGTCACGAGCACGCCTATCATACTCTTCATGGAAAAAAAACATTATACACTATAGTAGAAAATAATATTTCTTTAACCAAATAATTTATAATTTACTAATAGAAAATACTATTAACACTTACATAAAGACTCTGGTAATAAGGGTTAACCCATTGTAGCCCTGAGCCATCAGGAGCCTCCGCAGTATGCGTAGCCATAAACACAGCAGCTGCATCAACCTGATCATCTCCGTGTTTCTTTTGCTTAACATATAAAAAAAATAAAAATTCAAAATTTCATCAAATAATTTTAAATATTAATTCTTTGTTGTAAAATATATAATTTTACAATGATGAATTAAATTAACATTTATAAACAAGATGAGAGTCGTTCTCATCCACAACTATCAATACTCAATCTCATCTTAGACCAAGAAAGACAGAGCAGACAAGTTCTCGACTGTTTGAGCAAAGGATTTTCTGTTTAATAAGAAATTTTTCCAGTTTCACTATCCTCTTCTCTCTAAGGATCTCAAACATCACAGCCATATTTGTGTCAGTGCCTGTTTCACTCTTCACTAGTGTTATACGGTCACAAGTAAAAACAAGGTAACAGTATAACACCAGTGAAGAGAAAACAGACACTGTCACAAACATGGCTGTGATGTTTGAGATCCTGAGATACAATACGGACAGTGAAACAGGAAAAACATTTATTAAACAGAAAATCCTTTGCTCAAACAGTCGAGAACTTATTTGCTCAATCTTTCTTGGTCAAAGATGGACGGATTTTGATAGCTGTGGATGAGAAAGGCTCTCATCTTGTTTATATTTTAAGATGTTAACCACCAACCACAATACCCTATAAGGGTGCCACTAAGAGTTTTCTTCCTAAGTTTAGACATTGATTAGGAGTCTAATTCCTTAACAATACTTCCATCCAAGTTTTCCTAATTTTAGATATTCACCCACTCCCCCTTTGACTTTACACAAGCCCTCTAATATAAATTAAGAGTAAACAGTTGATTGCTTGATCAAACATAGAGAAATGTTTAGGATAATGCAATTTACATACTAGGGGTCGTAGATTCATCTTGTCGAAATCATGTTGCAATGGCAACATGCCCATACGTGCTAGGTCGTGTAGGTATTCTAGCCTATTATTAAAATTCATACAATTTATTTTAGTATATTTGAAAATGGTGTATCAAAAACCAACCGTTTAAGGTAGGCTGAAAAAGTGTGATCCGGCCTAAGGTGCATCTAGGGTGCCAGGATTGGTATCAGGCGCTCAAACGTAGGCGACATACATCACCGTCCGCGATGCCGTCAATCGCCCCAAAATGGGATCTAGAACATGTGAGGTAGTGTGCGGTTGAATATGTTACATTATTGAGACATTCACCCCCTCCCCCTTTGACTTTACACAAGCCATCTAATACAAATTAAGAGTAAACAGTTGACTGCTTGATATATCAAGAAAGACCAAATATGGTATTGAAGTTGCAAAGAGGGTGATATAGCCAAAACAAAACAATGCAATATAGCAGGAAGATGGCCACTGAAATTCGAAGAGTATTATCTAGAAATTGGAAAGAATAGTAATGGTCCATCTTCTCTATGCATAACATTGCAACAGCCAAAACATGAAACCAAAAAGAAACTTGGTACCATAGTTCAAAAGCAAGTCAATTTAACTGAGTAGGAACAACAAAACAAATTTATTACCAATTAAGACACCAAAGAATCAATCTAGTGGCTGGAATCCACCATGTCAAAAAGAACATGCATAACTAAAAGAAAATGCGAGAATACTGCAAATATATCAAAGGAAAAGACTTTTAGAAAGTTTTCAATATGATAGTCAAGCTGTGACACCACAGTTGCCTCTTGTAAGTACCCCAATCTGGATCACCCTCTTTCGAACGCACGGGAAACACCGCAGACTCACACAAATGCAGTCTGGAACACCCGTAGCGCTCAAAAACCCAAAAAACCACCAACCAAACCAAGGGAGGCCTTTCTGGGACAAAAAAGCACAAAAGGACTTTTTAGGAATTTTGGAAAATTTGGAAAAGCACAGAAGGTCCGTACGGACCTCTTTGCACCAGAAATAATTATTACAAAATCCTCTTAAAGTCCACATTATTCCCTCAAATCTGGGAAAACTAAAAATTTGGATTTCATGGAAAGTCCGTACGGACCTTCTTGCACGTTTTCCAAAACTATAAATAGAGGGCTCCCCCTCCCTCATTTTACATACCTCCCTCTTCTCCTCTCTCCCTAAGCCTTCAGGCTGCCCTTCTAAGACCCCTCGGGGCACTCCCGGTCCCTTTCGGTTCCTTCTGGGGCCTTCCGAGCTCCCTCGCGGTGCTCCGAAGCCCTACCGAGCGCTCTCGAGACGCTCCTGCGCTGCCCTGAGTCACTCTCGAGGTATTCTGAGGCCCCTCGTGGTACTCCGAAGCCTTGCCAGGTCTTTCTCGAGGCATCCCGACCCTTTCCGAGCCAAAACGACGATTCTGATGCACGTCGGAACTCTGCTCAAACGCAATCGACGATCCCAACGCACGCCGAAACTCTGCTCGAGTGCACACCTAACAATCCCGAGGCACGCCGAAGCTCTGTCCGCAGACAACCGGCACATCTCGAAGCAATCCCGGTCCGTCCCGGAACACTATTCCATCCTAAAACACTATTCCCCAGCGGAAGACAGACACGAACCAACATTGGTAAGGCTTCCTTCCTACACTATTTCAATACATTTCAATACGTAGTGTACAATTTAGACATCCTATACAACATGCATTTTTAAAAGCACATACACACACACACAACATTTAAAGAAAGAAGGGGTACCGAAAGACTCATTTTTAAGAGGCGACTCGAGTGAGCTCTAATATTCTAATATTCTCTTTCCGAGGAGTAACCTGACCTCCGAACTCAAAAATCTCATCACACAAAAAACAGTTTTTAAACAGATGCCTTTTCTCAATGTTTTGGGCTTAATCAAAACGGCGTGGCAACTCTACAAAGCAAAAACACAGCGAGACACCTCCTCCAACCAACGAATGCGAGATGCCAGGGCTCCGCGCCCGAGCCGGATCCGGGTAATTTCAGTTGGCGACTCCGCTGGGGACAATTTTGTTTTAAAAACTTTTAAACAAAAACAAAAGATTTTTAAAACGATGATGAGGGGTCAAACTTTCATTTTACCCCTTTCTTTAATTGTTGTGTGTGTGTGCATGTGCTTTACTTTTTATTTTACAAAAAAAATAAAAATACAAAAAAAATGCATCAATATACATCTGTGTACATACATTTAAAATTCTTCAAAATCTTCTGTTTTACTCAGAAAAAGAATTTTAGCGACCGCACACTACTCGCACTGCTGCCTCAGTACACCGCACGCTACGCGCACTGCTGCCTCGGATACACTGCACACTACAACCCTCAACCCGGGGTGGTCTCAGTTGCAGTCCGTTTGGTCTTCCTAGGCCTCTTGGATGCGCACGGGATCATTGCAAACATCCCATCCTAGCCAGTGTCAACCCTGCACGCTTGCGTCACACTCTGTCCAGACTCGGTTGGTTTTTACCCAGTCCGTGTCATACAGCTTGGATACATATCCCATGCCGGCCATCTTCTGGGACGAAGCTCGGAACTCAAGATCCCTTGCGCAAGCAAAGCAATGAAAGGTCATTCTAAAATCTTGACCCGATCTTGATTTTCGAAGCTACACCCAGATGATGTTCCGGCCCGGATATACATCCATGCCCACATGACACCACGTCATCAAGCCTTTAATACATCAGCCATGACAATATGACCCAGCAAACGCCTAACGTCACAGATCCCTTGCGTAAGCAAGGTAAAGAGAGGTCATTCCGAACTCTCGACCAGATCTTGACTCAGGTGCCGGCTCGGCTCACTATTCACATGGCTTACGCATTAAAATGAACATGACAGGCTCGGTCCTTAGGTTCGATTTTTCTTTTAGGCCGGTGGAAACCGCTTTGCCCTATAGGACCCTCGCCCGGGGCTGTCCACCCCGGGATGTCAAAATACAGGTGCAAAATGAGGGGCTTATAGCCGCACAGATGGTCTCCACTGACCCAGGATCTAGCATAGTTGCGAAATAGAAGAGCGATCTTTTCCAACCTACCTAGGATTCTGAGAAAACACTATTTTAAGTAAATTAAAACAACAAAAAAATACATAAATAAATAAATAACGAAAACTACATGTCATATGAGCTTTTCCCTCTTTATCCAAAAGGCCTTCCCGTGTCTAAACCTTACCCGTCACCCCCTCCAGCAAGCCGAGAGTGATCGAGAGTACCCAAGAACTATTCTCCCAGTGTCAAAGCTGCAAGGTTCAACATCCTTCCCAGTATAGCCACCAGGGCAGTTCATCAGCTCCCCATGGCCAAATCGGCAGATAACAGCGAGGAAAACGGGACCTAACCCCCGAGGAACTTCCCGACAATGGAAGAAGTCTGGCAAGCTGTCATAGCCCTCGAAAAATGTCAAGGCGAACAACAAGCCTTGATCGAAGGTGCCATGCACCACTTCGGAACATTAGCCACCCCCCAACTACTTGGGGCTTCCAAAGACATACCCGCTCCCGCAGCTTCTAACGTCTCTCATTGTCTCCCAGAACACAATATGTTGCCTTCGTACGAGCCATGCAGCTACGACATAAAGCCACAAGACCCCTCGGGGGAAGACATGCCCTGTCAACATCGTGAGGTCCCAATACCGCCGCAGAACAATGAACACATCTGGTGGGACGTTTGCGAATGCACCGCTTGTCTGGACATGTAATTCCAAGATGAAATGAACGAGGATCGCCCTCGAAGAAAGAAGAAACCCTCTTCTCAGCAAAAACTGAAGAAGAGATACGAAGCCGGCGACCCCACATTGGGAACCCTCGGAGAACCGTCAGGAAAGTTTGACTACTACGTCATCTACTCCAACAAATCTCCTCAGCCTAGCTCTGCACAAGACCACGGCAATGTCTTCTCCATAATCAGCTGGGACGAGCTCTGCACCGCCACCAACGGCCTGAGGGTCCAAATACCCCAACCCCTATCTTGGGAAGATCTCAAAGCCACTGTTGACACTTCAACAAAAGCAATAACAGTGAACGAACTAAAATGCGAAGCCTGGCCCTACGCCAACCAAGGCCCTCCCATTACGGAAATAGGAGAGACAAGCAATGCAGCAAAACCAGAGCTGAACGTACTGACACGTTCTGGTTAAATCCCGATGAATCCTCCAAGGGCAGACAAAAGGCCAGCCGTGCCTGAGCCTCGAACTAAAAAGGGGCCCTACACCAAAGAAACCGAAACTCTTGACCCGAAGGCTAAAGATCCTATCTTAACTCAGCTCTAGCATACTCAGGTTAACATCTCACTCTGGTCCTTACTCACTTCCTCCTACCCGCACAAACTCAAGTTAGAGGAAAGCCTGGCCCAGACCATGGTACCCATCACCGTGACACCAGATGAAGCGGTTCAGATGATCGGCAACGTTCATTACAGCAACATCATCACCTTCACGGAGCTCGACCTCCCAAAATTTGGGGCTGACCACAACGAGCCTCTATACATAACAGTTCAACTTGACGAGCGCCGCCTCCCTCGGGTTTTGGTAGATGGAGGATCAGCCATGAACGTCCTTCCATCCAAAATGATGGACTTGCTAGGGATCAAGCCAACTGATCTGAAGCCCTCAAATCAGACAATCAAGGCATACGACTCAACGTCTCGCTCAGTCCTGGGGATAGCCACTCTGAACCTGTGGTTCGGAAAGCAGATGGTCCCGATTGACTTCCAAGTCATCAACATCCCAATCACATTCACTGCCATCTTGGGATGCCCTTGGCTACACCAGATCAATGGGGTGGCATCCACCCTCCACCAGTGCGTAAAGTTCGTCCAAGGAACGGATCTCACCATCATCCATGGTGACATCATAACCACTGAAGGGACTGACACAAATGGCGTCTCGGTCTTGGAAATCAAACATGACAACGACGATATGATGCTGACAGGGTTTACAGTCGAAAGCCCAAAAGCCCAGGTGTGCCACATAGACCTGCCTTTGACTTGGGACCGGATCCCTCCCATAATGAAGATGATGAAGCTCATGAACTACATCCCGGGGCTCGGTTTGGGAAAACGCCATCAAGGTACCCAACAAATCATCGAGGTCAAGGAACAAAATACCCTCCATGGCCTGGGATACATTACCACTCCTGAGGATGCTGCAGAAAATAGAAAAGCTGCATGGAGATGCTCCGCTGCTAATAAAAGAGGCTTGCACGCAATCTCCGACCTCCGCCCTTACAGCTTCGACATGGCCAGGTACTTCATAAAGAAAGCTGGCGGTTTGAACGAAGACACAGAAAAGGGGACAGAGCTGATCAACGCCAAACAAAACTGGTCAACAGCCATGGACAAGCTCCAGCAGAACCTTGCAAGATTCAGAGGCCTCGAACCAAATCCAGTCAGAAGAGCATTTCTCGACGCACCAACTCTGCCGGGACCCACCACCACCACTATTCACAATGAATTCTGGTTCGGGAAAGCCCCCTCTTTGGCGGAAGACCTCGAAAAACTATCTGTCAACCTCCCTGCTTCCAATAAGCAGGACGAGTCTGCATTCGAACTAGCAATGCCCATGACAAGAGCGAAAGACTCCACAGACAGTGCCTGGAACGAGCCATTGCTACAACAGCTCTTTAGCGAAGAAATCGAGGTGTCAGACCTAATCGATTTTGTTTATGATAACTCTACAATAGCCATGATCGGGGACAACAGCGCGAAGCCTTTCGACCCCCGCCTCCTCTCAAGCTCCTTGCCACTCAATAACTGGGCCACCTTCTCGGACCTACCGCTAGCAAAAGGGACATGATCGAACAACTTGGTCTGACCCCTCTCGTCCTAGAGTCCAATGTCAAAACCCATCTCGAGTCCCTTGTCTTTGAATTCGAGTCTCTCGAGTCATCTGATGGCCTAACGCCAGAAGATTACGAACTCATTGCCAATAATGTATTCCCCTATGCTCTTAATGAAAGTTTCAACCTTTCCGAGTATCCTCTCATTGCATCTTTAACAACTGATAAATTAACTAACACACAAACAGTTAATAACGATTCACTTGAAAAAGAAGCAGACACATTAAACGAACAATACATTAAACACATCTTTAAGCATGTTATCAAACGAGAGAAAAACCAGGCCCAAGCTGCCAAGGAGGTTTTAACCAAAGTGAATTTGGGAACTGCTGAAGAGGCAAAAGAGATGCAAATCGGGAGTTTCTTCACCGGCACCGAGCAAAACGCATTGACTGCACTGCTCAAAGAATTCGTGGACGTGTTCGCTTAGTCTTACCGAGACATGCCCGGGTTAGATCAAAACATAGTGGAACATCGGATTCCCTTGAATCCCGAGGCTAAGCCCATCAAGCAAAAGCTACGCCGGATCAAGCCAGAATGGTCTTTACAAGTCAAGGAAGAGATCGAAAAGATGCTCCACATCGGCTTCATAAGGGTGATAGAATACCCGACATGGCTTTCCAACATAGTCACAGTCATCAAGGCCAATGGAAAAGTACGCTGCTGTGTGGACTTCTGAGATCTCAACAAAGCAAGTCCCAAGGACGACTTTCCACTCCCAAACATCGACATGCTGGTAGACACTACAGCCAATTTTGAGGTTAAGTCCTTCATGGACGGGTTTGCCGGCTATAATCAAATCAAGATGGCCGAAGAAGATCAAGAAAAAACAGCCTTCACAACCCTTGGGGAACCTACTACTACACCGTGATGCCGTTTGGACTAAAGAACGCTAGGGCTACCTACCAATGGGCAACAACCGCCCTCTTCCATGACATGATCCACAAAGAGATCGAGGTGTACGTCGATGACATGATCATCCACTCAAAGGGATCAGATGGACAACACCTCACTGACCTGAGAAAGTTCGTCAACCACCTCCGGAAACACTCAATGAGGTTAAACCCTGCCAAATGCACATTTGGAGTCAGCCGAGGCAAAGTCTTAGGATACATGGTTACCGAGCGAAGCATCGAAGTTGACCCTCAAAAGATCAAGGCCATCATCGAAATGAGACCACCGCAAACCCAAACAGAGGTAAAAAGCTTCATGGGCCGCCTGCAGTATATCAGCCGCTTCGTCAATCAGTTGACCTCCATGTGCGAGCCAATCTTCAAATTAATGAAGAAAAATGCAGACATCGAATGGAACTCGGAATGACAAGATGCCTTTGAAGAAATAAAGGCGTACCTTGTGAGTCCTCCGATCCTCTGTCCTCCCCACGAGGAGATGCCCCTTTTGCTATACCTAACTGTGACCGACACCACACTCGGAGCCATGCTCTGTCAAGAAAAGAAAGAGTCGCGAGTCGAGATTCGTCGGTCAAAAATTTCAGGGCAGCGAACTCAACTACTCAGCCCTCGAGAAAACCTGCGCAGCTCTAGTTTAGGCTGTCGGAAAGCTACGCCGCTACATGCAGTCGCACACAGTGCACTTGGTCTCTAAAATGGACCCAATCAAATACCTCTTCGACAAACCATCTCTGTCAATGAGGCTAGCCAAATGGTCTTTCTTCCTGGCAAAATTTGACATCAAGTACGTGAACCAGAAGTCAATCAAGGGACGGGTAATGGCCGAACAATTGGCTGACTTCCCGACCGACGAGGCCAAAGGTCCCGAGCCGCAATTTCCAGATGAAGGAATCTTCGCGCTTGAAAGCGAAAACCGATGGCAACTGTTCTTCGATGGAGCAGCCAACAAAAGAGGAAACGGCATCGGTATGCTCTTGGTTGATCCCAAGGACAGGCACACCCCAATCACCATAAAACTAAATTTCGAGATAACCAACAATGTCGCCGAATACGAAGCCTGCGCCGCCGGACTAGAGGCCGCACTCGAAAGGAACGTCCAGAAACTCGAGGTCTATGGGGACTCATCCCTGATCATCAATCAAGTTTCCAACAGGTGGAAAACAATAGACCCAGGCTTGCAAAAATACCACGCCTGCATGGAAGACCTCATCACACAATTCAAAGAGGTCACCTTCCACTACTTGCCAAGTGACCGGAACCGGTTTTCAGACGCCCTAGCCACCTTGTCTTCACTCGTAGAAATCCCCAAGGGAAACGCAATCAAGCCATTCAAAGTCGGGCGGAAGGAAATTTTCGCCTACTGCTGCGAGATCGAGCCAGAGCCCAAGCCCATCAATGAGCCATGGTACAACCAGATCTTACAATACCTCAAGAATGGGGAGACAACCTTCATGAACGAGGAAGGGCAGCGCAAGGAAGGAGTCGAATCCAAGAGCATCATGGCCCTAAAATGCCTCGCCTCTCAATTTGTCATCCTTGGAGACATGCTGTTGAAATTACCTGAGATTTCGCGCGCGGCGAAATGCGGTTGTCTTTCGCGGAGGGTTGGTGTTTGAGACCTCGCTTTTCGGGAAGGAAGAGGAGTCGCCACGCGGTTTTTGTATTTTGAGCCCAAACGTTGAAAAACGGCTTTTGTGAAAATGGTGTCATTTTTATTGGTAGCAAAAACTTAGGAAAAGGCTTTGAAAATGGGGGGGGTCATTTTTATTGGTAGCAAAAATGAGTAAAAAGCTATTTTGAGTACCAAAGATTGTTAGGTTCGGAGGTCATGTTACGTTTCGGGAAGAGTATTACGAGATCACCCGAAATGCCTCGTATGACGAGTCTTTCTACCTTTCTCGAAATCGTGTGCGTGTGTGTGTGTTTGCATTTTGAAATGGGGGCTTGAATGACAAGCTTAATCTTGGTTTGAATGTAAAACGTTGATTTGGTGATCTTGTTTGAAAAGACGAGCGTTTGAATGACAAACGTCGGATTTTGAGTTTGAAGATGAGCATTTGGATGACAAATGTCATTTCGCGCATTTTGAAAGAGAGTTCGAAGGTCGAACTCCGGTTTTAAACCGGGATTGTCATTGTTAACGATTTTTACGGGAAAAAGCGTATTAAATGATTTTGAAATGTCAAAAGTCGGCTTTTAGTTTGAAGATGAGCGTTTGGATGCCAAACGTCATTTCGCTCATTTTGAAAGAGAGCTCGAAGGTCGAACTTCGATTTTGAATCGGGCATTACATTGTTAACGATTTTTACGGGAAAAAGCGTATTAAATGACATGCAATCAACGAATCGGGTTGCAACTCGGACTTTGAAAAGTAAATACTATCAAGATCCAAACGGGTCGGACTTTGTAAATGACAGTATTTAAAGTGCGGTATCAACGGAATCAAATGATCCGGAATCGTAAATGACGATCGACGAGCCAGAATGGCTCGGAGTTGTAAAGTTGCAAGAAATGTAAATGACGTTCGACGGATCAAAGGGTCCGAAATTGTAAATGACAGAAAAGTAAATGACGATCGACGGATCGATCGATCCGAAATGGTAAATGACAGAAATTTAAATGGAACGGGGCCGGAACGCCGTTTTAACCCGAGATTACTTCTCTTACGGGAAGAGAAGAGGATCGAGGGGCTAAAACGTATCGGACTCCATTAGACGAAGGCGTCTACATTTCAACGATGTTCGTCCGAAACGGTTATAGCGACTGGCGCGTAAACCGAGGCAGAACGAGAGATTAGAGAGAGGGAGTTATACCTATGGCTAGGGTCGACTCCTTTGGCTCGGGGGGTGTATACGGGATATGGAAAGTGGTTTGGAACGGTGTTTTGAGGTGTTTTGGTTCGTGTTTGGTTGAAACGCGGAGTTTTCACGCAAATCGAGGCAAAATGGGAGCTCGAGAGAGGGAGGATTTGGTTTGGGCCGTGGCTGTGGTGAAAATGGGGAGTAAATTTGTTGTTCTAAATGGCTTTGACAGCCCTTCTATTTATAGGTGAAAATTCAGCATGAGTCCGGCCGGACTTAGCTTGAAATCCCGGGGGGTTTTGTGAAACTTTGGAAATTGGAGGGACTTGCTGGCAATTTCTGAAAGTCTGCAAAGGAGTCCGGCCGGACTTGGACTGCATACCAGGGGTATTTTGGTCATTTGGCCTTGATTTCTGATTGAAAGGTGACTAGAGGGAGGTGGCATGCTTGCCACGTGTCCCATGACTCACAGACTGTGTGGGAGTTCGTTCCCGGGTCCCGGTTTTGTCAGTTTTTAAAATAACAGTCCGGAAAATGTCCGAAATGCCCCCGGAAAGTGCCGGAAAGTGCGTTTTTCAGGGAAAGCCAAACTTTTACATGCGGTGACGTGTGTTAAGTACGCTTTGACGTCGGGATGCACGGGGCAGTCCCGGGACGTCTCATTGGCTTGGCAACGGGGAACTTAACGGGTTCCGGTTAACCTGGAGCGGGCCAGTTAACGGATTCCGGTTAACTTTTAACGGATTTTGACGATCCGGATTTGGGTACTTACAATTAGCCCCTCAACGACGTCTCCTCCGAAGGAGGTGGGGTCGTTGAAAAAAGATAAGGATCCAAATCGGGATGCCTTACTTTGAAAGGCCTGGGCGGTCAGCTGGCTGGACCCTTAGCGAAAGGATTCCTACGTATCCCGAGAGGGAATCAAGCCGATCTTAGTTCGTAGGTGCAAGGGGCCGCGCGTGGGGACCTTGACCTGAACGAAACTGTTGGGAGGCGTCTAAACCTGAATGAGACCATTGCGAGGTGCCGGAACCTGAATGGACACTATTGTGAGGCGTCTGAACCTGAGATTTATGAAACCTTCGAGGGCGTGTGGCACCTCAAACTGGAGCTGCTGGAACATACGAGGGCGTGTGGCACCTCAAATCGGAGTTGCTGAATCATACGAGGGCGTGTGGCGCGTGGCGCCTCAAACCGGAGTTGCTGAATCATACGAGGGCGTGTGGCGCCTCAAACAGGAGCTGCTGGGATACGTTTATCCTGAGACGAAGGCGTTCGTGCCTTGGGTGGTGGGCTTATAATGACGGCCAAGTTTATCCTGCTGGGGATAGGGTGGCAATGATGGGAACGGTTGTGTTAAACTGGCGTTATTAACAACTCGGAAGGATTGACGTTTCTTCTTTAGAATCCTGCTGGGGATGAGCATTCGGGCTTACCTTGATGGCCGAAGAGGGATTGTTGTGCGGGCTTACCTTGATGGCCGCTGAGGTGGGACGATCGGGCTTACGACTGGCGGCCGGGGAAGTGAACGATGGTGAAAACCACTAGAAATTTTAACGTCGGGAGACGGAAATGTAACTGGAATGTCCGGAGACATGATTGAGCGTTTGAATGTCAAACGTCAACTGAGGATTGAATTTAACGTCTGGAGACGGAATTGTAACTGGAATGTCCGGAGACATGATTGAGCGTTTGAATGTCAAACGTCAACTGAGGATTGAATTTAACGTCTGGAGACGGAATTGTAACTGGAATGTCCGGAGACATGATTGAGCGTTTGAATGTCAAACGTCAACTGAGGATTGAATTTAACGTCTGGAGACGAGCGTTAGTGAAAACTAACTGGGAATTTAACGTCTGGAGACGAGCGTTAGTGAAAACTAACTGGGAATTTAACGTCTGGAGACGAGCGTTAGTGAAAACTAACTGGGAATTGATCCTCGGGGGATGGGGTGTTAGAAATGTCTAACTGGGGGAAATTTTACACTTTTGGGGGCCAAAAGGGGTAAAATTGAAACTGTGAAAAGCTGAGGGGCCAAAGTGGCAAGGAATCTTTCTGGTGCAGCAAGAGTCCGGCCGGACTTGGACTGAGTTTGACCAGGTTGTTATCAGCGCCGAGGCAGAAGCTGAAATGGCCATTTTCTTTCATTATTTCCGACGAGGAGGAGAGAAAGGAGGAGAGAAAATTCATCCCAAATTGTGAGGTTTGCTCAAATTTGTGAAGGAAAATCGATATGGAAGGTGATTGGGAACCAATGGCTCGTCATGAAAGGACCGATGACGAAAGAACGCGGTTGGTTCGGACCAATCGAACCAATATTCATCCATTGAATCCGGCGGAGTTCTATCCGGCTAGGGAGAACCACAACTCTAAAGGAGGGATCGAGAGATAAGTAAGCTTCCCTCAAATTCCATTAATTTTAAGAATGTACATTCTTTAAATGTTAGAAATTTGACTAGGAATGAGTTAGGGATTTTGGTGCCCGGATTGGGGCTTTTGACTTTGCTATGAACCTTTGTCGAAATTGACTAGGATGTAGTTCAATTGACACTATGGGTAGATGACATAAAAATTTTGGTTGCAAAATTCCATGTCTAGATGCATTTTCCAAAATTAAAGTAGCTTTAATTCGGGATGGATTTTCGAAATGTTTGAAAAGATTTGAAAGTTCCGAATTCGACGGAGTTTTTGGAGTGCTTTGAAAGTTCCGGTTTCGACGGAGTTTTCGTAGTGCTTTGAAAGTTTCGAATTTGACGGAGTTTTCGAAGGGCTTTGAAAGTTTCGGATTTGACGGAGTTTTCGGAGAGATGGAAAATTTTCAGGAAATGAATGAGAACCGTATCTGCATTGCATCCTTTTTTACATGCGTTCGTGCATTCTGTTCACGTCGCTTCTGTGCTTAACGTATCCTTGCTTTGTTCACCTGCAGGGGCGAGGGATAGTTGACGTTCACAACCAGAAGAGTCGGGGAGCCTTTGAGGCAGTGCGAGCGCTGTGGGAGGTACTCCCGGACGAGGCACGGGAGGGAGAGAGGAGTCCATGGCAGCTGGTGATCGACTCCGGGTTGGTTGGATTTATCGGTGCGCTGGCTGCGATAGCCGCGACGCAGAGGGCGAGGTCCATGTACATAGCTCTGAGCGAGTACTGGTGGGATACGACCCACACTTTTCATTTCAGATGGGGGGACGCGACGGTGACTCCCACTGACTTTGCTGCAATCACTGGGTTGCCGACCTATGGCAACGCGCTGGTGTGGATGGATGGTTATACCCCGGGGCAGTTGTCGGAGCTGCTGGGTTTTGATATTACCGATGCCAGGGGTTTAGGTATTCGGTACAGGCTGGTGGAGAGGCATCTGCAGACGGGTATTGCTGATTATTTGGATGGGTCTCTGAGGATGACCGCGGAGCGCCTGGCTCGAGGGTTTCTATGGTTCGCGTTGTCAGCGACTCTATTTCCGACTTTTGACACATCCTGTCACTTCCCTTTGCTCGGGTCGCTGACAGACTTGGATGCCGTGAGGGGGTATGCTGATGGATGTGTTTTTACACACCCATTTCTTATACTTTCTCACTTACTTGGAGTTTGATTTCCCGAGTTTTGTCGTGTTTTAATCAATGTTTCTGGAGTTTGTTAAGTACAGGTCTAAACTGCGGGAAGGTGTGAAATAAAGAGCAATTTTGGCGAAATTTGGTGTTACAAGCACCTGTTAGTGATTTGAAGAAATTCAGGAGCAAGGAAAGTGCCCATATTCAACTGCTAAGGTGAGCGACCGCCCAGGAATAGGTGGGCGACCGCCCAGATTGAAGAATTCCCAAGCGTTGAAGGCTCTGTGCACATGGGCGACTGCCCAAGGATCAGGTGGGCGACCGCCCAGGTTGAAGGAGGACTGAAGACAAAACCACTGTACACATGGGCGACCGCCCAGGGCAAGGTGGGCGACCGCCCATGCCCCCGTTTTCAGAAATTCAGTTTCCTATTTTATGGAGGATTTCATGCCCTTTCCTAATTTTCACCCCTTCTTCCCTAGTTTAAAATAGAATTCTGCAGAAACAATTGAATTTTATGCTTTATTGTCCATTGTAAGTTGAAGGCTAGAGGATTGAAGGATTGTTTGTGCTTCAATCATTGGTCCAGGTTTATGCTTTTTCTTTCAATTTGTGTAATCTTTAGTTGGAACATGAGTAGCTAATTTTCTATTTCATGGATTGGGTATAAACGGTGTCAAAGTTTTATGCTAAATATTTAATTTCAATTTTAATTAATTTCTTGTTCCACAAAGTTGTTCTTCATCTTATTTAGGGTTTTTATTGGATCATTAACGTGATCAATAATTACCGGATTAAACTTTGTGGATTAAATCCAATCGGTTACGTAATTGTATCGAGAAGGCTTAGGTTCATGTATTCCTTGGATTTTTAATGCAATCTTGAATTATTGGGTGACGTAATTGAAACCCTAGTAATTGAGATTAGAAGAGTTGCAATTCGCACACCAAACCGTCCCAACTCTTGCATTAGTGAAATTACCCGGATCCGAGAGGCAGCGACGGATCGCGCCCCGGCATCTGGCATCTTTCGCGTTGGAGCGGTTTTGTCTCGCCGTTTGTTTTCGCATTTGTAGAGTCGCCACGCCGTTTTTATAAAGCCCAAAACATTGAAAAAGGGCATCAGTTTAAAGACAATTTTAAACTGTTTTTGTGTGATGAGATTTTGAGTTCGGAGGTCAGATGACTCCTCGGGAAGAGAATATTAGAATATTAGAGCTCACCCGAGTCGCCTCGTAAAACGAGTCTTTCGGATACCCCTAATATCCTTTAAATGTTGTGTGTGTGTGTGTATGTGCTTTTAAAAATGCATGCTGTATCGGATGTCTACATTGTATGCTATGTATTGAGATGTATTGAAATAGTGATGGAAGGAAGCCTTACCAATGTTGGTTCGTGTCTGTCTTCCGCTGAGGAATAGTGTTTGAGGTCGGAGTAGCATTCCGGTACGGATCGGGATTGCTTCCGGAAGGGCCGGTTGTCTGCGGACAGAGTTTCGGCGTGAGTTGATGTTGCAGGCTGCGTTCGGGCAGAGGTTCGACGTGCGTGGGGATCGTCGGGATCACTCGGGCAGAGGTTCGGCGTGCATTGGGGTGGCAGGAGTCACTCGGGCAGAGTTTCGGCGTGCTTCGGGATCGCCGGTTTGACTCGGAAAGAGCCGGGACACCGTGGAAAGACCAGGCAAGGCCTCGGAGTACCACGAGGGGCCTCAGAGTACCTCGAGAGTGCCTCGGGGCAGCGCGGGAGCATCGCGGGAGCGCTCGGGGAGGCTTCGGAGCACCACGAGGGGGCTCGGAAGGCCTCGGAAGGATCCGAAAGGGGCCGGGAATGCCTCGGAAGGACTTAGAGGGGAAGCCAGAAGGCCTAGGGAGGAAGAGAGAAGTGGGAGGTGTCTGAAAATGAGGAGGGGGAGCCCTCTATTTATAGTGCCAGATTTGGTGCAAAGAGGTCCGTACGGACCTCCCTGGTAATCCAGACTTTTGGTTTTCCTCGATTTGAGGGAATCTGTGATGATGGAGGAATATTTGCAATTATGATGTTCCCTGTGCAATAAGGTCCGTACGGACCAAGTTGACATGCAAAGAGGTCCGTACGGACCAACTCTGCAGGGGGGTAATCATTTTCCCCGGGATTTGAGGGAATATTGTGGACTTTAAGAGGATTCAGTAATTATTAAAGCAAAGAGGTCCGTACGGACCATTATTGCTTTTCCAATTTCCTGAAAATTCCCAAAAGGTCCTTTGTCCCTTTTTATCCCAGAAAGGCTCCTCCCTTAGTTTGGCTGGGGGTTTTGAGAGAGTTTTGAGTGCCAGAGGTCGTCGAGACTGCGTTGATGAGTCTGCGGTGTTTCCCGTGTGTTTGAAAGGGGGTGATCCAGATTGGGGTACTTACAGAAGCCCATCGACGACGTCACTTATGAAAGAAGTGGGGTCGCCGATAAGATAAGGGTCCTAATGCTGGATGCGTCTTTGGGAGATAATGTGACCGGGGAGGTCAGTGTGAGGACGTGGTGGTGTCCTATTGTGTGACCGTTTAGGTCGGTAGGCTGGACCCTGTGATAGGATTCCTACGTATCCCTGGCGGGAATCAAGCCTGGTCGTAGTTCGGGTGTGGGGTGAGTGTTTTGTGAATGCGGGCATGGTGGTGCCCTGTAGTGTGACCGCCGAGCTCAGTTGTGAGGACGTGGTGGTGTCCTGGGTGACCGCATAGGTCGATGGCTGGACCCTGTGATAGGATTCCTACGTATCCCTAGCGGGAATCAAGCCTGGTCGTAGTTCAGAGGTCGTGAAATTGTGAGTGCGGGCGTGGTGGTGCCCTTAAGTGTTGTGTGACCACCGAGGTCAATGGTAAGGACGTGGTGGTGTCCTAAGATGTGGTGACCGCCAAGGTCAATTGTAAGGACGTGGTGGTGTCCTGGGATGTGATGACCGCTGAGGTCAATTGTGAGGACGTGGTGGTGTCCTGGGATGGAAATTTTACGATTTTCCTAATCGAGTGGTTTAAGGCCTTCCGGGCTGGAGATAGTGATTTGGGAGATTTATACGGTCTTCCGGACCGAGTGGTTTAAAGCCTTCCGGGCTGGGGATAGCGTGAGGACTTGAATCGTCTTCTGATTGTGGTTGCGCCACGCGTGAGGACTTTGAATCGTCTTCTGGCGACAGTTGGTGCCACGCTGGAGGACTTTGAATCGTCTTCTGGCGGCGGTTGGTGCCACGCGGGAGGACTTTGAATCGTCTTCTGGCGGCGGTTGGTGCCACGCGGGAGGACTTTGAATCGTCTTCTGGCGGCGGTTGGTGCCACGCGGGAGGACTTTGAATCGTCTTCTGGCGGCGGTTGGTGCCAAGCGGGAGGACTTTGAATCGTCTTCTGGCGGCGGTTGGTGCCACGCTGGAGGACTTTGAATCGTCTTCTGGCGGTGGTTGGTGCCACGCGGGAGGACTTTGAATCATCTTCTGGCGGCGGTTGGTGCTACGCGGTAGGACTTTGAATCGTCTTCCTGCGGCGGCTTGGTGCCACGCCGGAGGACTTTGAATCGTCTTCTGGCGGCGGTTGGTGCCACGCGGGAGGACTTTGAATCATCTTCTGGCGGCGATTGGTGCCACGCTTTAGGACTTTGAATCGTCTTCTGGCGGCGGTTGTGGAGGCATGGCTGCCTTGAGCTTTGATTGCGAGAGGTTTAGATGTCTCGTGCTTTGTCTGTTGGGGAGAAGGTTGGACTTACGATGGCTGCCGGTGCTTGCGTTGCCGTTGAAGTGGGCAATGATGACGGCCGGTGATTGCTTCACCATTTGGCATTTTGGAGGCGCTTCGTGCCTTGGGATTTGTTCTCGGAGAGTGTTGGCTCCTTCTTGTGCTTGTTTTGCCGTTGAGTGGGCCGGGACGATGGCGGTCTTTGGGGATATGCGATCTTGTACGACTTCCCTTTGACTTGTTGGGGAGGAGCTCGGAGCTTACTTTGATGGCGGTGCTTGCGTTGCCGTTGAAGTGGGCTAGGTTCGGGCTGCACACTCACGGTGCTTGAATTGCCGGGAGTGGGCGAGACCTGCATGACCTTGGGGGCCCTTTCTCGCCGAGAAGATGACTCTGACCTCTTTTGAGGAGCGGTGGGTCGAGTTGCCGTTGAACGTTTTGGAGGCGTCTTGTGCCTTGATATTCGTTGGCCGGGAGGCTTGGCTCCTTCTTGAATTGCCGTTGAGCGGGCGAGGACCGGTCTTACATTGACGGTCGGTGGTTGAATTGCCGTTGAAGTGGGCGAGGACCGGTCTTACATTGACGGCCGGTGGTTGAATTGCCGGCTGAAGTGGGCGAGCTCCGGGAGGAGCAGGGGGAAGCAGGGGAGGCCTGGGACAGGACGGGGTGGAGGTAGGGGGGAGTAGCCCTTTGTTCCCGTGGGCTAGGTATGAGGGTGATGAGTTCGAGGGGGCTCCCGTGACAACGGCAATGAAGATGCCGTGAAGGGCTTCACTGACGTCATGTACCTGGGAGCGGGTCTTCGGGCAAAGATGGCCCAGCGTGCTTCCTGGCTCCGAGGGACCCTCCTTTTGGGATGCTTGATTCCGGGATATGGATGTGCTTGATTTTGAGAGGTACCTTGGCGGTGTGGGCGCCGAGGAGTTCATTTTGTATGGAGAGGAGTACGGGGCCTTCGTGAGGAGGAAGCTGAGGACGCCGCAGGTACTGGCAAGGGAGAGAGAGGCTGGCCTGCAGGCTCCCCCAGAGGTTCCGATGCCGGGGCCGGATTTCACGTATGTTCGTGGGGACGGGTTGAGGAGGAGGGTGTCTGTACCCGTTCCTGAGTAGGCTCCTGCTGCATACCGAGTGGATCCTGACAGATCGGTGAGTGTGCTTACTCTTTTCCATCTTGGCATCTTTTCTGTATTTTTCTCTTTTTGTTGTTGAGTATAACTGTATTGCTGAGCGTTTCTTTGGCTGCTTGCTTGTGCAGGTCCCGGGGAGAGCCTATGATATGTTGACTCGCCGTTATGTGGCGATGAGGTCGTTTGCGAAGAAGATGGCGTCGAAGATGTCTTGCCGGTCTTCGCGACGCGTGCCGGCGTACCAGCCTATGCCTTCGAGGCATTCTGTAGACGTTCCTCCACCGAGAGCCGAGCCGGAGCCACAGCAGGAGGGACCTTCGAGGGGGCGGCATAGCATGGATGCCGGGACGTCTTCGGGAGCTCCGAGGAAGCAGCCCTTTTATCAGTTCTTCCCTCCTCAGGACGCACAGGTGTAAGTACCCAAATCTGGCTCATGCCTTCCGGTTAATTTTCCCGACATTTCGGTAAATTTCCCGGTAATTCCCCGGACCTTCCTAGTGTTCCGGAAATGTCCTGGAACAGTCCAAATTTAAATTAGGGCTGTAAGGAGCCTTCCTAATTAAGAAAACACGTTTTTCTTAATTAGGGAGAAGCTTCTAGAATGATGCCACCTTGCATGGTTCTAGAATGCTGAGTCATTGTGGATAAGACCGCACGGCCTCATTTGCAAAGGGCCTGCAGCCGCACGGCTTCATTAGCCTTATCCAGACTGCCTATAAATAGAGCCCTCCTCTACCCATTTCAAAAACAACAACAACAACACAAACAATCACACACACACACACTCCATAGCAGTCCAGACGTGAAGAAAAACCCTTGAAGGCTCAAGAAGGCGAAGAAGAAGCTCAAGAAGCCATCTCCCTCCTCCTTGAAGACCCAAGAAGAACCTCTCCTCCTAGCTCCGTCCGAAGAAGCGAAGGAAACGATTGGTAACCTCGCACGCCCTAACCTTGCATTTTAATTGATATACTTGCTCATTGCATTCATATATCTTGCTTGGGACTTGGCATTTATTCATAAAGATCATATCTTTATCACCCCCTTTCCCCTTTGCATGCATTAAGACCTCATTTGTCATAAAAATGTAGTCTTTTTCATAAAGGTGCATCCTTTGCACCTAAAATCCCTATTTTTCAATAAAAATGCATCCTTTGCATCAAAACCTCCTTTTTTCAATGCATCATTTGCATAAAAATCAAATCTTTATGCATCATTTGCATAAAGATCATTTCTTTAAATCAAAAAGCATCATTTGCAACCTAAAAATGTCATCTTTTCATTAAAGAGTCATTTTTTTATCATGCATTTCCCCTTTCCCCAACCTTGGAACGGACCGATGTAAAAGTTCTCATCTTTGCATCGTTCCTTCCATTAAAGGTTCATGATTTCTTTAGGAAAAGGATAACCTTGAACCCTATATCTCCGATTATCGCTTAAGAATGAGTATGAAGCCTCTATACGAGCTCGACCGTCTTAAAGCGTAGGATTGATGGGCTAAGGACATTCCTTCCTAAAGAACCTCATCTTTGACCCAAAAGAGAGTCATTCTCTCGATCACGCAAGTCCCGAGGGTCCCGAGGTTTAAAATGCGATGATCATAAGTCATAAGATGAGGACGGGATCATAATCCCAAATACATAAATTCCAAGAAATCCCGAGCGACAACCAACAAATGGTTTGTACGTCCGGAAGACAACTTGGGACATCCCCCCCCTTATTTTCAAACACATGCACACAAAGAAAGCACGCAAGCAAACACGATTAATAAAATCTAGGGAGACTTGCTCCGGCAAGGCACTTTGGGTGAACGCCAAACGTTCTTCCCAAGGGGTAACTTAACCTCCGAACCCATAAAACCTTTTTTTCAAAGTTTTGAGGTAATCAAAATGGCGTGGCGACTCCGTTTTTCAAATAACTCGGATGTCTTCAAACTCGCGTGAATTCCAATAAACAAAAGAATTTGGGCACCACATTCACAGTTTGGCGACTCCGCTGGGGATCATCCCAAAGGAGAAAAGCTTTATTTTCAAAACAAAAGTCGATACTTGGTATATAGGTGGACCCCACTTACCCTTCCTGTATCGCTCCCTAACCCGGGGCTTGGGATAACAAGGTGGTTTAACAATCCCACGTACCAGTATCCCTTTTTTGAAAAAAAATTTTGAAAAAAAAAATACAAAAAGCTTTTCCCTTTGAGCGGGTTAGACTCCCATCGCCGATTTCATTAATCGTGCTTGCTTTCTTTTACCATGCATTGCATCATTTGCATCTTGGAATCTGTGCATACTTTGAACGGGAAACAACCCGAAAAAAATAGCAAAAGGAGTGGAACCTGGAAAATTGATCCATGCAGTCGTACGGCTAATCCTCATAGGATTCTGACCATACGACCTCAGTGGCAATTCCACCAGGAAAAATCATGGTTAATCGCGAGTCCTAGCGGCTTGGGGCTATTCAGCTCCATGGATCGGGGCTCCCAGAAAATTTACGTGCTTATGTGTTGCATTTTCCCCCGTCCCGAAAATCATTCCTTTAAAACACATTTATGAAAATCTCTGTTTTAACTCAAAAAGGAACATTTTTAGGAGACCGCACACTACGCGCACCTGATATATCCTGTACACTTTTGCACGCACGTCCTTCAAACCCGAGGTGGTTCCAGTGCGATCCGATCACGGACAGCCTTACGATGCTCCCGGGCGCGCACGGAATCATCCCAACCTCACCATGGCAGGCGAGTTGTCGACCAATGCACGATCCGTGTCACACGTTTCAAAAATCCGTGACTTTTGGTTGGTTTTGGTCTAGTCCGTGTCATATAGCCCGGTTGCATACCCACGTAAAGGTCAAGCCTTAGCTCATAACGGAAACCAAGATTTTCGCTCAAGCGAAATTACGCGAAATTCCGACAAGGAAAAATCGGTGGGATCTTGACTCAGGCATTGACTATTGACCTTGACCCGCACGGAATGCGTAAGAGTCAAGACCAAGTCTTTGCCAAAATAAAAAATCTTTCGCTGAAGCGAAGCTCTGCCAAAATTCCGACAAGGAAAAATTGGCAAGATCTTGACCGGCATTGACTTCGATTCGACTCGCGCCTTGCTGCGTATGCAGCGAAGTTCAATGTGACAACTGCGTCATCCGGCTTTTGCCGCCCGACCCATGCCTATTATATTCTCGGACATTACCGAAAGTCAAAAAACGTCATTCGCTCAAGCGAAACTCTGTCAAAGATCCGTCAAGGCGAGAGACGAGACTTTCCCGGTGTGCCTTGACTATAATCCGCATCGCTAGTGCGTTGAAAGGTCCTATGACCCGCTAGACCCGATAGGAGCGTTCTTTACTCTCGGTCGGTGGGATCCGCGTGCCCTATAGGACCCTCGCCCGGCGCTGTCCACCCTGGGAGGTCGAAATACAGGTGGAATACGAGGGGCTTATAGACGTAGTGACGGAACCCACTGATCCAGGATCTAGAGTAGTTGTGAAAAAGAAGAGGCGGAACCCCTTTTCCAACCAAATAGATATTAATAAAAGACAACTGTTTTAAGTAAACTTGAAGATTCTAATTTGCATATTGCACGAGGCCTTGACTAAACACCTACCCAGTCTAAACCTTTCCTATCCCTTTCCCGCGGCGAGAAAGAAGTGGGTGAGAACACCGGGTCGGCGACTTGTTAGCGCGAGAATCCTCGACAGGTTCGCGAGAATCCTCGGTTTCCTCGGTTCGAGAGTCGAATGACCGATTTGACGAAAACTTGATCTTGGTTTGGGTAACCGAGATGACTAGGGAAGAAGAGCTAACCTTAGCCCTGGAAAACGAGTCGTAAGGCCCATGAGGAACGACAAGCCACGCTCATCGAAGCGCTTCGTCGTCATGGAGTTCAAATAGTGGTCGAGTCAACGGTTCCTTGGTGATGATAGAAGATGAGCCTTCGAAGCGGCCATCTCGGCTCCATCCACCTATAACCAATGCCCTCCTCCATCCTCATACGATCCCTTATCCAGGGATTACCCCTCTTCGATCCTTTCCAACATCCCGAAGCCATCGGGATCCCAACACCCTCACCTCCTCAAGTGAGACCTAGCTTTGTCCCCTACCAACAGAAAGCAAACGCCTCGGCTATCCCGGTTACGCGGCCTGCGCATTACCCCCAGTGGGATTCACTCCCTCTCCTCGGTATGGGCCATCCCAGGCATTCCCTAGGCCTCAAAATCAGCTCAATGACCCTCTCTCAATTCATGTCCATACGCCACGAGATCTTCCACCTCCAACTTTGCCCACAGGACCCCGGGGAGGTTCCGTATCCTTTTTCCTACTTCGGAAATTATGAGCCTAATTCCTATGCCTCCGGCCGATCTCACGGGAACACGGGACTGGTCAAGTTTACACTTACTTCCCCTCCAAAGATCCCCAAGCCTTGGTACCGGCTACCACCTTTGTGCCACCCACTTTGTCCTTCCACCCAAGTCGAGATAAGCCCTCTCTCGGAATCGAGCAATCCTAAACCATCCCCCGACTACGACATGGCTTGGCTAAGGGAACAAGTTAGGTCCATGCAAAGAGAAGTTTGGGGAAATAGACACCAAGAGGACAGCATACCGGATCACCGATCCCAACAAAGTTGTCCCTCTCCCTCCAAAATTCCGAATGCCGAAATTGAAAAGTTCAACGGCGATTGTCCCCGGACTCACATTGAAAGCTACATTCTTGCCATGAGAGCCAAAGATTGTACACGGCAACAAATGGCCGATCATTTTCGATTATCATTAAAGGTTCAGCTCTTAGGTGGTTCCTGCATGTGAAACCAGAGGCCCGAGCTACTTGGGACCAGATCAAAGAAGCGTTCCTAGAAAAGTATAAGGCCAATTTGAATTGGGAAACCAGCGGAATGACCTACGGGTACCCTACAACGTTCGATGAGCCGATAAGTGAATTCTACAAGAGATGGAATTGGAAGCTCGGTGAAATGATGACCCCACTCAATGAAGAGGAATCAGATGGAGATCTTCCAATCTTGCTGAAACCTCAACTAAGAGTTCAAATTGGCAATTACTACTATCCGACCTTCGGGCAATGGTAAATGCCGGCACCAAGTTTGAGAATGCCTTCAATATGGCCCGGCCAGAGAACGGCTTTGAGCTTATCGCTACAAAGCACCGGTGTCAAATGCCCCGGCCTTAGTAAAAGGAAAAGAAGTGATTGGCGCTGTAATTACATTCGGGAATGAGAAAGCGGGACAGAATGCGAGGCCAAGCCGCTTTGCAAAGCCAAAGCTCCCTTTCTATACCGCTGAAGATTTCGGAATGCCACTAGAAAAGGTCTTCGACGGTTTGGTAGCCCAAGGACTCATCAGACCTTTGGAAAATTGGAAACCCAGAAACCCCAGTATCAGAATGGACGAGACCAAACACTGTCTCTTTTCTACGAGTACTTCCTATGGAATTGGCATCGACAAAGGCAATAATGATCCGCAGAGTGCACAATCAAATGACAACGGCCGCAAGGCGCTTTACTCCCGAGGGGCAACGCAAGGAGGAGTGAGATCCGTCGCCCTTGTCAAGTCCCCTCGAGTCAATAAGTAGTGTAGGGTCCCGAGTCGGTGTTGTCTATTCGGTTAGTCGGGAATCTTCGAATTCCGAGTCCTCGGAAGTCATCCGAAGGCCTCACGCCTGAGGATTATGAAAATGTAATCGATGTCATCTTTCCCCTTATCTTGAATGAAATGACAAATCTTTCTGATTATCCTCTTATTGCCAACTTAACAAATGATAAATTAACTCAAAACTTAACAACAGTTAATGATGAATCATTTGAACAAGATGCAAACACACTAAACGAACAATACATTAAAGAAATCTTTAAGCAGGTTTCGGAAAAAGGAAAACCGGGCCCAGCTGCCGAGGAGATTTTGATAAGTGTGAACTTGGGTACTATTGAGGAACCTAAAGAGACACATTGGAAGCTTCTTCCGGGGGGTTGAAAGGGACGGATTGATTGAGGTGCTCGAGAGAATACGTCGACGTGTTTGCGTGGTCATACAAAGATATCTTGCAGGGGCTAGACGGTTCGATAGTAGAACACGAGAATCCCTCTAGCACCGGATGCTAAGCTTGATAAAAGCAAAAGCGAGAAAGATCAAGCCGGAATGGTCTCTACGGTCAAAGAAGAAATTGAGAAGCTACTGCGGGTAGGATTCATGAGTTATTGAATACCCGACATGGTTGTCCAACATCGTGACCGTAACCAAGGCCAATGGGAAGGTGCTTGTTGTTGTGTGGATTTAGAGATCTGAACAAGGCCGGCCCAAAGACGACTACCCTCGCCAAACATAGACATCTGGTGGACTCCACTTGCCAACTACGAAGTCAAATCCTTCGTTGATGGTTTGCGAGCTACAACCGGATCAAGATGGCGAGGAAGACCAAGAAAACTGACCTTCACCACACCGTGGGGAACCTCTTGTTATACGGTAATGCCATTCGGGCTCAAGAATGCGGGGCTACTTACAAAGGGCGGCGGCCGCACTTTTTCATGACATGATCCACAAGGAGATTGAGGTCTACGTAGACGACATGATAATCCACTCCCGAAGGAGAAGGTGGGCGGCACTTTGTTGACCTACGAAAATTCTTTGAGAGGCCGAGACGGCATTCCATGAGACTAAACCACACCCAAATGCACCTTCGGAGTGACAAGGGGAAAAGTGCTCGGGTACATGGTCACGGAGCGAGGTATAGAAGTTGACCCCAGAAAGATCAAAGCTATCATGGATATGAGGCCACCTCAAACCAGACAGTAAGTCAAAAGCTTCATGGGAAAATTGCGGTACATCGCCGTTTTGTCAATCGGTTGACCACTATGTGCGAGCCCATCTTCAAGCTCATGAAGAAGAATGTGGACCTGAGAATGGACCGAAGAATGCCCGGGACGCCTTTGACGGATCAAGGCATACTTAGTACATCCCCGGTACTATGCCCCCACATAGACGAAGCCTCTTACGCTCTATCTAAGCATCGCACACGGCGATTGGGGCTATGCTTGCTCAAGAGAAGAAAGACTCTCGGGTAGAAAATGCCATTTACTTTGTCGGTAGGAAGCTACAAGGGAGTGAGCTCAATTACTCGGCGTGTGAAAAGACTTGTGCGGGGCGAGTGCAGGTAGTCGGCAAGTTGAAGCATTATATACGAAGCCCACCCTGTGAACTTGGTCTCGAAAATGGACCCCATCAAGTACATCTTTGACAAGCCTTCCCTATCGATGCGTCTAGCGAAGTGGTCCTTCTTCTTGGCGAATACGACATCAACTATGTGACCGAGAAAGGCCATCGAGGTCGAAGCATTGTCGGATCACCTAGCGAACTTCCCAGTAATGAAGACAGAGGGCACGAACCCCAATTTCCGGATGAAGGGATCTTTGCGGTTGAGCACGAAAATAGATGGCGGTTGTTCTTTGACGGAGCGCTAACAAAAGAGGAAATGGTGTAGGAATGCTATTGGTCGATCCGAAAGATGAGCATACCCCCATAGCCCTCAAGTTGAACTTTCTGCCCACGAACAATGCCGCCGAGTATGAAGCGCATTCTTTGGTTTGGAGAGCCGCCTTAGAAAAGAAATGTCAAGGAGCTCGAAGTTTACGGAGACTCGGCCACGATCATCAACCAAGTCTCCAACAAGTGGAAGGCTGTAGACCTGTCTAATGACGGTATCATGCCCGTATGGAGGAGTTATTTGGACGGTTCAGAAGTGACTTTCCACTACTTCAGAGGAAAAGAACGGTCGCGGATGCTCACAGCTACTCTAGCCTCATTGGTAGAGATCCACAGGAAAAGCCATAAAGCCCTTGAGTGGGTAGAAGAGAAGCCCCGGCTTTGCATTTGTGAAGTGGACACGGGACCCAGAGCCTATAAAGGAACCTTGGTACAATCAGTTTACCAATTCCTCAAAGACGGAGAGTCGGCTTTCGAGACGAAGAAGGTAGACCAAAAGAAGGAGTCGAGCCAAAAGCTTGCAAGCCACTGAAAAGGTTGGCTTCTCCATTATGTCATTCTAGGAGGCAACCTATACAAGAAGCGGTATCAAGGACCACTCCTCTTATGTGTCACTCAAGAAAGAGCCAGAGAGTTGATGGCCGAAGTCATGATGGTCCACTGCGGTCCTCACATGAATGCCCGAGCCACGATGCAAGTGATCCTCGGAATGGGTTACTCTTGGATCTCCATGGAAAGCAGGCTGCGTTCGGCACGTCGAACTGCGACAAATGCCGGCGGTTTGCCAACCTCAACCATCTCCCACCTCATGACTGTCTTGCATGACGACTCCTTGGCCGTTTGCAACTTGGGGCATTGACGTGATAGGGAAAATATCCCGGCGGGAAGCAATGGGCACGAGTTCGTGTTGGTAGCCATTGACTACTTCACCAAGTGGGTAGAGGCCAAGTCCTACAAGGTCCTCACTTCCCGAGAAAAGTGGCCCGGTTCATCAAAGAAAACATAATGTGCGAGATATGGGGTGCCCAGCGAGATCATTTCGATAATGGGTCACACTTCGAAGGAGGCTGCGATAGGCTGTCGAGAATTCGAGTTACTCGCCACAAGTCGTCCCGTACGGACCTCGAACCCAATGGGCCGTGGAAGGCTGCTAATAAGACACTCGAGCGGATCATCAGGAAGATGGCCACCGTGGTCGTGATTGGCCCGAAAAAGCCGCACCCTAGCACTCTGCAGGGCTACGACGTCTGTCGAGGAACGACCACAAGAGAAACTCCTTTTGCCCTAACTTACGGGATGGAAGCGGTGTTACCGGTGGAGTTGGAAATCCCGTCATTAAGGGTCCTCTGGAAAAGCAGTGTCAATGAAGTGGAATGGTTGCGCGGCGGCATGATGAGTTAGCCACTTGACGAGAGAAGGCTAAAAGCCATGGAACACACCGAGCCTACCGGGCGAATGGCCGGGCGTTTGATAAAAGGTCAAGGCGGAGACATCAAAAGAGGGTGACTTAGTCTTTGAAAGTAAAGCCCCCTGCAGGAGGCAACCCCACTGGGAAAATGGGAACCCGTGCGGATCGGCCCTTATGTGGTGCGAGAAAATACGTCGGGAGGAGCAATGAAGCTTGCGAGACTTGGATGGCAATCCCTTTGTCCACCTAGTCAATGGTGATAAACTCAGAAGATACTATGTACGATAAAAAAAAAATAAAAAAAAAAATAAAAAAAAATAAAAAAGAAAAAAAGAAAAAAAAAAAAAAAGAAAAAAAAAAAATCTTAGTGCAAAAAGAGTAATGCCCGGCTAAGTGAAAACCCCAAAAAGGGCGAGTCTAGGCAAAAACAGGCACGCACATAAAAAATTATTAGTTCACGGAATGAACTACGTAGACTGAGCCCCTTAGCCTTTCTTGTAAAAGGGGAACGTGGCGGCCATATATGGTTCGGTCTAAACAATAAAAAGGACGATTAAGTTTCCATGAAATGTGTCTAAATAATAAAAGGGACAATTAAGCTTCCATGAAGTGTGTCCTAAATAGTAAAGGGCATTTCGGTTTTCATAAACGGGTCCCAATCAATAAAGACATTTGAATTTCCATGAAATGTGTCTTGATTAATTTTAAAATAATATTTCTTGTTCATTACAAGTTAAAAACTTCTTGATGAGTTCAAGCACGGTCTACCTCTTAACTCTGCTAACCTGCTAAAGATCTAAAAATACAACAAAATGCCTAAATAAACTAATGTGTTTGCAAATGGCAATAAGAGGATCTTGAGAAAAGACTTGTCGATCGTCATTCGCGAGTCTTCTTCGGTCTTCTTCCCTTTTCCTCGGCCTCGTCGAGTCTTCTTCCTTTTCTTCTCAATAATGTCGGTATCCCTCATCCAGGCCTGCGGTATCCTCACTTGGAGCCTCTACCAACCCCGTGTCAATGAGCGCTCTCTCTATGCGAGCACGAGTCCGCACCTCCTCCTCTGAGCCTCGGTCGAAGGAGCGACCTCGGACAATCTCTTGTACCGAGCCTCCATATCACGACCAAGTCACACGATTGGTTATGGCAGCCTCGCCTTAGCCTCGGTCTCCCTCGAGTCCTACTCGAGTCACGATCGGCTCCCAATAAAGCTCGACGTCTATCCTCCCAAGATAACTTTGAGTCGCTCCCGTCTCCCTCTCGTACCGGTCAGTAGACGGTGGTCAAGATGGTACTCTTCACTGCTCTGAAGATAGCCACAGGTGGGAAAGCGGTATGTGTCCAAGCCCTCGAGAAGAAAGAGAAGGCTGTTTGGATCTCTCATGTCCCAATGACACCACCTCCATGGTCGGATGTCCTCCCAATCACTCAATAGCTCTGTAAAGCCCCAAATGCTGGATACCAAGCGGGGTATGTAGAAGGACGACCGGCCAATCACGGAACCCTCGCGGCATAAGACTCCTGAAATATCCTCCTGATGTACGCAACCTCCAATGTGGTATCCACCAACGGATGTCGAAGTGGATAGCCTAGCCATCATCGGCTCCCGGCTACCACATGTTCTGTTGCCTAGGTGCACCTCTCAGAAATCACCCCGGCAGCGTCGGCAAAGCCCGAGGCAAGCCAGAGCCTCTCCTGCGGCCACAAAGTCAACATAGCCGGACTCCCGGACCTCATGAAACGGTCTCCCCAGGCCGTCCTATCAATCCGGCATGAAATGTCTCTCCCAAAACCGGCGGGACAATATCCTTCCACGCCACGGTCTCGACCATGTCCAAGAGACCACTATATGTGAATCCCAGCGGACTCGGCGGTGAACAAAATAGAGAATACGCGAGAGAATGAAAGCATCCATAGCCACGTGGTCGCAGCCATATCTGGAGACCCAGGCACAGGGATATCGAAAGGTCAATCCTATCGGGGCTACCATCATCCTCTCGGCCTCTCCCAAAGGAATCTGCGAGAAAGATGCAAGCTTTACCGTCAGGCACGTCTCCGATCAGCGGAATAGATATAGCCTCGATCTCGGGACCCCCAATCAAGGCTCACGAAGTCTTCGTGCGTTGGGGACGATTTCGTTGTAAGAAAGCTTGATAAACATGTCTCAGGACATCCCGAACTTTCTTTGCGGCTCTCAACGAGATCCCAATCGGGCGGGAGATCCCTCAAATGCCATAAAGACTTGATCTTGAAGGAAGAATCAAGCGGCCCCTTGTGATTTTGGAAGTTATATCTCGCCCAAGATTGAAGACCGGATAGAAAATGGTCTCGTTTCCCCCTTTGCAATCTAGCAGGATTCTCCTTCGCAGAAATGATCAAAGATGGTGCTTTTAGGTCCAAAATATGCTCAGGAACAATTGGGACAAGTCTAGAGTGAAAATGAAATGAAATGGCCAAGCCTTGCTTTTATTCGAAAATAACCGGCTCGACAGGCGGAGCCGCACGGCTTCATTTGCCCTCGAGGCCATGCCGCACGGCTACATTAGCCCTCTGCGAGAAAAATTGCGGCAACCAAGATGCTGCCCAAGGGAGTTTCACCCCACTTTTCAACCAAAACACCTGTACGCAAAAACATATCCGAAGCCATTCAAGCATTTATACACCATTATAAATCATTTTGGCCCATTTTAGCCCCAATTCCAAGCAAAAAAGTCGCCCCGAGGCTCGAGATAATATGCAAATTGAAAAAGCATGAATTAGAAAAGCAAATAAAACATAAATACAATGTTTTCGCCCCATCGGCGCCCAAATAAAGCAAAAAATAAACAAAGTGTGCATAAAAATTGTAACTTGTTTGTTTTTGTTCCAAATCTATTCTAGAGACCTCCTAGGCCTCAGATTCTTCTTCATCTTCATCATTTGCTCGGCTCGTAGATGCTAGCCTCCCTCCAGTCCTCACAGTCGCTCACATCGAGATAGATGGACATTATCGTGCCCATACTCGGCCAGTTTGCTCCCGAATGTCGGCGTTGGGTCCCCGCCCGAGGCATAGCAACTTTGGAAGAGTACTCAGAGGCGATAAGGTAGGCTGTGCCCCAGAACGCGTGCCGTCTCTTGCGCCCGGGCTCCTGTGCATCCATTGCCGCCTTGAAGCGCGAGCCGGCTTCCTCGGAAGAGACGGCACATGTCCTTCCGGCCCTAATTACGCACGACCGGCCTATCGTAAGTGCGTGGAACTGAGAAAAGAAAAGAAGAAAAATCTCGAGAAAATCTCGAGAAAATAGCAAAAAGCGAAAATCGAAAGCTAAAAGGGAATAAGACCACTAAGAGTACACTTACGGTGCTATCGGGCGGCAAGGTGTCTTGGGGCTCCCTAGCATCGGGGACAGGTATCCTCATCCTCCTCGGCACTCCATGGACCACGTAGGACGGATGCGCGGGAGGGATCGGCGGGTCGGATAGGCTCATCCTCCCCATATCCACAGTGACCGCCGGCTTCACTAGCACGTGGCGTCCTCGAGGCGGCACTCCACAAACACGGCGTAGGGGTGTCCATGTCGAAGTACTCCTCCGCGGCCACGCACACACAGTACCTAGCAATCTCATCCTCGGCCGGTCCACAGGCTGCGGCATCCGTCTTTGGAGGGTCGAAGGAGTAATGGCATCTAGTGGGGAACATGACCATCTTTGCCTCAAGCGGTCCCCCAAGTAGATGACATCACATGTCGGCCACATGAGCCACCTCCTCTGCCTCGTCACCTCTATGGCATCTCCCGACAAGATCTCTGGATACTGCCCCGGGGTAGAAGTCCACTCCATCGTGCCCGTCCACATTGATGGCCAGGCCTCACCATTTTGTAGTCGAAGGTAATCCGGGTCTTCCCAGTGAATTTATCTCTCGCGTCTCCCCTCCGGCGAACCATAGCGGGGAAGATGGTGACATCACTCTGCTGGTTCCAAGGGAAGAACCCGATCACCTCGCAAAACCAGGCCTGCATGTTCAAAACATCAAAGGTCATTCTCTCTTATAAAAGTCTCAAGACGGAAAAGAGAAAAGAAAAAAAAAAAAAAAAGGAGACTACCTCGAGGGCAAAAGAGAAGCGATCCGTGAAGCGGCCTTGTTCCATTGTACATGTCCAACGAGAAGTACAACTCCGCCAATCCGGCCTCTCCCCAGAGACCGTCCCAATCCCATCCATCCTCCCGGAGAGTCGAGGAGGCAAGTCATAGCTATCGTCCCGAGAATTGGCAAAGATGGTGACTGATAGCATCAACCATATGAATGCTCTAGCCGAGCTGTTGGGCGATCACATCATTAGCGGCAAAATTACGCATGGAAGTACGGGTGCCACCTCGACATTCCGTGTCTCCATCCCCGGCCCTTCGGAATCGGCTCAAACCCGACCAAAGCACAGAAACTCCTCGGCGTAATATGGTCCCTCCAAGTCACGGGCCTCCGGTGAGCGTAAGCCCGTAATAGCGGTGAAATCGGCGGGAGTCAGCTTGTCGGCTCTCCCGGCTCGAGATGAAAGCTATGTGTCTTTGTCCCACGAGAACTCGAAAGGGCTGGACCAAGCCCTTGCTCTTAGAGGTGATGTGGACACCCCTGCCGATAGCCTCTACAAATGCATCCGGGCCGGTAGCCCTCACCATTGCTTGGGATTTGCCCCATCCTTCTCAAAATCCGGCATCCTCTGCCAAAGCTTGACAGCTATCTCCGACGGTCCTCTAGACTTGTTCTCCTGTAGACAAGCACATCAAAAAGAAAGCGTCGATCCTTCATATCATTTCAAAAGCATGCATATATTCAAAAGTGCACATATTTTCAAAAGAAAAGCATTCATAAAAGTTTTTCTAGCATATCTTTTGCATCAACGTGTCTTTCATCACTTGAAACGCGTCATTGCTTTCCTAAAGCACAAAATCACAATTTTTGCACATAAGCATTATTTTTCAAAAAAAAAAAAAAAATGGCATGCATGAATCATTTTCATCTCCCAAAATCATGTTTTCTCATTGATAATCAGAATTTTGACCTAGTTCTAGCACAAGGCAAGAACTCGAGTCTCATATTTTAAAAAAAATTCTCATTTTTTACTTCATTTTGCGAGAAAAAAGTGAGTCATTCTCATAATTTTCATCAAATAAAATTGCACATTGCATATTCCTAGCCTCATAGGTTGTTCATGCATCTCAAAATCATTCAAAAAAATCATTCAAAATCCTAAAATTCGCGTCAAGCCCTAAATCATTCAAAATTCAAGCAAAATCATCGGATTTGAGCAAAATGAGAATGCTTACCCCAACTGATCGCGGGTTCGTTGATTTGTGCTCCCTCCTCCCGGTAAAGCTCAGATGGAGGCGTAAGGAAGTCATACTTCCTCTCCGTCCTCACGAGCTCCTTCCTCCTCCTTCTCGCGGCCGTAGAGATGTTTCTCCTCGCTTGCCTTGGTATGGGATTGCCCTCCGGATCCATTTCAAATCAAAGAGAAGCAAAAGGGTTGAAGAATTTCGAAATTCTCTCTCTCTTCTCTCTCTCTCGGCTGAAGTGGGCGGCAACAAATGCCCAATGCCCGTTCAAAACCTGATTTTAAATAATCTGGAAAAAACAGGCTTCTAGCCGTACGGCTTCTTTTTCTCCATCTCATGCCGGACGGCTTCATTCGCTCTGAGCATAAAGTACAATCCACCTTTGGACCTTCCACTTGGGCATGCAATTTCCGTTATCTTTTAACCAAGATAACATCTTTTCAGAAAATATCCCTTATCTCTTTAGCAATAAAGCTTTATTCCCGGTCGCCTCAGTTAATTCCGTTATAACGGGATAACACTAGGTGACAACCTCAGGTGTCGAGAACTCTAAACTTGTGCTACCTCTATCAGCGAATAGTGACGTATGCCCAAGTCATTCCAACTTGTGCTACCTCTATCCGCATGAATAGTGACGTATGCCCAAGTCATTTCAACTTGTGCTACCTCTGTCAGCGAATAGTGAAGTACGCCCCGAGTCATTCCAACTTGTGCTACCTCTATCAGCGAATAGTGAAGTACGCCCAAGTCATTCCAACTTGTGCTACCTCTATCCGCGAATAGTGACGTATGCCCAAGTCATTCCAACTTGTGCTACCTCTATCCGCGAATAGTGAAGTACGCCCAAGTCATTCCAACTTGTGCTACCTCTATCCGCGAATAGTGATGTATGCCCAAGTCATTCCAACTTGTGCTACCTCTGTCATGAATAGTGAAGTACGCCCAAGTCATTCCAACTTGTGCTACCTCTATCCGCGAATAGTGAAGTACGCCCAAGTCATTCCAACTTGTGCTACCTCTATCCAGCGAATAGTGAAGTACGCCCGATCATTCAACTTGTGCTACCTCTATCCGCGAATAGTGACGTATGCCCAAGTCATTCCAACTTGTGCTACCTCTATCAGCGAATAGTGAAGTATGCCCAAGTCATTCCAACTTGTGCTACCTCTATCCGCGAATAGTGAAGTACGCCCAGTCATTCCAACTTGTGCTACCTCTATCCGCGAATAGTGACGTATGCCCAAGTCATTCCAACTTGTGCTACCTCTATCCGCGAATAGTGAAGTACGCCCCGAGATCATTCCAACTTGTGCTACCTCATCATCCGCGAATAGTGAAGTCGCCCAAGTCATTCCAACTTGTGCTACCTCTATCTGCGAATAGTGAAGTACGCCCAAGTCATTCCAACTTGTGCTACCTCTATCCGCGAATAGTGAAGCATGCTCAAGTCATTCCAACTTGTGCTACCACTATCAGCGAATAGTGGTGTATGCTGAAGTCATTCCAACTTGTGATACCTCTATCCGCGAATAGTGACGTACGCTCAAGTTTCCCAACTTAAGTTACCTCTATCCCCGTCATAAAGAGATAGTGCGTAGCTCTAGCTTCTTCGGGTGACGACCTCAGAATTGTCAAAATCTCAAGGATCCTAGACATCGTTCCTAACTATCTAGTGATGCTTGAACTACGATCAAGGCTTGATTCCTCAGGGATACGTAGGTAGCCTTTTATAAAAGGTCCGGCCATTCGACCACTTTGGTCACCCTGTTTCCTTTGTCACTCCTCGGTGATAAAGCGCCCCCTCATAAAAGTTCAAATATTCGACCACAGGTCACTCCTAGCATGTCCCCGGTAGGATCAATTGCTTGACCTCCTAGGTCATTTTCTCTTCTATGTCCCCGGCAAGAGACCGGTTTCTCTTCTTCCTCCCCCGGCGGATCCTAATTCCGAACTACGGCTGGCTTGATTCCTCAGGGATACGTAGGTAGCCTTCCAAAGGTTCGGCCACTCGACCACCTTGGTCTCCCAATCCGTCTCGGCATTCGCCGAGATCGGATCCTTTTCTATCGACAACCCCACTCGCCTTGCAAGTGACGTTGCCGAGGGCTTACTGTAAGTACCCAAATCGCTCATGCCTTAGGTTAATTTTCCCGACATTTCGGTAAATTTTCGGTAATTCCCAGGACCTTCCTAGTGTTAGGAAATGTCTGGAAGCAGTCAAATCTAAATTAGGGCTGTAAGGAGCCTTCTTAATTAAGAAAACACGTTTTTCTTAATTAGGGGAAGCTTCTAGAATGATGCCACCTTGCATGGTTCTAGAATCTTTGAGTCACAATGGATAAGACCGCACGGCCTCATTTGCAAAGGGCACTGCGGCCTTACGGCTTCATTAGCCTTATCCAGTTGCCTATAAATAGAGCCCTCCTCTACCCATTTCAAAACACACAAGATATGAGAAAAATACTCAATCCACTCTGAAAGACGTGAAGAAAGCTGCTTGGGAATTCAAGAAGAAGAAGAAGGAAGGCCAAGAAGCTACATCCCTCCTCCTTGAAGACCAAAGATCGACCTCTCCTCCTAGCTCAGTCCAGAAGCAAGGAAGTCATTGGTAACCTCGCACGCCCTATCCTTGCATCCTAATTGCTTTATAAATTGCTCATTGCATTGTCTTTATATTGCTTGGGACTTGGCATTTATTCTTAAAAGATCACATCTTTATCACCCCCTTTCCCCCTTTGCATGCATTAAGACCTCATTTGTCATAAAAATGTAGTCTTTTTCATAAAGGTGCATCCTTTGCACCTAAAATCCCTATTTTCCAATAAAAATGTCATCTTTATGCATCATTTGCATATAAAGATCAAATCTTTTTCAATAAAAATGCATCCTTTGCATCAAAACCCCCTTTTCAATGCATCATTTGCATAAAAATCAAATCTTTATGCATCATTTGCATAAAGATCATTTCTTTCAATCAAAAAGCATCATTTGCAACCTAAAAATGTCATCTTTTCATTAAAGATTCATTTTTTATCATGCATTTCCCCTTTCCCCCAACCTTGGAACGGACCGGTGTAAAAGTTCTCATCTTTGCATCGTTCCTTCCATTAAAGGTTCATGATTTCTTTAGGAAAAGGATAACCTTGAACCCTATATCTCCAATTATCGCTTAAGAATGAGTATGAAGCCTCTATACGAGCTCGACCGTCTTAAAGCGTAGGATTGATGGGCTAAGGACATTCCTTCCTAAAGAACCTCATCTTTGACCCAAAGAGTCATTCTCTCGATCACGCAAGTCCCGAGGGTCCGAGGTTTAAAATGCGATGATCATAAGTCATAAGATGAGGACGGGATCATAATCCCAAATACATAAATTCAAGGAATCCGGCGACAACCAACAAATGGTTTGTACGTCAGGAAGACAACTTGGGACATTCCCCCTTATTTTCAAACACATGCACACAAAGAAAGCACGCAAGCAAACACGATTAATGAAATCTAGGGAGACTTGCTCCGGCAAGGCACTTTGGGTGAACGCCATGACGTTCTTCCCGAGGGGTAACTTAACCTCAGAACCCATAAAACCTTTTTCAAAGTTTTGAGGTAATCAAAATGGCGTGGCGACTCCGTTTTTCAAATAACTCGGATGTCTTCAAACTCGCGTGAATTCCAATAAACACAAAATTTTGGGCACACATTCACGACGGGGATCCCCGGAGGTTCGATGCGGGGCCGGATTTCACGTGCGTCGCGAGGACGGATCGAGAAGGAGGGTATGCATGCCCAGATTCGGAGCTTGAGCTCTTCTTTGCATCTGAGTGGACCACAGATAGATCGGTGAGTGTCTTGACTCTTTTCCATCTTGGCATCTTTTACGTATTTTCTCTTTTTGTTGTCGAGTATAAGCTATTCTTTGAGCGTTTCCTTGGTACACTTGTTGGTGCGGAGTCCGGGGAGAGCTTATGATATGCGACTCGCCGTTACGTGGCGATGAGGTCGTTTGCGAAGAAGATGGCGTCGAAGATATCTTGCCGGTCTTCGCGACAGCGTGCCGGCGTACGAGCCTATGCCTTCGAGGCGTGCAGTAGATGTTCCTCCGCAGGCGGGAGCACGGCGGAGAGGGACCTTCGAGGGCGGCATAGCATGGATGCGGGGACGTCTTCGAGGCTGCGGGGCCTTCGAGGAGCGGCCCTTTTATCGGTTCATGCCTCCGCATGGCGCACGGGGTGAGGGTTCCTCAGAGCCTTCTTTCTTTGATCCTTTCGCCGGATTTGATCCTTCGAGTACTTTTCGTGGGAGCCTCCGTGGGTGCTCGTATTCGGCAACGAGGATGTGACGGGCGAGTTCGTGGGATGCAGACTTCTCTGGAGGACCTTGGCGAGGATGATGATCTTTGAGAGTCGATTAGTATTCATTTGCTTTCCCTCTTTTCATATCTTCTCTTTTTTTTTTTGTTTAGCAACGAGACATTTGATGGGTACTGTAATAAAACACATGTATTTGCATGGCAAACGACATTTTATTTTAAGATGTAATGTCATTTTTGTGATTCTAGGGATTTGTCCTAGAAATTGTTGCTATTATTATTATATTTTTGTACATGCCACGTGGCGAGAGTGCGTTTGTGGGTAGTGTATGTTTGCGGGAATGGCTTTGGCCGGTGTTTGGGCGGATTTGGAGCAAGGTCTGCGAGGACGGTGGTTGTTATGCTTGTTTCTTTGGGAAAATGGGTTCTTTTTGCAAGGAGGTCCGTACGGACATACTTAGCATGCAAAGAGGTCCGTACGGACCAACCTTGCTTTGGGAAGGACATAAATGCTTTCCGGTGTGCAGTTTCTTCCCCATTTCCCCATTTGCGGCCATTTTCGAGCTTTCTTCCCCATTTTCTCTAGGAACCTCCATTTTTGCCATGGATTCTTCGTACGTCCCTAGAATTTTGCCGAGGCTTTCGCGGGAGAGGCAAGCACACTTCTGGAGCGGTTGAAAACGTGGATGCGGCGCCGTATGAGGCATCGAGACGGGCTTTCGAGGTAAGGTTTCGTCTTTGCTCGATTTGGTCTTTTAAGGAGTTGGTTCTGATTGGGATTTGTTGCGGGCTGCCGCGAAGTTGCAGGATGTTAGGAGGCATGTGTCTTGTTTCTCCTATAATGAAATGGTGCCCACTTTTGAGGATTTTCGGGCTTTGATGGGGGGCCAGGAGGTGGAGGCCATCTCGCTTCCTTTGATTGGTGGTCTGCTTTGTGAGCGTGAAGCTTGCGAGGCTTTCTTCGTACTTCGTTGGAAGAAGTGCGGGGCATGATCCTTGATTCGGGTCATATCGACATTTACGAGTGCTTGGGAGCGGTTCATGGTTGATGATGAGTGACGTCTCTTGGGATGCCTTTGCCTTGTGCGTGATGGCGGCGCTTTTCATGGTCAGCTCCCTTGGCATTTGTGATGGCGCTTTGCTAGATGTGGTAGAGACTTTGCGGAGGCTGGAGAGGATATTGTCCCGTTGGTCTTTGGGGAGACTCTTCATGGTATCGATCGTGCGCGGCAGGGATCGTTTTATGAGAGGAAGCCCGCTTTGCTCACCTTGTGGGCTGAGAGAGACTTCGGGCCATGCCAGAAGGCTCAGGCGTCGTTTAGCCCGTGGTCATTTGCTCGGCGACCTCTTGTGTTGGATATGGATCGGTCACTTTGGGAGAGATGGATGGCACGGCTTGGTACGCATCGGATCCGTTGGTGGGTTCCTTGCCTTTGGAGGATTGAGACTAGGAGGATCTTGCGGGAAGGGTCCTACGTTGTCGAGTTCCGGGTTTGTCTTGGTCCTCCTTCTATATTCCGTCGCTTGTTTCCCGGCGGTTTGGGATGAAGCGGGAGCCTTTGTTGGTGGGATGACCTTGCTGCTGCGGAGGTAGTTCCTCTTTGTATGGCGGCTTCGGTGCCTTCTTGTATTTTACGAGGGTATGGAAGTATTCCGCTTTCCCTCTGTGGTACTCCTTAGGCGTCGGGGAGCGTCGTATTGACGACTCGGTGCCTGGCTTTGGTATGAGCGGCGTGTTGGGCGATCCCAGTGGTCTTGGAGAAGCGAGGCGTGTAGCGATTTTGGGACCCGGTTGCCGTAGTAGCTATTGCCTTAGGAGTGCGAAGCACAGTCGACCCTTTGGATGTGACGGGAGACACTTTGTTTGACTACGAGACTAGAGTTTGACCGGCGACGGGGAGAGGTCCTCTTTTACGGACTCGCGAGGAGGAGATCGAGCCGAAGCACGGGCGAATGAAGCCACGAGAGGCTCTTGGATTGTTTGACTCTACGGGGAGGACCCACGATCTCGGAGGCGAGAGACGCGAGTTGGTTCACGTGGAGCGAAAGAAGACTCGCCGGGGACGAGGGAAGAAAGGAAAGAATGGCGAGGGGACAAGCGCGAGATGGCGCGGAATGACCTCCTAGGTATCCATTCATTGCATTGCAAACACATTATTAGTTAAATGTATTAAGTTGTCTTTTAGCATGTTGTGAACTTGAGAGTAGACCGTGCTTGAACTCATCAAGAAATGTTGTAACCGTTAGTGATTTGTGATTTACTTTTAAAGCTTTGTCGAGACGCAAGATCTCTTGTTTGCCTTTGCTTCTGTTGTGCACTTTGTCGGCGTCCATCTTTGGACTTTTACATTGCATTTGCGGGTGACGATGCAGGCCATGACGGCAATCCCTTTCTTGAGGCTTTGTGCTTGGTGAGAGGTTGAATGCTCCCTTGACAAGTCGTTTTGACGGTCTTTTCGTAGCTTCCTTGCCTCTTGTTGGCGTCGGGCTCTTGACCTCTTTTTCAGCTTACGCTTGAGCTTCTTTTATTTTTTTTTGTGAGCCCTTGCTCGAGCTCTCTTTTTTTTTTTTTTTTTGTGAGCCCTTGCTCGAGCTCTCTTTTTTTTTTTTTTTGAAGCGCGTGAGGCGAAGACAAGCCCTGGCTTGGAAGCGGACATGAGTCGGTCGTTTGATCTTTGAGTGACCCTCGGATGTCCTTTGATGTTGCCGCCGTCGTTTGACTTGGTCAAGGTGACATTGGGCGTGTTCTTGAAAAGTGCGTAGCTTGATGGAGGTCTTGATTGACATTCAAACTTTTGACTTTTTTGTGTATTTTTAGACCGGACCAATTAAGGTTGCCTACGTTCCCCGGACTAGAGGGCTCAGTCTGCGTAGTTCGACACTACATGGAGTGCCAAGAGATGCACGGTTGTTCTTCTTCGGGCGAAGTATCTGCGAAGTTTGCTTCCGTTATTTGGATTCATGAAGGGATTGCCGTCTAGGTGCATCGGCTTCATGGCGCCTCAGGAGAAGATCTTTTGAACCACGAAAGGGCCGATCCATGTGGGTTCCCATTTTCCCAGTGGGTTGGTTCGAGTGGGAGGCTTTTCTTTGAGTACAAGGTCGCCTTCACGATGTCTCGGGATTTGACTTTCTTGTCGAAAGCTCTAGCCATCTGCTTTGATAGGCTCGGACGTGTTCCATGGCCTTTAGTCATCGCTCGTCTAGCGAGCCAATTCGTCATGTCGGCCGGGCCATTCGACTTCGTTGATGTCATTTTCCAGCGGCACTCGGAGTGAGGGAATTTCTAGCTCGATGGGAAGAATTTGCTTCCATCCCGTATGTCGGGGCAAATGGGGTTTCTCCCGTGGTACATTACGGCGATGTGCGGTAGCCCCAAAGTGCAAGGTGCGGCTTCTCGGGCCAATCTCGTCCTCGGGTGGTCATTTTTCGGATGATCCGTTCGAGGTTTTGTTTCTTTGCTTCCACGGCGCCGTTTGTTTGTGGCCGGTAGGGAGAAGATTTGTGGCGTGTGATCTTGAATTCAGCCGGCGGTGCAGCCGAATTCCCCTTCGAAGTGTGAGCCGTTGTACGATATGACCTCATTTGGGATGCGTATCGGCGAGATGATGTTTTCCTTGAGGAAATGCGCGACCTTCTTGGAGGTGAGTACCTTGTAGGACTTGGCTTCGACCCATTTGGTGAAGTAGTCGATGGCTACTAAGATGAACTCGTGGCCAGATTCTTTGCTGGCGGAGCGATTTTCCCGATGACGTCAATTCCCCAGTGGCAAAGGGCCAAGGTGTAGTCATGCGGTAGAGATCGTGGAGGAGGTAGATGATTGAGGTTGGAGAAGCCGTTGGCACTTGTCGCGGCTTCGGACAAAGTGGATGCAATGCGCCTCCATGGAGATCCGGTAGTAGCCCATCCACGAGAATGATTTGCATCGGGGCTCTGGCGTTCATGTGGGGACCGCAAGCCCCATTGTGGACTTCGTTCATGAACTTGTTTGCTTCTTCTTGGGCGATGCGGCGTAGGAGTGGCCCGTGGTAGCGTTTCTTGTATAGCATGTCCCCGAGGATGACGAAGTGAGAGGCGGCGTTTTAGGGCCATGATGCTCTTGGTTTTGACCCCCTGTGTGTGGGTCTTCCTTGTTCATGAAGGTGGTTTCCCCGTTCTTGAGGTATTGGAAGATCTGGTTATACCATGGCTCATTGACGGGCTTAGGTTACGGTTCGATCTCACAACAGTAGGCGGGAATTTCCTTTCGTCCGACTTTGAAGGGTTTGATTGCTTTTCCTTCGGGGATTTCCACTGAGGAAGCCGAGGTGGCTAAGGCATCTGCAAACTGTTTCGGTCTCTTGGCAAGTAGTGGAAGGTGACCTCTTCGAATCGTGTGATGAGGTCCTCCGTACAGGCATGGTATTTTTGCAAGCCCGTCTATGGTTTTCCACTTGTTGGAGACTTGGTTGATGATCAAGGCCGAGTCCCCATAAACTTCGAGTTTACGGACATTCCTCTCGAGTGCGGCTTGTAGTCCGGCGCGAGCTTCATATTCGGCGGCATTGTTGGTTACCTCGAAATTGAGCTTTATAGCAATTGGGGTGTGCTCGTCCTTGGGATCTACCAAGAGCATACCGATGCCGTTTCCCTTTTTGTTGGGTGCTCCGTCGAAGAACGGTTGCCATCGATTTTCGCCTTCGATTGCGAAAGATTCCTCGTCTGGAAATTGTGGTTCGGGGCCTCGAGCCTCGTCGGTTGGGAAATCGGCCGGTTGTTCGGCCATGGCCCGTCCCTTGATTGACTTTTGGTTTACGTACTTGATGTCAAATTCCGCTAGGAAGAAAGACCATTTGGCGAGCCTCATTGACGAGAGATGGTTTGTCGAAGAGGTACTTGGTGGGTCCATTTTGGAAACCAAGTGTGCGTGTGCGGCTGCATGTAGTGCCGTAGTTTCCCGACAACCCATACCAGGCTGCGCAGTTTTCTCGAGGGTGAGTAATTGAGTTATCGTGCCTTGAAACTTTCGGCGACGAAGTAGATGGCGTTTCGACCCGTGACTCCTTCTTTTCTTGACAGAGCATGGCTCCAGCTGCGGTGTCGGTCACGATTAGGTATAGCAACAGTGGCTTTTCCTCGTGGGGAGGACGAGAGAATCGGAGGACTCACAAGGTATGCTTTTATTTTTCAAAGGCATCTTGGCATTACGAGTTCCATTCGATGTCGGCGTTCTTCTTCATCGGTTTGAAGATTGGCTCGCACATAGAGGTCAATTGGTTGTGAAAGCGGGCGATATATTGCGGGCGGCCCATGAAGCTTTTCACCTCATGCGAGTTTGCGGTGGTCTCATTTCGATGATAGCCTTGATCTTTTGAGGATCCACCTCGATGCCTCTCTCGGTGACCATGTATCCCAAAACCTTGCCTCGGCTAACCCCAAATGTGCATTTGGCGGGGTTAAGCCTCATTGAGTGTTTTCGGAGGCGATTGAAGAATTTTCTCGGGTGCGCGAGGTGTTGTCCGTCGATCCCTTTGAGTGAACGATCATGTCATCGACGTACACTTCGATCTCTTTGTGGATCATATCGTGGAAGAGGGCGGTTCTTTGCCGTTGGTAGGTAGCCCGCGTTCTTTAGTCCGAATGGCATTCTTGTGTAGCAATAGGTTCCCAGGGGTTGTGAAAATTTGTCTTTTCTTGGTCTTCTTCGGCCATCTTGATTTGATTGTAGCCGGCAAAACCGTCCACGAAGGACTTGACTTCGAAATTGGGCTGTAGTGTCTACCAACATGTCGATGTTGGGTAGTGGAAAATCGTCCTTGGGGCTTGCTTTGTTGAGATCTCGGAAGTCCACGCAACGGCGTACTTTTCCATTGGCCTTGGTGGCCAGTGACGATATTGGAGAGCCATGTGGGGTACTCGATCACCACGATGAAGCCGACGCGAGCATTTTTCGATCTCCTCTTTGACTTGTAAAGACCACTACGGCTTGATTCGGCGTAGCTTTTGCTTGATGGGCTTAGCCTCGGGATTGAGGATCCGGTGCTCTACAATGTTAGGATCTAATCCGGGCATGTCTCGGTAAGACCAAGCGAACACGTCCACGAACTCTTTGAGCGGTGCGGTCAATGCGTCTTGCTCTGTGCCGGTGAAGAAACTTCCGATTTGCGTCTCTTTTGGCTCTTCGGCGGTTCCCAAATTCACTTTGGTTAAAACCTCCTCGGCGGCTTGGGCCCGGTTTTCTCTCGTTTGACAACATGCTTAAAGATGTGCTTAATGTATTGTTCGTTTAATGTGTACGCTTCTTTATCAAGTGAATCGTTATTAAGCTTGTTTGTGTGTTAGTTAATTTATCGGTTGTTAAAGATGCAATGAGAGGATACTCGGAAAGATCGAAGCATTCATTAAGAGCATACGGGAATACATTATTGGCAATGAGTTCGTAATCTTCGGCGTGAGGCCATCGGATGACTCGAGAGACTCAAATTCAAAGCTAATGGACTCGGGATGAGTTTTGACACTAGACTCTAGGACTCGAGGGTCGAGGCCAAGTTGTTCGATCATGTCCTTTTCTTTGGCGGTGGAGTCAGGAGAAGGTGGCCCGGTTATTGAGTGGCAATGAGCTTGATAGGAGATGGGGCTTGAAAGGGCTTTATGTCACCGTTCCCGATCATTGCTATCACGAGTTATCGAAACAAAATCGATTAGATCGGCATCTCGATTTCTTCTTTGAAGCGAGGTGGAGCGGTGGTTCGTCCCAAGCATCGTCTGCGGAGTCTCTTGCTTTTGTCTTGGGCATTACTAGCTCGAATGCAGACTCGTCCCGCTTGTTGAAGGCGGGAGTGTTGACGAGAGAGTTTTTCGAATTCTTCCGCCAAAGAGGGAGTTTTCCCGAACCAAAATTCATTGTGAATAGTGGTGGTTGTGGATCCGGCGAGGCGGTGTGTCGAGGAATGCTCTTCGGACGGGATTTGGCTTGAGGCCTCTGAATCTTGCCGGGTTCTGCTGGAGCTTGTCCATGGTTGTCGGCCGGCTTTGTTTGGCGCCGATCGGCTCTGTTCCCTTTTAGGATCTTCTTCTAAGTTGCCGGCCTTCTTTGTGAAGTACTTGGTCATGTCGAAGCTGTAAGGACGAAGATCGGAGATGGTGTGCAAGCCTCTTTTGTTATACGTGGAGCGTTTTCGTGCGGCTCGCTTGTCCTCCGCAATGTGTTCGGGAGTAGGAGAGTATCCCGGGCCGTGCAAGGTATTCTGTTCTTTGATATTGATGATACATTGAGTGCCACGATGGCGTTTTCCCAAACCGAGCCGGGATGTAGTTCATGTGCTTCATCATTTTCATCGGGGGAGGGATCTTGTCCCAAATCAAAGGCGGAGTCTATGTGGCATACTTGGGCCTTTGGGCTTTCGATGGTGAACCCTGTTAGCATCATGCCATCATCGTCGGGTTTGATGTCTAAGACCGGGACGCCGTTTGTTTCGGTCCTTTCGTTGACTATGCTATCACCGTAGATGATGGTAAGATCTGTTCCTTGGACGAACTTTACACACTGATGGAGAGTGGATGCCACCCCATTGATACGATGTAGCCAAGGGCGTCCCAAAATGGCGGATGAAGGTGATCGGGATGTCGATGACTTGGAAATCCGTCGGGACCATTTGTTTTCCGAACCACAAGTTCAAGGTGGCTATTCCCAAGGCGGGGCGGGATGTTGAGTCGTATGCCTTGATTGCACGAGTCGAGGGTTTTAGATCGGTTGCTTTGATCCCTAGCAAATCCATCATTTTGGCTGGAAGGACGTTCATGGATGATCCCCATCTACCAAGACCCGAGGGAGACGGCGCTCGTCCGGTTGAGCTGTTATGTAGAGAGGCTCGTTGTGAGTCGGCCCCAAATTTTGGAAGATCGAGCTACGTGAAGGTGATGATATTCTTTGTAATTGACGTTGCCAATCATCGAGCTGCTTCATCGGGTGTCCTTGTGATGGGAACCATAGTGCAGGCCAAGCTTTCTTCCAACTTGAGCTTGTGCGGGTAAGATGAAGTGAGTAAGGACCGAGAGTGAGATGTTAGCCTGAGTGCGCTTGAGCTGTGTCAAGACGGGATCTTCAACCTTTGGGTCCAAGGTTTCGGCTTCTTTGGCGTAGGGCCCCTTTTCAATTCGTGGCTCGGGTATGGCGGCCTTTTGTCTGTCCGTGGAGGATTCACTGGGATTTGGCCAGGAACGTGTCGAGAACATTCACCTCTGGACTTATGGTTTTGCTTGTCTCTCCCGTTTACGGAGTGGGAGGAGCACGATTGGCGTAAGGCCGGCTGCGCATTTCAATTCGTTTGCTTGTCATGGCTTTTCTTGAAGCATCAATAGTGGCTTTGAGATCTTCCCAAGACAGGGGTTGGATTATCTGGACCTTCGGGCCTTCGGTGGCGGTGCGAAGCTTCGTCCCGGTGATCATGGAGCGAACATTGCCATGGCCTTGTGCGAGCTAGGCTTCTTTGGAGTAGATGACGTAGTAGTCAAACTTTCCCGAGGGTTCTCCAAGGGTTCCGGCGTGGGATCACAGATTCATACCTCTTTTTCAGTTTTTGTTGAGAAGATAGCTTCTTCTTTCGTCGAGGATGGCTCTCGTTCATTGCATCCTGGAATTCCATTTCCGAGACAAGCACTTCTGTCCTTGAGACGTCCCACGGATGTGTTCGTTGTTCGGCGGTGGTACCGGGACCTCGGGGAGGCTGGATGGGCGAGCTTTCCTCTGGAAGGTCTTGTGGTCTTACGTCATGCTGCATGGCTCGTACGAGGGTAACGGGTTGACTTACGGGAGACAATGAGAGATGTGAGAGGCTGTAGGAGCAGTCATAGCCTGGGAAGCCCCAGGTAGTGGGGTGGCTAAGGTTCCGAAGTGGTGCATGGCACCTTCGATCCAGGCTTGTTGCTCACTTTGACGTTTCTCCATAGCCATGAGGACCTGCCAAACTTCTTCCAGTGTTGGGAAATTTCTTGGGGGTAAGGTCCCGTTCTCATCCTTGTTATCCGACTTGGCCATGGGGAATTGACGGGCCCTGGTGACGAGGTGGGTAGGACCTTCTTTGTTTGACACTGGGAGACGAGTTCCCGGGTACTCTCGACCACTCTCTGTTAGGTGGAGGGGGTGATGGGCAAGGTTTAGACACGGGAATGGCCTAACGGGATAAAAGGGGAAAGCTCACGTGGCATGCGGTTTCCGTTTCTTTTATTTTTGATTTTTTTTTTGTTGTTTTAATTTACTTAAAACATGTTTTCTCAGAATCCTAGGTAGGTTGGAAAAGATTGCTCTTCTTTTTCGCAACTATGCTAGATCCTGGGTCGGTGGAGACCATACGTGCGGCTATAAGCCCCTCGTTTTGCACCCGTATTTCGACATCCCGGGGTGGACGGCCCGGGCGAGGGTCCTATAGTGCAAGCGGTTTCCACCGGCCTAAAAGAAAAATCGAACCTAAGGACCGAGCCTGTCATGTTCGTTTTGGTGCGTTAGCCATGTGAATAGTGAACCGAGCCAGCCACCGAGTCAAGATCAGGTAAAGAGTTCGGCATGACCTCTCTTTACCTTGCTTGCGCAAGGGAACTGTGACGTTAGGCGTTAGGTGGGTCATATTGTCAGGGCTGACGTATCAAGGCGTGGTGACATGGTGTCATGTGAGCATGGATGTATATCCGGGACGGAACATCGTGCAGGTGTAGCTTCGGAAATCAAGATCGAGGTCAAGATTTTAGCATGACCTTTCATCACTTTGCTTGCGCAAGGGATCTTGAGTTCCGAGCCTTGACTCGAAAAATGGCCGGCATGGTATATGTATCCAGGCCGTATGACACTGACCGGGTAAAAACCAACCGAGTCGGGACAGAGTGTGACTCAAGACTCAAACGTGCGGGGTTGACGCTTGGCTAGGATGGGATGTTTGGAATGATCCCGTGCGCGCCCAAGAAGCCTAGGAAGACCAAACGGATCGCAACCGAGACCACTCCGGGTTAAGGGTTGTAGTGTGCGGTGTATCCGGTGCGCGGCGGTGCGAGTAGCGTGCGGTGTAACCGAGGCGACGGTGCGCGTAGTGTGCGGTCTCTAAAATTCTTTTACGAGTAAAATAGAAGTTTTTGAAGAATTTTAAATGTATGCACATATGTATATTGATGCATTTTTTTTTGTATTTTTATTTTTTTTTTGTAAAATAAAAACGAAGCACGTGCACACACACACACAACTTAAAGGAAGGGGTAAAATGAAAGTTTGACCCTCATCATCGTTTTAAAAATCTTTTGTTTTGTTTAAAAGTTTTTAAAACAAAATTTCAATGAGTCGCCAACTGAAATTACCCGGATCCGAGCAGGCCTCGCGGCCCCGGCATCTGGCATTTCCCCGCTTTGCAGCGTTTTCAGGTTGGAGGTGTCTCGCCGTTTGTTTTCGCATTTGTAGAGTCGCCACGCCGTTTTTATTAAGCCCAAAACATTGAAAAAGGGCATCAGTTTAAAGATAATTTTAAACTGTTTTTGTGTGATGAGATTTTGAGTTCGGAGGTCAGATGACTCCCGGGAAGAGAATATTAGAATATTAGAGCTCACCCGAGTAGCCTCGTAAAACGAGTCTTTCGGATACCCCTAATATCCTTTAAATGTTGTGTGTGTGTGTGTGTGCTTTTTAAAAATGCATGCTGTGTCGGATGTCTACATTGTATGCTATGTATGAAAATGTATTGAAATAGTAATGGAAGGAAGCCTTACCAATGTTGGTTCGCGTCTGTCTTCCGCTGGGGAATGGTGTTTGAGGTCGGAGTAGCGTTCCGGTACGGATCGGGATTGCTTCGGGAGATGCCGGTTGTCCGCGGACGTAGTTTCGGCGTGAGTTGAGGTTGTAGGCTGCGTTCGGGCGAGGTTCGGCGTGCGTGGGGATCGTCGGGATCACTCGGGCGGAGGTTCGGCGTGCGTTGTGGTGGCGGGAGTCACTCGGGGCGAGTTTCGGCGTGGTTTGGGATCGTCGGTTTGACTCGGAAAGAGCCGGGACACCGTGGAAAGACCGAGCAAGGCCTCGGAGTACCACGAGGGGCCTCGAGTACCTCGAGAGTGCCTCGGGCGGCGCGGGAGCGTCTCGGGAGCGCTCGGGAGGCTTCGGAGCACCACAAGGGAGCTCGGAAGGCCTCGGAAGGATCCGAAAGGGGCCGGGAGTGCCTCAAGAGGACTTAGAGGGGAGCCAGAAGGCTAAGGGAGGAAGAGAGAAGAGGGAGGAGTGTGAAAATGAGGAGGGGGAGCCCTCTATTTATAGTAAAAATTTCGGAGCAAAGAGGTCCGTACGGACCTTCTTGGTTATCCAGAATTTTGGATTTCCTCGATTTGAGGGAATGCAATGATGGTGAATATTACGGAATGATGGTGTCCACCTGAAAGGCCAAGGTCCGTACGGACCATCTTGCATGCAAAGAGGTCCGTACGGACCAACTCTGCAGGGGAGTAATCATTTCTTCCGGGATTTGAGGGAATATTGTGGACTTTAAGGGGATTTAGTAATCATTGACACAAAGAGGTCCGTACGGACCTTAATTGCTTTTCTGATTTCCTGAAAATTCCCAAAAGGTCCTTTTGTCCCTTTTTATCCCAGGAAGGCTCCTCCCTTGATTTGGTTGGGGGTTTGAGAGGGTTTTGAGTGAGAGAGGTCTCTGAGACTACGTGGATGAGTCTGCGGTGTTTCCCGTGTGCTTGAAAGGGGGTGATCCAGATTGGGGTACTTACAGATAGGCTTCATCATTCATATGAAACCGAATAGTATTTTCTTGTGACCCCTTGCCTACCTCCAAAGTTGAAAGGAACTCAAGTGAATATCTCAAATACGTAGATGGAGTCTTCCCCAGGAAATTACCTAACCCGGCTTGCGTCATCAATTCTGTTACTAACATCTCTAAACCCAAATCGCTCAACACCGGCAAATGAAGGAAAGTGGTGACTTGAAATTTCCTACCCTCCAAATTCCGCCATTTTTTCTTTTGAGCGGCGGTCAATTGGGTCAATCCCATAAACTGCGTCAATGATGCATTAGGGGAAGTGGGATCATTTGGGACTACGGGCGGCGGGTTTTGTCTACCCCTCTTGTTGCTACCCCCTCCAATTACTCTCTCCTTAGGAGGCATATTTTCAACACAAAAACCACCTATATATAAGACGGAGAGACACAAATTTTAGTAATAACATTGTCTTAGTAAATAGTAAGCACATAAGACCTAAACAAATACATATTATATAGAAGTAACAATATTAATATTCAACCATACAAAAATAACAAGTTTGATTGAAACATGAAACTTAAGTAATAACATTGTCTTAGTAATTAGTAAGCAAATAAGATCTAAACAAATACTACTCAAACTAATCATCATCATTATCGGCCATATCAACATCATCATTATCGGTCATATCAACATCTAGGTCATTGATATTAGTAGTTTCAATCTCGACCCCATCAACTCCCTCTCGCACCCACGATGCTTCTTCGTTAGCAACATTTTCATCCAGATTTTGTGAGCAAAATGGTACCAATTGTGGAATCGAATCAAACTTGTTTATCATCATTTGAATATATGTCAAAACTATCTCTTGGTGTAATCCTCATCACAACTTTCCAATCACTTTCTATAGGATCTTTAACATACCAAACTTGCTCAGCTTGAGATGCTAAAATGAATGGTTCATCACCAACTCGATTATCCTTATACAACTTGTGATTGAAGTTTACAAGAGTAAATTTTTGCTCATCTTCCATCTTGCCTGTCCGGTTATCAACCCAATCACATTTAAACAATACAAATCTTATTGAGTTGCTATAACGAATTTCAAGGATCTCAATCAACTCCCCGTAGAAGTTAACATCCCCTACAATGGGATTATTATCCTTTCGGCTTGCAAAACTTGTCACACTTGCATTCAACATGACTCCACTATTTTGAGTTTTCCTCCGTCTATCGACATCCTTCACTCGAAATCGAAAACCATTTATTATGTAAGACTTATACCGCCTCGCATCCATATGAGGACCCAATGCAAGACTCGTAATTCTTTCGGGCACTACATCTTTCGTCGTGCATACCTTTTATAAAAAACAAAATTTAATAAGAAAATATTTAAAACGATAAATTGAAACTATTATATGAAGGTGGTTTCATACTTACATAATCCTTAAACCAAATTAACAAACTTATCATTATGTTCTTTCTCTATAAGATGTCGTTGATTACGAGGTAGTGTCTCCCTCAAATGTACACGATGCATTACGAGCAGATTGAAAATATGAATTAAGTATTAATTTGAAATATAAAAGATATAAGGAATGTAAGCCTCATGTAAGGAATCACTTACTCTAGGTATTGTTCAACATCTTCGGTATTGAAAAGCACATATCTATGCGCTTGTACTCGTGTGATGTAATCAAGGGTAATTATCTCTTCTTTTCCTACAAAGCGGCCTAACTCATCACCTTCATCATCATTTCTTCTAGGACGATTGGACTTTGTCTCAATGTCATCCAAATATTGCGTACAAAAAGTCATGCATTCTTCACCACAATTGCCTTAGCTATGGAGGCCTCGGGATGGGCTCGATTTCGAACATATAATTTTAATGTAAGTAGAAACCTACAAAAACATTTACTTATGCTAAAGCGAGATGTAAAAAGGATTTTAACATTTTTCAAAGTAAATTTAATATGGATGTACCTCTCTACCGGATACATCCAACGAAATTGTATTGGGCCTGCTAGCAAGGCCTCCTCGGCTAAATGCACCGGCAAGTGCTCCATAACATCAAAGAAAGATGGTGGGAATATTTTCTCGAGAGCGCATAGTGTGGCTTGCCTATCTGATCTTGTATCTTTTCGAGATCAGCAAGTGTATTCACCTTTGAGGATAATTGCCTAAAGAAATTTGCCAACTCAATGATGGCTTTTACAACAGAAGTAGGCAACACTTTTCGAACAGCTAAAGGGAGTAGTTGTTGGAGCAAAATATGACTATCATGGCTCTTAAGACCCCAAATAGCTCTTTCCTCTAGATGTACACAACGAGATATGTTTGACGAGTAGCCATCAGGGACTTTGACTCCCTTTAGAACTTTCAAGAATGTGTCTTTATGCTTCTTACTCATTGTAAACTGAGCCGGAGGCATAATATCTTTGCCAGATGGAAGCTTTTGTAGATGCAATGGTTTCCGAATGTTCATCTCTTTTAGGTCTTTTCTTGCTTTATCATTATCTTTTGATTTCCCCAGTACCTAACAGAGTATGTAGCACATTATCACACACATTTTTTTCAATGTGCATAACATCAAGATTATGACGAACATGATTATTTGCCCAATATGGCAACTCAAAGAAGATACTCCTCTTTTTCCAATTGTGACACAACTTAGGAACCTTTCTTTTCTCCAACTTGGCTTGTTGCTTCTCACCCTCTTCTCTTTTCCTCTTTTTAATAACATCTTCTATTTTATACTCTGTTTCCATATTTTCAACTTGTTTAAGCAATTTTGTTCCAAACAATAACTTGGGCTTATCTCTCACTTCATGAGTACCATCAAAAGAGCCTTTATCCTTACGAAAAGCATGACTCCTAGGCAAGAAGCGTCGATGACCAATATAACAATACTTGCGACCATGATCCAACCATCGTGCTTGAGGTCTCACATTGCAACAAGGGCAAGCATATTCACCTTTAGTGCTCCATCCAGACAACATTCCATATGCAGGAAAGTCATTTATTGTCCATAATAGTGAAGCTCGTAAAGTAAACAACTCGTTCCTTGATGCATCATAAGTTGATATACCATCTTCCCACAATTCCTTCAACTCATCAATTAACGGTTAGAGATACACATCTATCTTGTTGTCCGGCCCTTTTGGGCCTTGAGTAAGCACCGACAAGAAGAAATATGGCTGTTTCATGCATAACCAAGGTGGAAGATTGTATGGCATAAGCACAACCGGCCAAGTACTGTGAGATATAGTCATTGTTCTGAAAGGATTAAATCCGTCAGATGCTAATCCCAATCTAACATTTCGAATTTCACTTGAAAATAATGGATAACGTTCATCGAATTCCTTCCACGCACGAGAGTCTCCGGGATGCCTCAAAGACACCATCGTCTATTCTTTTCTCGGCATGCCATCTCATGAGTGTCGCGGTCTTAGATGACCAATACAACCTTTGCAACCTTGGCTTTAAGGGAAAATACCATACTTTCTTCATCGCTACCTGCTTGGGAAGTTTATTCTTGCCACTTGTTTCCGCACCTTCACCGCTACCCCCTTCTTCTTGTTGCTTATATGTAGAGGCTCCACAAATTTCACATTTAGTAAGTTTTTCAGTTTCATTTCGAAACAACATACAATGATTAATGCACGCGTCCCACGTTTTATAACTAAAACCCAAATCCGCAGTCATCTTGTACGCCTCACGATAGGAACTTGGCACTTTCGCCGATCGAGGCAATGCCCTAATGAAAATTTTTAATAAAGAAGTAAATCCCTTATCGGTCACTCGATAATTAGCCTTCCAAGTGCATAAGTTCTACAATAAATGAGAGTACTTGTAAACTTATCACACCCTTCCCACAAGGCTTGATCGGCATCTCTCAAAAGTCTAAGAAACTTTGCGGTGGATGCATCGATTGTACGATATCTTCAATTCCTGGTGGTTACTATCCAGCATACCCATCCCTTCATGTACCATTCGCCTCATACAATCTTGCACGCCCAATTCAATTTCAATGCCATCTTCGGTTGTCCTATCATTCTTACGCGCCGAAATGTACTCTTCCCCGTGCCTAATCCAATTCTTGTAATCTTTTGAAATCCCACTTCAATACAATGTGATCTCACGGTTGCACGGTCTTTTTGGTAACGATTTGCGCATTTTTTACAAGGACAATATATTTCTTTAACACCAACAGACTTTTGAGAATGCAAAATCGAGAAAGTTGGCAACCCCGGACATTTACTCATTTGAAATTCGATTATCCAAATCAATCCAACTTTTGTCCATATATGACTTGACTTGATATTTTTAACGTTAAAATACAACCTATATATAAGACCGAAAGACACAAATTTTAGAATAAAAATAAACTCATAAACAAATATAGTCTAAATATGTACAACTTTTGGCTCGATATAGATAATATACATTGTTGGAGCCTAGCCTATTAGTCGAACTTGGGCCCATGATATAGTATAACCCTATGACAACATTCATTCGTTCTCTCTCACAAGCCCCCCCCCCTAATTGAGAAGCTAATTTAAGGAACTAGGTTGATGTGCAAAAGAATATGCACATGCAACAAAAGATTTGGAACTATTTTTAGGAACTAGGTTGAAGTCACTCTTTAACTAGGATTCAAGTACAACTTTAGTACAATAATGTGGAACTTGAATTGGTTCAAATGGATAATGGGAAATGTGTTAAATATTGTCTTAAAAAGGGTTGAGAGGCAATTATGAAACTTGAACCAAAGTGGATAAAACATGGTAATTGAACTTGGAACCTTTATAGAAGGTGTACAAGGTTATATTATGAACGCGTAGGGTTACTTGTATGTTGTTATACCTCTACGTGGTCATATGGTTATGTCTCTTGTTGAAGAGAAATAAGTATAAAATGAACAAATAGATATACAACTTATAGGATCAAACTCCATGTTATTGGATCCATTTTGTAAAGCGTAATCTCTTTTGATGTTTCACGAGCATACTGCTCATATGGGTGAAACGACTTTTGATAATGCTTAAATCAGTGGGAGTTTGTGTTGTTTTCTATTTCTTTGTGTTGTTATTATTTATATTGATCTCATTTGGTTAAGTAGGACTAGTTGGAGAATATATATATGCGTTCTTCATATATATTCATTAATATTCCATGCTACATATCTATACTTAATCTATGTCGTTTAGTTGGATATATATATATGTGATTAATGTGGGTTTAGTTGCGAATCAATTACAACGACTGCCCCTTTAGTCCCTATACTTATAAGACTAATGGACGGGATTGTGTTGGATGACAATAAACGTGCACATAAGGGTTGTCATTCATGTTATAAATGATTAAGGAATTTATTTAGTAAAAGATACATATTAATATTAATCCAAGTGGGAGATTGTTAGAACATGGATTAATTAATATGTGTTATTTAATTCCATTTGTTATAATCATTTAATAATGTTAAAGTATAGACAAAATGTGTAGAATTCCATTAGGTGTAAGTACCATTAAATGATGGGCATAATGGTAACTTCACACCACCATCTTTATGAAAGGGTGTAGTCCCTAAATGAAGTGCCCCTTCTCTATCTATATAAAGGCTATCCATCAGCCATTTAGAGACACTTATTCATTTACAAAATTCAGTCACAAATCTTCTCTTTTATTCACTAAGAAGATCAAGTGTGGGCACTATCATTTAGAAGATCTACTCTTCCCTACTTTGAAGAATATCTTCATACTTCGTTTTACTCAAGAACAAGACTAAGAACAATCATGGAATCACAAGGTACACGCTTCCGTATTATTATTCTTCTTCTTCTCCTTCTCTTCTTAATCTAGTTGTGAGTCGGTTCATGGTTAATGGATCGTTTATGTTCCAACAGATTAATCTTATTCTGTTTGATAACAGATACTATGCAAATACAATGATGGTTTGAAAAAAATAAAATCTTCTATATGTATGTGAGACTACATTCAAGTCTGTTGAGCCCTTGCATACAAAGCCTTTTTTGCTAGAATGACTTCATTTTTTCACGGGCAAATGACAATTTAGGGTCTGAAGTAGAGGGGGTGGTGTCGAAACGGGGTCCCATATCTAATTTTCGTCAAATCAGGACTCAATATCTAAACGTTTCGTCAATTAAGGGCTTTTTGACAAATTTTGTTAGAAAAGTCAGTTAAGTGACATGTACAATGCATGTGCTTGACAAGTTGGACTAAATTGAATTGGCACTAACTTTTAAGGGGTTAAATAACATATTTTATAAATATGGGGGTTAAATGAAATTATTTTAGTTCCAAATAAAAAAGCCTCACTTTCTCTCTCTCTCTCCTTGCCTCACTTTCTCTCTCTCTCTCTCTCTCTCTACTTTCTCAGGCCGACGACCTCTGCCCTCCCTAGATTCCGGCGACCTCTGCCCTCACCAGATCCCGGCGACTCGTCCCCTTCAATCCATCTGACCCCATCCCACCCACACAGTGGCCGGCGTCTTCCACCCCACCGATGACGACCCCTCCCCCACTCCGACCACCCTCTTCCAGATCTACCTTCTCCACCCCTATCAACCCTTCCCCAACTCCGACAACACACCTCCTCCCCTTCGTCTGCAAGTGATGTCGCTGGCGTACGTCGGAGATTTGTGGATGAATGGTGAGTTTAAAATGGTGGAGGTTGGATGGGGCAATTTGTGGCAGTGGGTTGGGAAGAGGGTGGTGGGATGGTGGTTAATTTGAGGAAGATGACGGAGAAAACAGAAGTTAAATTAAAATTTTGGTGGTGGTGGTAGTGTCGGCGGCAGTTTGGTGGTGGGAATGGGAGGTAAAGAAGGGAGAGATAAAGAGGTGGTTGAGGACGACGAGGTTGAAGATGTTGGTTAGGGAAGTATTGGGGCAGTCCTCCGTCATCATCGCCGTCAACTATACCACCCAACCTGGGCTTCTCTCTCATCTCTCTCTCTCTGTCTCTCTCTCTTCTCTTCAAGATTTGGGTTTGTATTTGTTCATTTGTTCATTTTGATTAAGGACGGCGGGGTTGAATTTTTGGTTCACATTTGTTCATTTTGGTTAAATTTGTTGGTTATTGTGGTTTGTTGGCGGATGTTGTGAGATGATTACATATTGGGGATTTTATTTTAAATGGGTTGTTGTTCAAGTTGGTGGTGGCAATTATGGTGGTGGATGGTGGTTTTGTCTGTGGTGTTGGCGGATGATGGTGGGTGAAGGTGAGTTGATGGTAGATTAGGGAAGAGGATGAGGAGAGAGAAGGAGGAGGCTGGTGGAGGTGGAGTGGGGGTGAAATAAATAAATGATAATTTCATATTTTTTTATTATATAATGCTAATTCAATGATTTTAATTATTTTCTAATTTTTTGTTTTATTTTATAATTTTTAACATTTGTTTTTTATATATTTTAATTAGCTAAATTGTGTTTCATTAAAAAAACTTGATTAAGAAAAAATATATAAATTGGGTAAGCATATTTTTTGTAAATATTTATTTTATTTAATCTATTTTTATTTATATATTTTATAAATTATTCAATCTAAAATAATTAGTAATTTTTTGAAGCAAAATAATTAGTAATTTAAATTATTAGAAAAAAGGATAATAGTTAATATTTTAAATTATTTTAAATTATATTAACTATTATCTTTATTTTTTCAATATTTTAAATTTTCTAATTATTTTTTGTTAAAAAAACTAAATATTTGAATTTGGATAATTTTTTTAATAAATTAAGATAACATAAGAATTAAAAAACAATATTACAAGATTTACGTTAAAAATTAATTAATTTTTTTTTTAAAAAATGACAATTTTTTATATTTATAACATTTATTTTACAAGATTTACGTTAAAAATTAATTACTTTTTTTAAAAAAAATACTATTTTCTTTAAAAATACAAATTTTTTTATATTTATAACATTTTTTTAACATATTTTAAAAATTATAAAAAAATTTACAGCTTTTCACAATATATTATATTTTCAAAAAATTATTATTTTTTAAAAAATATTTTGTAACGGTCATCAATTTTTAAAAATTTACATTTCACTCCTTAATAACTAATTTGCATTTCAATTTAGTCCACTTGTCAAGCACATGTGTTGCACATGTCACTTAACTTTTTCTAATAAAATTCGTCAAAAAGCCCTTAATTGATGAAAAGTTTAGATATTGAGCCCTGATTTGACGAAAATTAGATATGGGCCCCGTTTCGACACTACCCCCTCTAATTCAGGCCCTAAATTGTCATTTGCCCTTCTTTTATTTGGGCCACTCAAATTCTATGTTTTTTTTTTATATTCTCAAAATATTTGGCCCAAACAAAGGGCTTCATTCCAAGGGGTTTTGACAATGGTTGATTTTTCATAATTTCTCCTTTGTATTTTTCTTGGGATTTTGTCCTTGACATAGTTTTAAAATTGTGATTAAAATTCAAAATTGCAATAAAGAAATCTTTTTTTATAATTATTTTTTGTCCGTGCATATTATGCATTGTGTGTTTTCTTAATTTGATAACGTCCGACTAAATATGGATATCTAGTTTTGATTAGATGATTGTACCTATAAGGCAAAAATGATAAAAAAAAATACCGTTACATATCAAGTTGAATTTTAATCTGTTGGGTTTTGGGGTTTTAAATGCAGCGAAAGATTTAATTTTATCATCAAAACCCTAGCCCTATGATCCGTCTAGCATGAAGAGATTAGTCTAGCATGAAGATATTAGAAAGTCATGAAATAGAATTACATACCTCGAATGCGATATAGTTTAACAAAATAGATCTTCAAAATTCAAGCCTTGAATTTTGACAACGAATCGGATCTTCAAACTACTCATTGATCTTCAATGTGATGAATTGATCCAAGCCTTAGGTGATAACGTAACCACCCTCTAATGAAAATCCACACGCGAACGAATTCAAGAACACCTTCTTGATGGATTGCTAGATGATCCTCTAGATTATTGAATCAATATTCAATAATCAAAGTCTAAATTATGAAATAATTTTGGGAAGCCTTTTGATTCAAAATCAAAATCAATCTCTAAGGTTTCATAAACTTTATAACAATGATCTAGGATTGGATTTTTGGCTACATAGGACTTGTATTTATATAACATATAAACCCTAGTCAAAATAGGTTATAAGTCCTCAAGAAACCTTTTCCATCCGGTCCAAGGAAATCACGTTTTGACCAAAAATCGCGTCAGGCACGACTCGTGCTCCTAGTCACGAGTCGTGCCATAAGTCGTGCATGGCAATCACAAGTGATCTCAAGCCATTTTTCAGTCGTGTCACGAGGCGTGACAATGGTTGCACTCGTGCGGGAACTCATCACGAGTCGTGACAATTGTCACGAGTCGTGCTTTACCCAAAAGTCAACCAAGTCAACGAATTCCTTGAAACGCCAAAACGCAGTCGTTTAAACTGCACTGGCACGAGTCGTGCCCATGGGCATGAGTCGTGCCCTTTCCCAAAAATTCCAGATTTAGCTCGAATCAAATTCATTCTTTTGTGTGTGACCCAAAAGGAATTATATTATGTTGGTAGTGAGTCGAAACATCGATCTCACAAGACATAAGTGACTTCTAGCAAATCATTATGTCCACCCAATTAATATAACATCAAATCTTGATTCCTCAATAGTTCCAATGTCACAATCCCTTTGTCCACGATGTCCAATTGAACATGATTCATGGTCTATGTCAACTCATTCCGTTCAATGCTTTCTCGATTCCGAATATGTTGATAATGCAAATGCATTTGATCTCTATCAAATCACTTGAGTGCGACCACACATGTCATCAACATCATTCATCGAGGGGCCCAAGCAAACATCTTTCTTCATAAGAGGGACAAATCCCATCTTGACTTATCATTCTTCCCTACATGAATCCATTCGTGCTAACATAGCCCTTATTGCTATCCGGTTAAAGATAGTGTTAGACTATATCAAACACGATCTTCATCATGTGGAAGACGATGAAATCTCAGGTACTAAGGATTCAATAACACGAATATTATGAGATTTATTAATGACACATATGACTATTGACCATGTCATAAATCTCATCGGTAGGTCATGTCTAATACTTGTTCTCTAGCAAGTATCCATAAGTGTAATGTGCATCACATGCATATAATCATCTTCATGATTATCCACTATCAACTTATACTAGTTGTTCTCAACAAATAGGAACGCAGTTCAATATAATAAACATGCAAAACATATAATGAATCAAATAATACTTTCTCTATAATAAATGATAAAGATGATTACATAGTGGTTTAGATAATAAGTCAAATATAACTAAATGCCTAGGGCACTACACCAACAATCTCCCACTTGCACTAGGCTCCATCTATGTATCTAATACCCATGGACCTCACATGACCATCATGCTTAGCTTGTGTGAGGGGCTTTGTAAGCGGATCCCCAATGTTATCATCGGTTGATACTTTGCATATCTTAATGTCTCCCCGATCAATGAACTCTCGAATGAGATGGAAACGTCTAAGTATATGTTTGGATCTCTGATGTGACCTTTGTTCCTTTGCTTGCACAATGGCACCATTATTGTCACAATAAAATTCCACCGGATTAGTGATACTTGGAACAACTTTCAAGTCACTAATGAACTTCTTGATCCAAACTGCCTCCTTAGCTGCATCAGATGCCGCTATATATTCGACCTCATTAGTAGAATCGGAAATAGTACTCTGCTTGGAACTCTTCCAACATATCGCACCTCCGTTAAGCATAAACACAAATCCCGACTGCGATCGAAAATCATCTTTGTCGGTTTGGAAGCTAGCATCTGTGTAACCTCTTACAACAAGATCTTCTTCCAGCCCTCCAAATACCAAGAATGCATCCTTAGTCCTTCGTAAGTACTTTAGAATCGGTTTGACTGTCATTCAATGGTTCTTATTCGGATCAGATTGGTAACGACTTGTCATGCTCAAAGCATACGAGACGTCGGGTCTAGTGCAAATCATAGAGTACATGATAGATCCAATAGCCGAGGCTTATGGAACTTCATTCATCCTCTTTCGTTCATCAGTTGTCTTAGGACACTGAGTCTTACTAAGAGTAACACCATGACCCATTGGCAAGTTTCCACTCTTAGAATTTTCCATCTTGAATCTTCTAAGAACCTTGTCAATGTAGGTACTTTGACTCAAACCAATGATCCTCTTTGATCTATCTCTATAGATCTTGATACCTAGGATGTAAGCGGCTTCGCCCATATCTTTCATTGAGAAACATTACTTTACCAAGACTTGATAGTCTCAAGCGCAGGAATGTCATTTCCAATGAGTAAGATATCATCGACATACAACAAGAGAAATAGCACAACGCTGTGAATGTGGTGCCCAAGATAAGCGGCTCTCTTTTTTATTTTGTTTTGGAAAATCGCTTTCTCGTGTAAGGGGGATCACCGCCTCACATCAGTTTGGAAACGTCCGGTTTAAATTGAAAAAACGGAGTCGCCACGCCATTTTGATTTCCTCAAAACTTTGAAAAAAAGGATTTGGATCCGGAGGTTAAGTTACCCTTTGGGAAGAACGAATCGTCGTTCACCCAAAGAGCCTTGCCGAAGCAAGTCTTCCAAGATCCGCTTTTCATACTTGCCTTTAGTGCTTTCGTGTGTGGGATGTGTGTTTTTGAAAAGGAAGGAATGTACCAAGTGGTCTTCCGGACATATAAATCATGAGTTGGTTATCGCTCGAGATTCCTTGGATTTTATGTATTAGGGACTTTGGTCCCATTCTCATCTTGGACTTATGATCATCATGATGAGACCTTGGGTCACATGTGATCAAGATAGGGACACCGTTTTTAGAGTCCAAGGATGAGACTCTTTAGAAAGGAATGACCTTTGCCTATCAATCCTACATCTTGAGACGACTTGGACTTTTTCGGGACATTTATGCTCGTCTCAAGTGATGATCGAAGATATGTGGCTAGGGCTCATCCTTTTCTAAAGGAGAATCCCTCTACGACATCTTTAGGTGGAAGAAATGATGTAAAGATAGGACCTTTACACCATCTCGTTCCAAGAGATGCTCCAAGTATCAAGGGGGACTAAGGAAGCGGTATAAAGATTGGATCTTTATACTCATCCTATGCCTTTTTGTGCCTTAAGAAGGTCACCAGGCAATCCTAGGAGAGAGATTCAACCATGAGGGACATGGGGGATGCATGTTTAAACTAAAGATGACACTTTTAATGAAAAAGATGACATTTTATGTGCAAAGGATGCTACTTGGTTGCAAAGGATGCTTCTTTGATGCAAAGATAACATTTTTAATGCAAAGGATGCAACTTTATATGTAACAATGGCATTTTAAGTACAAAGGAAGCTACTTTATGCATAAAGATGTCATTTTAAGAGCAAAGGATGCTACTTTAATGCAAAGATAACCTTTTTTAATGCAAATGATGCAACTTTATATGTAAAAATGGCATTTTAAGTGCAAAGGATGCTACTTTAGATGCAAAAGGGGGAATATGATTTACATGCCTAAAGATAGGATCTTTAATGACAATATACCAAGTATCAAGCAAGTATATAGCAATATGTAGAGCAAGGAGCAATATATCACATAAATACAAGTATAATGCAAGATAAAGGGGAGGAGAGGTTACCAATGGTGGTGTCCCTCTTTCTCCTTGAAGTTTGCTTAGGGAAGGACTAACTTTGGAAGGTTTTGAAGAGGAGGGAGGTGGTTTTTGACACTCTCAGCTCTCTGGAATTTCGTGGTGTTATTTTGACAGAGTAACACTACTGAAAATCCCCCCTAAAATGAATAGAGGAGGTCTCTATTTATAGGCAGTCTGGGAATGGCTAATGAAGCCGTGCGGCTGTAACCCCAAGTCTAATGAGGCCGTGCGGTCTTATCCTGAGATGACTCAGCTCATTTCTAGAACCATGTAAGGTGGCCTTCTAGAAGGGCTTTTCCAACGAAGGACTACGTGGAATTTTAATTCCTAGCAAGTCGTTCGCCCCTCGGAAGGTTTGAAAAAGTTCCCGAATTGCCCCTGAACTTTAGGAAAGTCCGGGGAATTGCCAGGAAACTTAACCGGAAGGCATGAGCCAGATTTGGGTACTTACAAACGCTCCCACTGAATTTCATGTATACACAAGGTTCATCTTCGTTCTTGATAAAACCAAACTCTTTGATTTTCTCATCGAACTGAAGATTCCAACTCCTAGAAGCTTGCTTTAATCCATAAATGGATCTTTGCAACTTGCACACCTTACTAGAATTTTGTGGATCTACAAAACCTTCGGATTGTGTCATATACACATTCTCTAGCAGTTTTCCATTAAGGAAAGCAGTTTTGACATCCATTTGCCATATCTCATAGTCATAATATGCGGCTATGTCAATCAAAATTCTAACAGACTTAAGTATGGTAACAGGCGAGAAGGTTTCATCATAGTCTACACTATGAGTTTGTCTATATCCCTTTGCTACAAGCCTAGCCTTATAAGTATGCACATTCCCATCCATGTCAGTTTTCTTCTTGAAAACCCACTTGCACCCTATGGTTTTTACACCTTCGGGTGGCTCAATCAAGTTCCAAACTTGATTATCCGATATGGATTGCAATTCGGACTTCATGGCTTCCAACCATTTATCTTAATCGGGATCGAACATCGCCTCTTGATAGGAAGTAGGTTCGTCATTCTCAATGACTTCCACTTCATTACTTTCCGACATGATAAATTCATATCTCTCGGGTGCGGATCATAACTTATTCGATCTACGATGGATTTGTGGATCTTGAACCGGTTCCACAACTTCTTGTGGAGTTGGTTCAGTCTCTACTATCGGTTCCATATTATTTTCAGATTCTTGAACTTCTTCAAGATCAATTTTACTCCCACTAGATGCTTTATTGAGAAACTGTCTCTCAAGAAAAGTATCATATTGAGCAACAAACACTTTGTTCTCAACGCGGTTGTAAAAGTAATACCCTTTGGTTTCCTTAGGGTAACCAACAAAAATAACCTTGTCAGATTTGGGTGCTAACTTATCAGAGACAAGTCTCTTCACATAAGCTTCGCAACCCCAAATTTTCATGAAAGACAAATTAGGTTTTCTTCCATGTCACATCTCATGTGGGGTTTTAGGAGCCGATTTAGTAGGGACTCTGTTCAGTGTGAACGCAACAGTCTCTAATGCATGTCCCCAAAAGGATATAGGAAGGTCTACTTGACTCATCATCGAACAAACCATATCTAATAGGGTTCTATTCCTCCTCTCGGAAACACCATTCCATTGTGGTGTTCCGGGTGGAGTCAACTCTGAAACAATTTCACAGTTTTTGAGATGATTGTCAAACTCTTGGCTCAAATACTCACCACCACGATCGAATCGAAGTGCTTTAATTGTTTTGCCAAGTTGAGTTTGTACTTCATTTTGAAATGTTCTAAACATCTCAAACGATTCACTCTTTGACTTCATCAGATAGATATAGCCATATCTAGATAAATCATCGGTGAATGTAATGAAATATCGAAATCCTCCCCTAGCAATGCTGCTCATTAGTCCGCATACATCAGTATGTATTAAGCCCAATAAGTCACTAGCCCTTTCACTACTTTTAGTGTAGGGTGGTTTGGTCATTTTACCCAATAAATAAGATTTGCATATCTCATATGATTCATAATTATGTGAGTCTAACATACCATCTTTGTGGAGTTTAGAAATGCGTTTCTCGTTTATATGACCAAGCCGGCAATGCCACATGAACGAGTTATTCACGTCATTCGGTTTAGATTTATTATCCACATGATAAATATTTTCAACACTATTTTGTTTCTCATCAACATCAAGAACATAAAGGCCATTAAATGAATTTGCAATACCATAAAGCATATCATTTAAATAAATATAAAACTTCTTATTCAAAATAAGAAAATTATATCCCTCATTATCCAAACAAGAAACAGAAATAATATTCCTACTCAAATCTGAAATATAGTAACAATTGTTCAAAACAAGTACTAAGCCACTAGGTAAAGTTACATCATATGTCCCTACGGCTAATGCAGCAACTCTTACTCCATTCCCAACACGCAGGTCAACTTCACCTTGTTTGAGTAGCTTCCTATTTCTCAGTCCCTGCACATTTAAACAAATGTGAGATCCACATCCGGTATCTAATACCAATGAACTATAAACAGAAAGGAAAATATCTATCATATAGATACCTGAAGTTGTAGAAATCGCATTGCTCTTCTTCGCCTTTAGGCCTTCCTTGTAAGCCTTGTAGTTGCGCTTCCAATGACCAACCTCTTGAAAATGGTAGCAAACCGCATCCTTTTGAGATGCCTTGGGAGCCTCTTTGGCATCGACAACTTTTGCTTTAGGCTTAGCAACACTTGCTTTACCTTTGTCATCTTTCTTGAACCCTTTACCTTTGTTAACCATTAACACAGTATCGGTTTTTGGCTTCTTGATATTCATCTCTGCGGTCTTAAGCATCACATGCAATTTCGAGAGATTCTTATCCATGCCAGTCATGTGATAGTGCATAATAAAATGACTATAACTTTCAGGCAATGAATTCAATATCAAATCCGTGGCGAGTTTCAAACTCAACGGATTTCCAAGCCTACCGAGACGCTCAATGTAACCCTTCATCTTAAAGACATGAGCTCCCACCGATTGCCCCTCTTGCATCTTGCATGCAGTTAGGACCTTAACCACATCATACCTCTCATTTTTTGCTTGCACTTGGAACATTTTCTTTAAGCGCTCAGCAAGATCAAATGCTGCATCTATGTGCTCAAGGTCCTTCTGAAGAGCCTTAGACATAGTGGCTTGCATAAGGCATGCGACATCCATAGAATCATCATTATGTTTCTTATGTGCATCCCTATCAGCCCTAGAAGCATTTGGAGCAAGTTGAGGTGGAATGGGTTCATTGAGAACGTACAGTTTCTTCACTTGCTTCAGAACAATTCTGAGGCTTCTGATCCAATCAGAATAGTTTGTACCGTTCTCCTCAAGCTTGTCCTTCTCAAGGACAGATCGCAGTGACAGGGGTTGATTATTGTGTGTAGCCATTCTACATAAATACTCCCACTAAATTATACACATTCAAATACAAACATGTATCATATAATCATAGTAGGCTAAGATCCATATTTCACTTGATTTTGGTTTAACTGAGTCAATGCCCGAAATCAAGCTATTTAGGTAGAAACATCAATCATATCACTATATGACTCTTAGATCTTTTATGAGATTTCAATAGATATCATATATCAAAAGCATGTTTTAAATCTCATCTATGCCTTGAGTCAAATCTCATTTGAAAGCACCAATTAAATCAAAACCCTTTTCAAATATGTGAGACATGGAATGATCCACCTAACTGAGTCAAAACTACATCAACCATAATCTCACCTTGATCACAAATTAAGATATAAGATGCACCCAACTGAGTCGAAACTACATCAAATACCCTAAAATATCACAAGTGTTCTAATCAAGGAATGGCATAAGATTTAAATATTTAAAAGGTTTTCAACAAGTAACAAACATCGCATGGTTGTAACATAGATCTCATGTGAACATAATCATGAACATAGGGCTTCACAAAATATCATACAAACAATTTGATTCAATTTTGAGAAATTACAAATCTAATTTAATCACATTAAAAGATTAATAACCTATGTGATAAACTAATATAATTAATTTATCATTAATCATGAATATGGCATATCATATATACTTGCTTTTCATAAAACCAAAATACATGGAATCTAGATCTATTTCATGTAACATGGTAGCAAATAATCATATTAAATCTAGCATGCAATTTCAATCCTAATCATGGCAAGATCGGGCTCTGATACCACTGTTGGGTTTTGGGGTTACAAACGCAGCGGAAGATTTAATTTTAACATCAAAATCCTAGCCCTATGATCCATCTAGCATGAAGAGATTAGAAAGTCATGAAATAGAATTACATACCTCGAATGCGATATAGTTTAACAAAATAGATCTTTAAAATTCAAGTTTTGAATTTTGACAACGAATCGGATCTTCAAACTACTCCTTGATCTTCAATGTGATGAATTGATCCAAGCCTTAGGTGATAACGTAACCACCCTCTAATGGTAATCCACACGCGAACGAATCCAAGAACACCTTCTTGATGGATTGCTAGATGATCCTCTAGATTATTGAATCAATATTCAATAATCAAAGCCTAAATTATGGAATAATTTTGGGAAGCCTTTTGATTCAAAATCAAAATCAATCTCTAAGGTTTCATAAACTTTAGAACAATGATCTAGGATTGGATTTTTGGTTGCATAGGACTTATATTTATATCACATATAAACCCTAGTCAAAATAGGTTATGAGTCCTCAAGAAACCTTTTCCATCCTGTCCAAGGAAATCACGTTTTGAACAAAAACCGCGTAGGGCATGACTCGTGCTCCTGGTCACGAGTCGTGCCATGAGTCGTGCATGGCAATCACGAGTGATCCCAAGCCATTTTTCGGGCCAGTGTCACGAGACGTGACAATGGTTGCACTTGACGGGACTCATCACGAGTCGTGACAATTGTCACGAGTCGTGCTTTACCCAAAAGTCAACCAAGTCAACGAATTCCTTGAAACGCCAAAACACAGTCGTTTAAACTGCACTGGCACGAGTCGTGCCCATGGGCACGAGTCATGCCCTTTCCCAAAATTTCCAGATTTAGCTCGAATCAAATTCATTCTTTTGTGTGTGTGACCCAAAAGGAATTATATTATGTTGGTAGTGAGTCGACACATCGACCTCATAAGTCATAAGTGACTTCTAGCAAATCATTATGTCCACCCAATTAATATAACATCAAAGCTTGATTCCTCAATAGTTCCAATGTCACAATCCCTTTGTCCACGATGTCCAATTGAACATGAGTCATGGTCTATGTCAACTCATTCCGTTCAATGCTTTCTCGATTCCGAAAATATTGATAATGCAAATGCATTTGATCTCTATCAAATCACTTGAGTGCGGTCACACATTTCATCAACATCATTCATCGAGGGGCCCAAGCAAACTTCTCTCTTCATAAGAGGGACAAATTCCATCTTGACTTATCATTCTTCCCTACATGAATCCAATCGTGCTAACATAACCCTTATTGCTATCCGGTTAAAGATAGTGTTAGACTATATCAAACACGATCTTCATCATGTGGAAGACGATGATAATCTCAGGTACTAAGGATTCAATAACACGACTATTATGAGATTTATTCATGACACATATGACTATTGACCATGTCATAAATCTCATCGGTAGGTCATGTCCAATACTTGTTCTCTAGCAAGTATCCATAAGTGTAGTGTGCATTACATGCATATAATCATCTCCATGATTATCCACTACCAACTTATACTAGTTGTTCTCAACAAATAGGGACGCAGTTCAATATAATAAACATGCAAAACATATAATGAACCAAATAATACTTTCTCTATAATAAATTATAAAGATGATTACATAGTGGTTTAGATAATAAGTCAAATATAACTAAACGCCTAGGGCACTACACCAACATAATCCAGCTCATACCATCGGGCGTGAGAGTAAAATATCTGAGGATTTAATAACTGACAATAAAACTTGGAATGTCTTAGTGTGTCGTGTGATATAGTTTAGACAATGTGGCTTAAAATGGTGATTTTACACTTACTTTGTCCTTTGTGACAAGGGATAGTATATATAGTATGAGGGAGCCGTTGATGACGTCAGCCCTGAAGGAGATGATTGTCTTTTGACCTATGACACGTGTCCTACAATAAATTGAGGATTAATATAGAGGGAAGTCTTTGATTGTAAAAGGACATGTGAAGCAGGCGACAATTGGTGCGGCGCATTACGTGCATTATAGGCACCTGAGCCACCATTTAATGTGATGGTGATAGGTTTGTCCTTGGTGTCAGAGTAGGTACGGCCCCTTGTCTTACTAGCTTTGACTTTAACCCGGAGTCTAGTGAGAAAATCGGGAGTCTGGTATAAAATCGCGATCAACATAGTCAATGCGGTCTTGTATAATAATGATCATAGCTACCGCAGTTATCATGTTGACGGTCTTTGTGATCACGGTCTTGATGCCCGCGATCTTGGATATATCACGTCATTCTTGGCCTTTGTACCAGATCGAGCTTAGGCCATGTCTGAGAGATCCGGGCTTATCACTGGTCCCTAGCTTCGAGGGAGGAGTCATTCATGTTCTGAGCGAGGAGCTATATATATATGTGAAGATCAGTCTGTGGTCAAATCATTTTTGCGGTCACCAGTGTTGTATATTTGCTTTGGTCTTGCTTAGACTCCATTGATGTGGCGCATGTGACGAGCACGTGAGGGGAGTTTGGTAGAAGTTGGTGGAAGCTTTACAATGCTTCCCGGATAAGCTTTGTGTGGGCCCCTTTGCCTCCTGAAGCGCTAGCGCGTGTCAGGTACGGAGGTGACGTTTCCCGAATTATAAGGGCGCCATAAATGCCACCGCCATTAGGTTCAAAATTTAAAGTTTCCGCTGGGTCATGATTCGAGGTCGACCCGTATTAGTTGGCATATAAATATCAAACCCTTCCTCTTTCTTACTCTTTTATCATCTTCAGAGCTTGAAACTGCACCTAGAGGGAAAAAACTTGCTCAGCTTCCTTAAGTATTTTCTTCGCGTAATCTTTTTTCGTAAGTGATTAATCCTTCCTTCCTTCCTTCCTTCTCATCTCTTTCTCTCTTCTGTCTTAGTATAACTTATAGGATGGAGCGTCCTGGAAAGTTAGGTGATGGCACCACTTCTGATACCTTCGCCGTTGACAAGAAGTCCGGTGGTATTTATAGGAAGGTTGCTACCTCTTGGATTAAGTTATCCCTTAAGGCTTTCAAGTACATCTTGGTCAGGTATGATTGGGGAAATTAGGTTCCACCCCGGTTGTGGGAACCCAAGAAAAAGATTTACTTGTCCGGAGATATGTTGGTGTTGGGTGACCACAACCGTCTGAGAAATTTTATTATGGGGGTGTTGTGCAGGTTTCCCCGTGAGAAAGATCAGGCGTTGAACGCCATAGAGCTGTTGAGGAGAGCTCGCATAAATCCTTCTGCTATAGTGATAACTGACTGGGAGAAAGTAAATTTGATGGATGAGACAGAGGTATATATGGCCCCTGATGCCACTGTTGTGCCCGATGTGGACTTGAAGCCCTTGGTGGTGGAACCCTTGATCGCAGTTGAACCTGCTGCCCAAATAGAGGCCCAACCTAGAAGGTGGTGAACTTGGGGAGTAGTGATGATGAGCCCGCTGATATGGACATGGTGGAAGTTGGAGGAGCGTTGGAGTCATCATCAGAATCAACTTCTGAATATTTTGGCTCTTCTGATAGCTTGGAGACGGAGGTTAATGATCGCGAAACCTTAGAGCGCATGGCGATGAGCACAGCACAGCGGGCAGTTGAGTTAGTCAATGCCTTTGCTGAAGGACTGGAGGAGACTGCTTCTGCTCGTGGCAAGAGCCAGGCTGATACCTCTACTACTGGCCGCGGTCAGAAGAGAAAGAAGGGAGGGCCTTGCCCGAACGAGGAGATGGAGCTGTACACTTCCTTTGGTGTTGATCCGAACCCTTTTTATGTTCGCGAGCTGTACACTTCAATTTCTGGGCTTTATGCCTACTACTCCAATCAAATAACCAATGGCAACCTTGGCCTGAAAACTAAACAATTCTCCCCGCACCTTCTCTCCCCCTTCCAACAAATTTGACCAATGGAATCAGAAGAATATTCTGGTAATTGAGAGTAGGTTTGGGTGGAGCTTCCTAAGACCGGAGGGTGCTGCTCCAATTAAGGTGTTTGCCAGTTCATACCCTAGCCCATACGTGTAACGCCCCGAGCCCGAAGACCGGGTCGGAACGCTATCTGATTTGACGGACTATCCCCACAAACCACCACAAGTCTTTCCAAAGGACGTGTTGTCCTCACTTACGTGCTCACCGAGAAACTTCCAGGTGGGTCACCCATCCTAGAAATTCCCCGTGTCAAGCACGCTTAACCTTGGAGTCCTTATAGGATGAGCTTCCCAAAAGAAGATGCATCTTGGTGATATGAGTAGCACTAATCAAATCATATCAAACATATCGTGCACACACATTTTTGGGGGCGCCACAATCTCCCCCACTTAGGATCCTTGCCTGTCCCGGCAAGGCCTACTTGGAAACCCCGGCAGTGTGGATCCAAGAGGGGCTCGTACGGATTCAAGAGGGTGACTCCCACCGACTCCGCGGTGTGCACTTTGTTCCGCACAAAGACTTTGCTCCACACTTCCGGCCGGGTCCCGCTCTGATACCATTTGTAACGCCCCGAGCCCGAAGACCGGGTCGGAACGTTATCTGATTTGACGGACTATCCCCACAAACCACCACAAGTCTTTCCAGCACGTGTTGTCCTCACTTACGTGCTCACTGAGAAACTTCCCAGTGGGTCACCCATCCTAGAAATTCCCCAGGTCAAGCACGCTTAACCTTGGAGTCCTTATAGGATGAGCTTCCGAAAAGAAGATGCATCTTGGTGATATGAGTAGCACTAATCAAATCATATCAAACATATCAGGCACACACATTTTTGGGGGCGCCACAATACGAGTCTGAGGGCCTTCAGATAGCCATAGCCAAATACCTTGCCTAGTTCATGACTAAGACATGTTATCCCATTTTTTACATGAGTGCGATCATAGACAACAAGCCTTTGCTGATCTTCGCAGGGGTGGCACCTCCTAGGGAAGGTAGCTACTATGCCCCTAGGGTGATTATGGAGCCCCTACTTTGCGATCCGGACTAGAGAGTGCATGAACTTTTTGATTCTGATTCCAAGTGTGGGACATGCATGATGGGCACGGTCTGTGAGCCTCCAGCTTGGATCGGTCTCTTACTTTTGCCTTTATGAACTGATTTTGAACTTGATTTTTCTACTTTTGATTTTTTATTTGAACTGCGGTCTAACCACTTCTTATTTTTCTTTAATTCAGATCCAGCAGATACTACAATGGCACCCAGACTCTACCAAGCTGAACTTAAGGCGGCAAGAGCGTGCCAATTGGCTAAGGAGAACAAAGCAAGGCAAGATGCCTTGAAGAAGACCGCTGCTCCCGGGGTTGTCTGCCGCCGTGGTGGCGACAAATCATCAAGGAGCCTTCGCCACCGCCCGCGGCGTCCCCAAATCCAAAGATCTCCTGTCGCGGTCTCTATCAGCCCGTGATCGTGCACCTGCTGATAACTGGGCTCCTTCACCTGACCATGGTAACCGAGGAAAGAAAAGGAGCCAGATCGAGGTGGAGGGTGGCCGCAAAGATAAACAGACAAGGGTTCAATAGCCCGAGGTGGTCACTTTTACTACCCCCAGCTCGTCGGCCAGAACGGGGTACATCTGCATCAATGCCTACAATATTTCTAACATAGACACCCGTGAGGCCACGTGAAGTCGAGCAACAAGATTGGGGAGGTGCCCCCAGTCCAAGGAGTGGACCTATATTCTCGTAGGGGTCATAACTCAGTGGTGGGGCTTGGTCTTTTGAACAGGATCTACTCCCCTGACTTCTACGAGAATGTAGGGTCAAAACTCAACGCCTCTGCTTTGGTGGGAAACATTGGCTTGATCACTTCATTGGTATATCATTCATTCCTTATTTCCTTTATGTCTTCTTATCTTTTTATGATCGCTGATCGCATTTTTCCTCTTTTTCAGATGGCCAATGATGCCATGAGACTCCGGGAAATAACAGATGAGCAGGCCGTATGGGCCCCCTCCTCGACCCGAGACCTATAGACTCGTGCCCCAAGCTGAAGGGTCCCAAACCACCTCCATAAAAAAAAACTTTTTGTTGCTTAATTAACTTGAAAGTAAAAATAAACTTTAACAAACCAACATAATCTCTCCACTTGGAGGTGGTATATAAATCATCTTTCAAAAGCCATAACCTGCTTAGTTACAACCACTACAAATATAAAGGCTTACACAAGCCAACTTTAAAAGAAAACCAATCCCATGATTAATTACAACACAACCATATTGAAAATGTTTGATAAAATTTGTATATACAAAACTCCCCAAAAGTATACCATCCACCACTATTCCCAACTTCCAAACCATACATACCCTGACAACCTAAAAAGATGTCCAAACTCCTTCCCGGCTTCACCGGTCTGGTCCTCCTGTCTCAGCGGGATCTAAAACAATAAAGTGAGAAGGGGTGAGAATAAATCTCAGCAAGTTATTATGGATGCAACAATATGCCATATAATATGCAACACATAAACAGGTTGCTCATAATCACATTGGTAAAGCGGTAAACACCTTACGTTACCTCATTTTACCTTTCCCGTCTAAATAATAAGTCGTACAACGACGGGAGTAAAACTCCACTCATTTGTGAACTGCTTAGGCATATTTACGTCTTATAAGACCCATTTTTCAGGGAAACATATAAGACTCCCAGCTATCTGTAAGGATTTTGGCTCGATACAGAAGCGGCAACCCCAGTCTATGGCCACAGAGGGGGAGTGGTCACAAGTATAATGTAATCTGAGCACCTTATCGAACAATTTCTCATAAGTGATCATATTCCATTATACCCACAATGATCAGCTGATATACACACATTCAAGCACATAATAGATACTTGAAAATAAATCCACACCTTGGGATATTAATACATAACATGGTAATATTACTCATGTCAAACCATTACCATAGTCCAACTTACATTGAAAACACTATTGAATAATGTCAAACCAACAACATGGCATTAATACTCATGTTCAAAACCAACGAAGTAGTGCAACATGTATTTAAACACTATGTGCACAACCAATCATGCATATGTAATCAAATATGGCCACAATGAATAACAAGTAAGCCCTACATATTCATTACACAATATTGATCAAACCGCCATACAACCAAAACCGCAGTACCAAGCGTGTTTTCAAGCATTCAAGGAAGATCTCGCTAAAGGAGTTCTTCAAGCTCATGGAGAGACAATTTCAATGACTCACTAAGGAGATGCTCAATCAACTTTCTCGATGTCTTCATCACCTCTACCAACACCGGCTTTCACTTCTTTCATGACTACCATCACCGAAGCGGGCATACCGCACCACAATGTGCCAAATGCAAGCTCAAACCAAATCAAAACCGCTCCGGACTCCATTCGAGCAGACATTCTGGAGCAGATTGATTTGCTTAAAGGGCAATCAAATGTTAATTTGGAGATTGTGGCAAATGCACTGAAGGCCAAGGTCAATGAGTTGAGAGATGAAGTCAACGACCGCTTGGATAATCTCGAGGAAGGATTTAATTCCAAGCTTGGCTCAGCAATCCATGAGTTAAAAACTTCTTTGAAGGTTACTGTAAATCTTGAGCCTATGGAAGAAGCTATCTCCACCCAAACTGCTGCAATTCAAGAAGAAATCCACACTTGCTTCAATTCCTTAAACTCCTCTTTCAATACCCTTATTAATGATCAAATTGAGCAAGTAAGAGGAAACTCTAGAGCAGTTTGTGAAGCAAATCTCAGGCTGGCCAACCAAGAAAATTCTGTCAAGAAGCTGGAAACAACTCTTGCCAGAACCGCTGAAGAATTTGAAGGCTAAGGAAAGCTATGGCAACAGATCAATCTGCCCATGCTGGACCACATCAAACAGAGCACGAAGTGAACAAGCCGCCACAGCAACCGCATCATCAATGAACCGCTTCTATCTCTGTAATTTCCTTTTTGAAAAACTTTTAGACCACATTCTTATTGTATTACTTTTAGTCTATCTTTTTTTTTGTAACCTTGTATTTTGCTTTCCTACCATTGTAATATGTAACTTCAAAGGTATTAATGAAAAATGCATCACTGGTTACAAAACCTTGTTCATATCAAACTGCTTGTTTGTAGAACAATGAAACCGCAATGGTTTAAAACCTTATTTAAATATTTTTCAACTTAAAATCATATTTTTTAAATGAAGTTCAAACATTCAGTTTAAACCGCACTTTAAACTTAAATTCATAATTTTTCAAGTGCACTGAATGCATTTCTGTACTTTCAAGTTGTAAGTTTTCCAATCTTTCAAATGGTATAGAAATATATGACTTAAGCTAGTGTGCGCATTGTCTTGGGATATGACTTATGTTAATTCTTATGGACGTATTTTTATCAAGTACAATGTTTGCTTTTGTTATAGTAGGTAATGCATCAATCAAATAGGGGGAGATTGTTGGGTATGCATACTTTAACCCTCCTAGATTAGCTTAAGATTTGATTGATACCATAATCTCATCTCTATTTTAAGGACTTTAGGCCCATATGTAATGAAGCTTATACTTCAACTTTTTTTAGCTAAATCCATTTTATAGAATAGGTTAAATTAGGCTTGAAGACTGGCACAAGACTCATTGGATATGAGGTTGTAGTTCAAAGGTTTCAGACCGCTTCATCAAAACCGCTTTAGCAAACCGCACCAAGCAAAAAGCTATGTGGAACTCTTTGTCTGAAACTGCTCTTGAACAACCATGTGCAAACCGCGTTAGTGAACCGCTCTTGCAAATTGCATTGCAGCTCCAATCTTGAGACCGCACTATGGAACCTCCTCACTGGTGAAACCGCACTTATCTAACCGCATGCACACCAGATCACTCCAATGATTGAAGACTTGAAGTGAACCACATTTGACCGTTGGAATCCACGTCAGCAATATCAAAAGTCAACCACCAAATCTTGTCACGTGACCAGTATCGACAAGATCTGCAAGGATCTTGAAAAAGGTGACAGATGTCCTAACTACCTTAATTGTAGATGAGGTCCGATCACTTTATCTCGCAATTGTTGTACCAAAGGACAAAAGTGGATTTGTGGACCAATGGGAAAGCACTAAAGACAAAGACTTGCTACTGGTGGTCCAACGGCTATATCCTTGGTGCTTGGGTATAAATACCCCTAATCTTCATCACTCAAGATTGCTTGAGAAATTGAAATTTCTTGTGTGTTCATAAGAAGTTGAAGCTCTGCCCAGAAATATTCAGCCCTTTGAATCTTCATCTTCTACCTTCAAGAAATATTTCCCAGTCCAGAAATCAAGCCTTAAACACCATCAAGAATCATTGTGTTCTACATCTCATAGATTCAAAGAGCCTTGATCTTGTTCAACACATACATACCTCACTTGATTAATCACATATATTATTCATTTGAGATACACCGGTTATAGTCCACGATTGATCTTCATAGAACAAATTTTAAATCTGAGTATTGTACTTTGTACTTTGTAATCTCTCATACTCAATATAAAATCACTCTTAGAAAATCCAATACTAACCATCTTGATAGTGGACGTAGATCGTTTACGATTGAACCACTTTAAATATTGTATTCTTTATTTCTGCATTATTATTTACTGTGCTTGCTAATTATTTTGTCTTATCTGTTTGATCTTATTTTATATATCAATTATTGTGAATTGTGTTTGAAGTTAACTATTGTCAAAACCTTACTTTTATGTTTGTGAATCGCACTCACAAAACCGCACTATAAACCGCTCTTACAAACTGCACCAGTTTATTTAAAATATTCTGCTGTGCATTTTACAATACTACTTGCAGTTTTAATATTTTGCAAGCAGTTTGTAAGCAAGAGGTTGAGTTTTTCAAAAGAGGGCGAAAAATTTGAAACAACAACTCACCCCCCCTCTAGCTATTTTTCACTTCACCCATGTTGTCACCTTTGGGACCAACACAATTAAAAAATTAAGAACAACCATGTTCCATCATTAGGCCAAGAATAACCACAAAGGGTCCATCATCAGCGGAGACGTCGAGGTTGGGTGAGAAGAAACAACCATCAGGTGGAACGACAATACAATGATGGTGTAGAAGCAAGGCGAGGCAAGGCGTGATGGAGGTGGAGAGACGTAAGTTTATAAATAAGAAACAAGGGAGAAAGAGTTTTTAATATATAAATGACTTTTGAAATTGAAAGAGAGAGGTGTAAAGAGACATGCTTTTGATATATGAGACATTTTGAAGGAGGAGTTTTGTTCCTTTTGTTTTATTAAATTTTATAATTACTACCTAAATTTACTTTAACCAATTGTGAAACGTGATAGGATAGGAAGAGAGTGAAAGGAAAGTGTACTAGGTCTATTTGTTTTTCTCCTGATTTATTTGTTTTTCTTCGTTCTTTTCTACTTCGTTTAGTTTTTTTATTTATCTTTTTTTACTTAGTTATTTATTTTTTATTGTTTGGACTTATTATTTTTCAATAATCAATAGTATCTTCTTAAAAGATTATAACATCTTTTATTTAATATAATTATATTTTAAATATTAGTATTTATATAATATTAATTAAATTTTATGATATAATAATGTATTGACAAAAGCTTAATATGAAATACATATTTTTTTTTACATGAAAAATAGTTTGATTGTTATTTTGTAAGGAGAGATGAATAGTTTTTTGAAGTTCAAGAAAATCGAATATGGAGAAATAATGAAAAAATATAGAAGTAAAAGAAATTCAAGAAACTCTATTGGTTGATTTGAAGAAGGAGGAGAGAAAACAGTTTTTTATTTAGTAGTAAACCGTTTTTTAAGTTTAATAAATGGGATTAGTAAGAGGATGAAATGAAAAGATAATATTTTTTTTTGAAAACCTCAAATGGGTAAGACAAAGTGATTCTCATTAATTAAAAAAATCTTACTAATTTTGTAATTTTAAGTGAAACACCTAAAATAAGATTATTTTTTTGCAATTTCAAATGAGATGTAGAGAGTATATAGTTAATTGTATACTGTATAAGATATATTATGAATTTCTATCATTCTTATTAATAATATTTCCTTTTTTTTTTAGCATATAAGAATTTATAATATATTGAAAAAAAATCTATAGTATAAGTAATATTTTATGATTTTATTTATTTAATTAATACCATTAATATTTAATTATATTATTATTATTATTGTTTTACATATTTCGTGTATCGCAATACTAATAATAGTTTAACTTTAAATTAACACATCCCAACTGGATTTCAAACTCCTCCACTACGCCTTTATTCCGGCGAGTTTTACCCGATGCCAGGTTTACAACCTCCTCATATTGTGAGCAAAACAATAAGATCGAATCAAGATTTCATCTCACATTTTTATCTAAACGGTTCATATTTTTTATTATACTCCCTCCGTCCCAGTTTAGTGTACACTTATTTCCCTTTTGATCCGTCCCAGTCCAGTGTGAACTATCATAAATGGTATGTCCTTTAATATTTTATATTCTTCCTACCCCACCCACTCATTAACTCCACTCATTCTCCACCACACAATTTATTCAACCAACCTACTATTTACTCCACTCATTCCCTCTCTTCATTTTCTATTACACATTTTCATTATCTTAATAATATTTTTTAATCGACATGCCTTGATCAATGGTGCTGATGACGCCACAGCTTTCGGGGTCAGAAGCGGTTCAAGGATATCTGGCTAGGATATATTTGGTGGTTTTATGTACCTAGATCACAACACAAACAAGCACCGTTAAGGTCAAAGTTGGATGTTACTCCAACTCGTGCCCTCGCGTGAGAGTAAGAATACTGAGTAATAAGGCTTTGAATACCTTTGGAGTGTGTGTGTGTTTAGGTTTAGAGAGTAAAAGAGCTTACTCAATTGTCTATGGAACTTACCTTGCCCAAGGGGGTAAAGGCCTTCTATTTATAGGCAATGTCATGGTGCTTGTTGAGGTAAGCAATGAGATCAGCCCTAGGGAGCACTTTGGTATTTGACCAGCCTACACGTGTCCGCAGCCTAATTGGTCCCGTCGTGAGGGAACATTGACCGTCCAAGGGACATGGCCGAAAGGGACATGAGCCGTGTAGCCGCTTATTGCATTAAATGGAATAGTAGCGCCGGATCGAGCCGCATTGAATGCGTGATGGGGGAGCCGGCAAGTGGCTGCCGAGCCAGTAAGCTAACTTGCTCGCAAGGCTTGACATTAACCGGGAAGAGATGTGCCCGCGGTCAACGTTGTGCCCGCGGTCAAAGATATAAGACGCGAGCACGGTTGATGCGGGCATGTCTCATGCGGGCACGGATCCAAATGAGCGTGGTCCCAATGGTGCTCGACGGGGACGATGCGAGGAGGGACACGGTCTTGACCACAAGGGCCTATTTGTCCGCGGTCTTCTCCTCCGGCGGTCTAGGAACCGCCACGTCACCGGTTCCTTGGACAAGACCGAGCGCGGGCCCGGTCCAAGAGATCCGGCTCATCAATGGACCCTAGCTCCAAGTGTGATTATTTATGGTCTGAGTGAGGAGCTACTAGAAGCTCGGTCTGCCTCAATTGCTCCTCGAGCGAGCACCAGTGTTAGCGTTTTTCCTTGTTTGTTGCTTGGCCCCATGGGCCAAAGGGAACGTTCGGGAGGCACCAGTGAGTGACACGTGGTCCCTCGTATGGCGTGCCTCCCTAACAGTGGGCCCCTGCGTATGAAAAGACGGGTTAGTGGTACGTCAGGGGTACGTGTCGCTCATCCAAGGGGGGCAATAAATGCAAAGGGTATTTAATTTTTCGAATTTTCAAACGTTGGAAACGGTTCATGGTCCGAGGTTGGATTTGTGGGCTAATTAATACGGGTTAACGGGTTAACCCGTATAGGTAGGCCTTATAAATACCAAACCCTTAAACCTCAAACCCTTTTTACCGTTTCCAAACCTTCAGAGAGCTTTTGAGAGAGAAATCTTGCTGCGACCTCCGTGCTACTGTTTTCCGAAATCCACCTCTCAATCTTTCTCTCGTAAGTAATTGTTGGGTGCTTTTTCTTCTTCATCTCCCTCTATTTTTCTTTTCCTGATTTCTGAACAATGAGCACTCGAGAGTTTGGACCCCGCCGTCCCATAGAGTTAGGAGATGGGAGCACTCCGCATCTCGTTTGCCTGTTTGTAAACGGACAGGGGGATATTTAGGAAGGTAGGCCATGGGTGGCTTAGGTTATCCCTCGAGTGCTTCCAAGATTTCGCGAAAAATCCCAATGGGGCCTTTTGTCCCACCCCGGTTGTGGGAGGCCAAGGATAAAAGGGTAAAAAGGAACGGTGATGTTTTGGTGTTTGGGGGATACCAAGAGGGCCGAGAAATTTTGTGATCGGGGTTTTGTGCAGTGTGTTTCCCGCGAGAGAGGCTCGGCTCTGAACGCCGTTGAACTAGTGAGGAGAGCGATTCGCGTCCCCGAAGTAGTTTGTGACTGGGAAAAGTGTGAACTCATGGACTCGACCAATCAAGCGCTCGCGGCACCGAGAGCGGGGACCCCGAGTGACCCTCTAGATGTTCTCGCCCCGAGTACCATCTTTCCCCCGTTGTGCCCGCGGCCCCTGTGGCGGGGACAATTGAGCCGAGCAGCAGCCGAGGAACTTGACCCCTCGATTTTGAGGTGACCGGAACCGGTGAAGTTGAATCGGAGGTGGCCCCTGCCCGTGATGACCCCACCGGTCTCTTTGGCTCCTCGAGCTCGGAGACCGAAGAAGATGACCACGGAGAGGGGGATAGGAGGGCAGCGGGGACCTCCAAGAAGGCCGCTGAGACCACCAATATTGTGGATGCCTTCGAGAGCTCTGACTCCGAGGAGGAGGAAGAGATTGTGGCCCCCGCCCGAACAAAGGCAAGAGGCCGCCTAGGGATGTGAATCCTGGTCGCGGCCGTAAGAAGGCCAAGGAGGTGGCCACCATTGACTGGGAGGAGGATATTTACGAGGTTTACAATGTGGACCGCAACGCCTACCGTGTCCGCACCTTAGGACATATACATTTGAAGGATAAGGACAAACTGCGGCCAGAGACAAGAGCCGATGTTCGCGAGGACAATAGGGCTCGCGTTTTATGGGGCCCAGCTGAGAACGGATTGAGGCTGCCCCCGGACCCTTTCTTTTATTTCTTTCGGAGTTCAATTCCCGCCCGCCCACGCACCCGACTCCCAATGCCATCCGGCCATTGTCTCCTTCATTGCCGTGTGTAGATTCATGGGCTATGAACCTACCCTTGCCGGGCTCTACGCTTATTATCGAACCGGATTAGCCGTGGTATCCCGAGCTTGAAGGCTAGGAACTACTCCACCAGACTTTCTCTCCTCCCTCCAACAAGTTTGACCAATGGAACCAGAGGGACATCCCGGTGATTGAGTCTAGATTCGGATGGCCCTTTTCCAAACCTTCACACCCCGTCCCTATGAAGGTGGCCGCTAGCAAATATCCGGACCCTTCCTCGCCCGATGCACCGCGCACCGCCATAGAGAGGCATCTCGGCCCTCTACTTGGACAGCGGGGAGGAGCCCGTATACGACGTGGGCGCCATAGTGGAAGATGAGCCCTCATCGATCTACTCTGGGTGGCTCGCAGGAGGGCGCCCCACATGCCCCCTGCAGTAGTGATAGAGCCTTGCCCCGCGACCCGATTGGCGGGTGCACGAACATTACCAGCCCGAGGCGCATTGTAAGACCCGTATGCCGGGCGCCGAGTGCGATCCTCCCGAAATAATTGGTCTCCTCGATTCCTTTATGAAATTGTTTGCCAATTTACTTTGCTTTTGATTTTTTGAACCGCTTTGCTAACCATTTTTCTTTCCCTCCGCAGTAGATCCTAAGTGTACAATTTCGATGGCTCCTCCTCTAAGTGCCGCTCAACCGAAGGCCAAGAACATGAAGGCCAACAAGGAAGCCGCCCGAAGAGGCGTAATGAGATGGGAGGGGTCCCCACCAAAGACAAGATCGCGCTCGTTGCGAGCAGAAAACCGGGGAGCCTCTACCCGCTCCTGCACTATTCTCAAAACCGGAATCTCGCTCCACCTCCCCGGGTCCTCCTCCACCCAATGCTCTCCGGCATCATCTCCCTGGCCGTACTATTGCCTCCGGCATAACTGTGGAGCACCCAAGAAAAGGACCGAGAGAGAGGCCGATCTCGACGCACAGGAGAGGTCCTCCAAGACCCGTAAGTGGGGGATACCTCTACCCGTAGCCCTCCACTCGCCGCCACTACCTCTACCATCGCTCCTCCGCCGCGGGACAATATGCCTCTGTGGCCTATCCGATTTCCTCCCCGGCCACCCGCGAGGAGGCATGGGAGAAAAGGAAGCAGCGGGGATGTGCCCGCCATTACCGGGTAGACTTATATGCCCGGTCCGCCCAAAATTCCCGCCAGGCATTGGGCCGATCAATGTGCTTTTTGCCCCCGATTTCTACCACCAGTGGCCGAGAAGGAGAACCCGTCGCCCTTGATGGGGATATTGGGGTTGCCCTTACCGAGGTAGGGACCTTTCTTCCGGCTTCCTCACTTAGCCTCCCGATTTTCCACCTAATTTCGACTTTCTTCCTCGCAGTGGGCAACAAGGCCACGAGGCTCCTGGAGACCTCGCGATAGCCGTCCGCCGAGCTTGCCAAAGAACACCAAGGACATGGCGGGCAACTCCGCGAGCCGGAGCAGCCCAGAGAAGGTGGGGACTCGAGCTCCCTCCCGGATGCCAAGGAGAAAGAGTTCGCGACCAAGGAGTCCGATCTCAAGGGCTTCCAGAGCGGTGACCGAAGCCGAGAAGAGCCTGAAAAGGCAAAGTGGTCACGGGATGAGCTCCGCGGCACAAGAGCAAGCTTCGAGCAAAGAAATGATGAGCTCGTAACCAAACCGGGAGCCGCGGAGGAGTCGGTCAAACTCCCGGAGGCTAAGGCGCATGAGCTCTCCGAGAAACCGCTACCCTTACGCAGCTTGAGCCGGAGAGGGAGAGGATGCCGGCAGGCTCGCAAAGAAGCCGTCGAGGAGTATAAGAACTCGACCCGCTCACCGCGGAGTGCTCGGCCCAAGATGAGGCCGGTGTCCGGACACGTATCCGGAACTTCGCGGCCACGGTATGTTCTCCGTGCAGCAGCTGGGCCGTGATCGGCTCACCGGTTGCTACCGACGCGTGAGCGCGTACTCCGGCATGCGCTAGTTCCTCCGTCCGAGGACGAGGTCAATGGTCTGGACCTTTCGCCGCGGCCTCTCGCTCCCGTGGCGTAAGTGATCGCCCGACCGATCGCCGAACCGGATGCTCGCGCTTCGGGACAACCCTTTATCCTCGGGATGCCCCGGCTCAGTTCTTCCAGGGGGCCACTGAGATCTATTCCCGGCGGCAGCCTCCCGCTCCAGCCTCCGCCGAGCAACAAGCCGCTCCTACCACCGAGGTGACTCCGGAGACTCACCGCTTTCCCAACTCCGGACTCCGGCGGCACAGGGGTGCGGCCACCGAGGAGCCGTAAGCGGGCACCGAGGGAGCGGTCATCGAGGAGCCCAAGGAGAATGCTCCCTTAGTGTAGGATTTTTTTGCTTTTTCTTGTTGTAATAGACTAGGATCTCTTTTGTAATAGTGTAGGAATTTTGTAAATACTTCCTTAATCATCAATAGAAGCATTTTTCTCCACTTGGCTCCCTTACTTTTATCTTAACTGCTTGTCTCGTAGGCTATTTTGAGTAGTTTGGCAATTTTCGAGCACCTTAATACTTGCATTCTTGCCTTATTACTTTTTCCAAATGCTTTTGACTTGCAATTAACTTTATATTCTCCTTCGCGGCAAAGAAGCCTTAGTAGGCCCTTTGCCCGCATTTTTTGAGTTTTCCTAACTCTTTATTCAAAACCCTTAGGTTTTTTGTGAGAGTCACTCTTATTCTTCTATGATCGCGTTTGTTTAGCCTTGTGGCAAACTTTCGAGGCCTTAACCTCGTTTGTCTGCTTGGCTTTGTTAAACTAGTTTGATCACTCTCATCCATTTACACTTATTCCCAAATTTTGCGAGCCGTGGTGTAAGTCAAAAGTAGCTAAGGCAAGCATACTTTCATAGGGCATGCAGTAAGGTGGCCGTGAGGCTATTGTCCGCGCAATGTAAAGGTAGGAGCATATTTTAGCATAGAGGCCCTTTAACCCCGGCATCTCGTATCCCCTTATTGGAGGTTCTCACTTATTTGACCCTTTATTCAAAACTCCCTAGGGTTTTTCGTGAGGGTCTCGTGGCGATCCGGTGAACGGGCTTATATGTAGGCCTTTGTCACATACAGCATGCGAGTAACGGCCCTAACGAGGTCCTTCGCGCAATTAGCGGGTCCGGACTTCGTGTCATTGTCCCCACTCAGAGTCCGTAGGCACGGCATCATGGCCTTTGTACCTACGTTCATCTATATCCACTTATTTTTGGTGGTGTCACGCGAGCAGAGAGAGTCCTCCCCGCGATCATAGTACGGATCGTAATGGATCTTTGTACATATATAGGCATGCGGATACTTAGATCTTTGCGCATCGTTAGCAGGAGCTCATATGTTGGCTCTTGAACTCACCGGCATCCGCACGCGGGCATCCACCTTAGCTTTTGAGGCCGGTGGGAATTGATTTTTGCATCAAAATATGATGATAACCTCTCCCTTATATATATATAGTCTATACTCCTTCCAAAAATTACAAAGACTTTAAAAGAAGTATCTCTTAAGGTGGTCGCTATTCCAAGCGTGCTTAAGCTCTTCTCCCTCTTTGGTCGCAACATGTAGGTGCCCTCTTTGACTATCTTTGTGACCTCATATGGACCTTCCCATTTCTGGGACAGCTTTGTTGAAACTGTGTCGGGTCCCTCGACCTCTACGCTTCGAGTACCCGCCTCCAACCGAAAACTCCTCTTATTTACTCTTTTATCATGGTGCTTCTTCGCTTCGTTTGTAGTTCACCATTTTTTCATGTGCCCGCATTCTCTTTCTTTCGAGATCGTCCAGTGTCACACCTTCGTTTGCCTCGTTTTGAGACTCATCGAAGTATGTGACTCGTACGAGGGTAGGGCTACCTCAACCGGAGCCATTGCCTCCGACCCATACGTGAGCGAGAAGGGAGTTTCTCCCGTTGAATTTCTTATCGTGGTGCGGACAACCCATAATGCGATCCGGAGCTCGTCCAACCAACGTCCTCCTCGCCCTTCCAAATTTTTCTTTAAGGCGCTAGGACTAGCTTGTTCGCGGCCTCGCCTTGACCATTTCCCGAGGATAGGCAATCATGACTTACGGTGTTGCACCTTCATTCTCACACATTCAAGCAGTTGAATTTTGCGGAGAATTGGGTGCCATTATCTCGAAATTATTGCTCGGGGAACCCCAAATCGACAATAGATGTGGTCGTGGACAAAACTGATAGTGTTATCCTCGGAAATAGTGGCCAAGCCCTTTGCTTCCGTCCACTTGGTAAAATAATCCACGGCCACCACGGCATACTTGATGCTTCCTCTAGCTTGGAAATGGTCCAATAAGATCTACCCCACGTATCAAACGGCCACGATGGTACTACCAAAGTCTCGCTCCGTTGATGGTAGTCTAGGGATGTCCGCAAATCTCTCGGCACTTATCACATTTTCTAACATACTCCCGCGCATCCCTTCTCATTGTGGGCCAAAAGAATCCTTGGAATTTGATCTTGTCCGAGAGGGTGCGAGCACTGGATGTCCGCCACAAACTCCTTCATGAACCTCATAGAGTAAGTTGGTGACCATGTGAGTTTTAACACATCTTAGTAAAGGCTTGGTGAATGATCGCCGAAAAAGCACCCCATCGAGGACGAGGTATTTCGCGGACACCGTTCTGATGGCTCTAGCCTTTACTGGGTCCTCGGGGAGGGATTGCTTCTCGATGTATTCCTTCATTTCATCCACCCAAATTCCTTACTTGATCCTCAATATTGTTTATCTCGTATTCGATCTATAGCAGTCTCTCCGTGAATTCAATCTCGGCAATTTGTCCCCAACTCACCAATTTCTTGCTCGCTATTCTTGAGAGGAGGTCAGCTTCCACATTGTCCTCTCTCATGACTTGGTTCAAATTTCATAGTAAGTGAAATTTTTATGAGGGTTTTTGCAAGGTCACAAGATCGAGTTAGTACCGGGTTGATAGTATCATACTCCCCTAATTTGATTAACTATGAGCCGAGAGTCACTATTGATCTCAATATTCCGAACTCCCAAGTCTCTTGCCAATTCCATGCCCGCTATAATCGCTTCATATTCACTCGATTGTTTGATGCCTCGAACTTGAATCTCAAGGCCCTCATGAATTTCTCCCCGCAAGGTGCAATCGAAGTATGCCCGCTCCACCGATTAACTTGCTCGCGTGAGCCGTCCACATATAAAGTCCACACCTCTTCCGGACGCTCCCTTGGTTGAACAATTTCGTGCTCGGGCTTTGGGTCATCTTCGATTCGCTCGCTTTCTTTTTCTCGAGGTCGCCGTCCGCTAATTTGAATGATGATTCTACTACAAAATCAACTAAGGCCTGCGCTTTGATTGTCTTTCTCGGGAGTAGGTGATCCGGAACTCGGTGAGCTCTATAGACCAAGCTAGCATTCTCCCCGAGGACTCTGGTTTATGTAAAACCTTTCTAAGCGGGGCCTCGGCTAGTACAGGTTATAGGATGTGCGTAAAAGTAGGCTCTTAATTTTCGAGCGTATACAAGCAAGGCGTAAGCTAACTTTTCTATATTAAGATAACGCCCTTCTACGGCGGACAGGCCTTACTTACATAATAAACTGGTTTTGGGAGTTATTCTCCTCCCTTACAAGAACAAATGCCACGCGTATCAAGAATCTGCTAAATACGTAAAGAGCTCTTCTCCGGCACCGGGCCGCCGAGTAGAGGTGGCCGCCCGAGGTATGTCTCTGACTTCTTCAAAGCCCGATGGCACTCGTTGCTCCATGTAAATTCATCGCTCTCTTCCCCCTTTGAGAGTTTTGAAGAAGGGAGGCATCTCTCTCCGACCGCGAGATAAAGCGGCCAAGTGCGGTGATGCGACCGCTGAAGTTTTTGTACATCCTTCACGCAAGCAGGAGGTTTCATGTCTAATAGGGCCTCGGATTTTCTCCTCGGATTAGCCTCTATCCCTCTTTGGTTGACCATGAATCCGAGGAACTTGCCCGCCTTGACCCCGAAAGCGCACTTAAGGGGGTTTAGCTTCATGCCGTTATGGCGCAAGTTTTTGAAGGTTTTCTCCACATCGAGCTCGTGGGAGTTTTCTCTCTTGGTTTTTATGACCATGTCGTCAATGTAGGCCTCCGCATTTCTCGCCTAGTTGGTTTTTAAAGACCCGGGATCACCATGCGCCGAGCATGTGGCTCCTGCATTCTTTAGCCCAAAGGGCATCATAGTGTAGCAGTATGTCTTGCCCGCAAAGAATGAAGGCTACAGAGCGGACATCTTCGGGAGCCATCTGGATCTGGTAGCCGGAGTAGGCATCAATGAAGCTTAGAACTCGTGTCCTGGCTATAGAATCCACCAACCCGTTCTATGCGAGGAAGAGGGAAGCAATCTTTGGGGCATGCCTTGTTGAGATCGGTGAAATCAACGCACATCCTCCATTTGCCATTGGATTTCTTAACCATGACCACATTGGCCAGCCATTTGGGGTAGGAGATCTCCTTTATTATCCCCGCTTTTAGCAACTTTTCCACCTCTTCCTTGATGGCAATTTCTTTCTCCGGGAGAAATATCTCGGATTTCTCGGTGAATGTTTTTGAAGGAGGGGTCATCGTTGATTTTATGGAGGATCACGTCCTCGCTGATGCCTTGCATATCTTCCACCCTCCAAGCGAACACATCGCAATTTGCTCTAAGGAACTCAATAAGTATCCTTCTTTCCTCGCTGTGAATTTCCAGCCCAACCTTAACTGTTTGCTCGGGGAAGTGGGGATTGATTACCACCTCCTCGAGCTCGTCGTTAGGTTGAAGGTCGCTGATTTCACGATTGTGAAGGGAGTCAATGACAATAGTTGGGGGGTTGACCTGAGCTTGGGTCAGTGTTGCCATTGAATATATGATATCACGGTCAATTTCCCCCTCTACTCCTCGATCAATATAACCTCCCTCAACAGGGGCAGCCAACTGCTTCGATTTTCTGCTCATCTTGAGCTCCACCTTCGTGGAATGGAAAGAAAGCATGCCAATCGGTACGGGCGGCGGCGGGAGTGCAAGAGTTTTCCCCTTTTTTGACTTGTCCTCGCCTTTTCCCTCTATTATTTTATCCTCGCCCTCTATCTGCGGGCAGGAGGTTTGGCCTTTCTGTTCTTTCCTTTTCTCCTCCAAAGGTTTCTGAGGAATCTCCCGAGCTGGTTCTTGATGGTAGCAACCCCGCCCGGGGTGTTAAATTTCACCCTTTGGTGGGGGACGGACGCAACTATTCCCAATTCGGCCTGAGCAGTTACGCCGAGAATGGCATTGTATTGGGAAGGAAGATCGACCACCATGAAAGTTATCTTGGCCGTCTTCTGCATGGGTTTTTCCCCAATAGCTACGTCAAACACAATCGTCCCCTTTACCCTCACAAATATGGTTGTGAAGCCTTCGAGCATGCCCGCATACGGAGCGAGACGTGCTTCCGTCATTCTCATTCCAATCAAAGTATGGTAATAGAGTATGTCGCGGGCAGCTCCGAGATCTACCAACACTCGGCCTATGTTTGCCTGTTGATTCTCATTCGAGGGTGAGTGGCTGTGTGGAATGAAAAAGGGTGGAGGCAAGTTCACTCCTTTTTGAACCCAATTTCTGCTCTTCCTCCGGAGCCGGGCGGGGATGGAGAAAACCTTCTCTAATGTCCGAATTTGGAGGGACAATCGCCTACTAGAGGGAGGTTCCTCCCCAATGAAGTTAATGTCATGGTCCCCAAAATCGTCATCATTATTATCTCTTTCATTTCTGTCTGGTCCCCGCGTGTGTCGTGCCCGCTGGCGATCATTGTTATCAGGGCGATATTGTTTCCCTTAACCCACTGGTTAGCTCCCCGTTATTGATTTTCTGGATTACTCGCTTCACTGGAAACAAAGTCCTCAGCTTCCGTGCCCGTGGTCGTTGTGAAACTCACAGAATTTAAGTCTACTCCTCTCATTTGACTTTCGAAGCATGGGGGAGGAGCAGGAAAGTCCGAGAGAGCTCTCATGATCACCACCCTTGGGTCGCGAGCTCTGTGTAAACTGTTTCGGCCACGGCCTTTTTGAGCCTTTCGATCCCCGGCCTCTGTTTTGCCCCGATTATTGGTATGAGCAGGCTCAGGGTGGTCTCCGGACTTGGCTTATCCTTTCTTTCGTGAAAGGCTCGGGAGCGGCACACTAGGCTCTTCGGCGTGAGGCAATGGCCGAGGCCCTTTCATACATTTCCTCCACTCGATTTAGGTTTGCCGGAGGCAAAATTCATTTTGAGGAAGGAGGAACCGAGGCCGCCCTCAAAACATAGTCCGATATCTCCTTCGTCCAGGTCCACAATCTCCTCGCTTACCTTCCCTGAACCGGATATATAATCTTTTGTAGGCTCGTTTGGTGCCCTCGCTGACACGGACAAGATCTGTCTTTGGTCTAGCGGGCACACACCTGCTCCGGCAAAGGCATTGAGGAAGAGGACTCTGAACTGACTGAATGACTGGATACACCGGGCTTGAGGGCTAGCATCCAAGATAGGGCCTTGCCGGTGAAGGTCGCAGCCAAAGCTTTGCACATCACCGACTCATCCGCGGAGAATAAAGCCATCGGCCCTCAAATCTTCCCATATGACTCTTGGCATTTTTGGATCCGTCATAGGTGTCCATCTCGGGGGTTTGCCCTTTTGGATCGGTGCCCGCGCAATTTTATCGCCGAAGGCATCCATGGTGCGGCCACACTTCGGGCAGCCTTCGATGGGTTTCCCACATCTTCTCGCATATATTCCACAAACTCGGGTTCTCGATCATCAACCTTCGCTTTTTAGCTCGTGGAGCCACGGCCTTCCTCTTGGCCGGGAGCCAAGGGTCTGGCTTTGGACCTCGCACCTGGCGGTTTGACCGTGCCTCTTCCCCCACTTCCTCGCTATCCTCTACATGCACCACGCTCCGTTTTCACGGTTGTCCGCGCTGCCATGGGCCGGGTCGACCCGGTTTGCCCCCACAGCCTTGACTAGCAAGCGAGTTAGCGGGAGCTCGCTTGGGAGAACCTTTGTGACCCTTGAGGGAACCGTAGCCCTCCATTGGCCTCTATTTCAAACATTTCCATCTCCGTGTCTTTGATGGCCATGGCCTCCGCGACCGCCTTTGGACTTGGAGGCCAGGATTTCCTTCCTTCTCAGGATTTGCTCTGGGGAAAGTGGGGTGGTTAGAGTGGTGTTTTTTATGTGAGCTTGGGGAGTTTTTGGGCTATTGTTTAGTAAGGCCCGGGCTTTCTCAAGACGGGCTTCCTTGCTAACCTGTAGAACTCGTTGAGCTGGGATTTTGAGGCCGAGAATGGGCCCCCATTCTCGTTGAAAACAGAGTTGGTTTGCCTTTCCCTATTGACGGTGGAGGGTTCGGCTTGGTTCTCCTCCTCTAGTGGTCAAATGACCAAAGATTTTTCGTAATTTGAGACATGTCTCGTAAAGACGAAAATAACCGAAAAGAAGTGTCCTTTTTGACAAGCCTGTTTAGACTACAAGGTGTGTCGAAAACAAAAGTTTTAAACGGGAAAAACTTTATTGATGTAAAAAGAAGAGCCTTTCAGCACTGGATTTGTTTAGGACACGTGAGGTGCCTTGAAAACAAAAGATTTTTAACGAGAAAACGAAAGAAAGCTCGGATTCCCAATGGAACCACCGATGACGCCACGCCTTTCTGGGGTCGAGCGGTTCAAGGATATCCGGCTAGGATATATTTGGTGGTTTTATGTACCTAGATCACAACACAAACAAGCACCGTTAAGGTCAAAGTTGGATGTTACTCCAACTCGTGCCCTCAGCGAGAGTAAGAATACCGAGTAATAAGGCTTTGAATACCTTTGGAGTGTGTGTGTGTTTAGGTTTAGAGAGTAAAAGAGCTTACTCAATTGTCTATGGAACTTACCTTGTCCAAGTGGGGTAAAGGCCTTCTATTTATAGCAATGTCATGGTGCTTGTTGAGGTAAGCACGAGATCACCCTGGGGCACTTTGGTATTTGACCGCCTACACGTGTCCGCAGCCTAATTGGTCCCGTCGTGAGGGAACATATCGACTCGTCCAAGAGGACATGGCCGAAAGGGACATGAGCCGTGTAGCCGCTTATTGCATTAAATGGAATAGTAGGCGCCGGGACCGAGCCGCATTGAATGCGTGATGGGGGAGCCGCCAGTGGCCTGCTGTCGAGCCGGTAAGCTAACTTGCTCAGTAAGAAGGCTTGACATTAACCGGGAGCAAGATGTGCCCGCGGCCAACGTTGTGCCCGCGGCCAAAGATATAAGACGCGAGCACGGTTGATGCGGGCATGTCTCATGCGGGCACGGATCCAATGAAAGGTGGTCCCAATGGTGCTCGATGGGACGAAGCGAGGAGGGACACTGCTTGACCACAAGTGGCCTATTTTGTCCGCGGTTTTCTCCACGGCTTGTGAATCGCCACGTCACTGCTTGACAAGAGAGGCCCGGCCCAAGTAGATCCGGCTCATCGTGCGCACACTTGAATGAGACGGAGGGAGTATAGTAATTGGTATTTAGTTCAACTCACGATCTCGTCAATTAATTTGTCTAGCGTGCAATCTTGTTCATTCTCTTATTCGTTTTACCCGCAAAGCAAACACATTTAGTAAAGTAAACAAACCTCTAGAGTTTGCATTTCGCGCTTCCTTGTCCGGTTTGCCCCAAATCCCGTAAACCCCAGTCAGGTCAGTTTCTCTCTCTTCACATCCACACACGCACAGACTCTCACTCTTTCACACACTTCACGCTGGGATAACGGCAAATGTTCATTTGATTTTGTTGGTTTACGGAGTTCTTTTGTGTTTTGTTGGGATTCCGTGATTTTGTTTGTCTCAATTTTATTTGTATGACCTAGGAATCTGATTCTGCCTCTCTTTTCCATCTGCGATTTTCTGGATTTTGTAATTTGTAATCCGATTGTTGATCTGTGTTTCAAAAAACTGGTTGGATCATATCGTATTGTTTGTATGGGGATTGGGGTTGTTTGTCAATGGCTGAAGTGATTTTTTTTTACTTGTTTGCTGCATTTAACCCTACAAATCGTTTAATTTTGTGGAGTGATTATGGAATTTGATCGATATTTCATCTTGAACTAATTTATGCAGGCGTAAGTGTGTGTTTGTGCGCGTGCATGTGTGATTTTTTTTTTTTTGTTAATGGATAAATTCAGTTCAAGTGTTTGCTAAAGAAGTACGAGGTACATTGTTTAGTCACATACGTTCGTGACATGATTAATGGTTTAAGTCTAGCTTTCATCTTGAGAATGTAATAATTAAAGAAAGCTTGTTTATTATCTTAACATACAGTATATGAAGGGTGAAAGTTTGAGTTATTTTGAAAACAAGAATGAAGGTTTGGATGGGTGCATCAGGTAGGATGAGAAACGGGATCTGGAGAAAGTCTCTTAGAATAATTTTATGGCTTTCCAGGTTTATTTTGTCCACTAAGTTAAATCCTTGTCTTCAATTGGTTGGACCAAATTATCAGTCATATTTGGTTGTCTTTCATTTGTTTGCGATCTTTTGGCAGAACATGGAACATAGTCTTGCAAGTCTTGTTGCATGACTTTCTAGGAAAGAATGTTTTGAATCATCACAGATATTGGATATTGAAGTACTATCCATGCCATCAGTCCGTACTACCTTCCCTAAATGGGTGTCCATTTTCTTTTGCTAAAGTTACATTGTATCTTACAATGTCTTAATTTGTACTTGCAATCACTATATCACATGGTGTGCTCATCAATAATATGTATGTATATGTGATACTAAAAATACTTCAAAATCAATTTCTTCAATTTTCTTCAAAAGGAAGAAATAGACAGTAATTTAGGTATGGAGGGAGTATTGTTTCTTAGGGGGCATCTTCTTGCCACTGTCCTAAGCAAGTTATAACACTGTCAATATTACAGAAATTTACTTCCGCTTTGATGGTTCTTTAAAAGTGTTTTCTGCGTAGTCTATCATAACACACCCAGTTTTCATATCTCAAGTATATGAATAGATGCAAAAGCTATTGTTTGCTACAGAAATGTGCATCAATAATGATATTTCTTAAACTCAGCTTTTTGAATATGCTCCGCTGTGGAACCTTTTCTTCAAACGCTTCATGTGAAGTTAGAAAATATGAAAACGTCTCTTTAGAATTGATTGACCAAATGCCTCTATACTTTTTTCAAGAAGTTCTGTTTCGAAAAATGCTCTGTACGAGCCCTTTGCCTGATATTGTTTGCATAATGATTCCCAGTCGCACAAGAAAACTTCTCAGCCTGACCCTGATTTTGATGATGGTTTTTGTTTTGAATTGCAGAATGGCGACAGGGAGGAGAACACAGACCTTCACACTAAATGGACGAGCAGCTCCCTTTACCTAATGAAGCAGCTGGAACTGCAAACACTAGAAATTTGGCAAAGACCCAACTCGGTGGTGTAATTTTTGGTTGCAAGAACACCACCATAGTAGAATGCCTTTCTAAGCAACTCTTTGGTCAGTCATCCAAAATATGTAGTGATTTTTGTTTTTGTTGTGGCTTTTCGCTTAGGATTCTCCAAGAATATCATTTTAGGAGGAGTTTTACTGATTATGATTTTTACCACATACTTCTATTTGTTTCCCGTCTTATAAGATTTGACTTCAGGGTGTAAACCCCTAATGTAGGTCTGAAATATTACAGGTTTACCAGGTCAGCATTTTTCATACGTAAAGAATATTGATGCCGGTCTACCACTGTTTTTATTCAACTATAGTGAAAGAAAACTCCATGGCATCTTTGAAGCTGCCAGCTCTGGTCAAATGAATATTGATCCATATGCTTGGACTAATAATGGTTCAGAGAGAACCCTATACCCCGCTCAGGTACCTTATGAGCATTTATTTAATGCTTTATCACTTTAGTTTTAATCACTCCTTTTGCCTCAGAAAAAGTTAGCTTTGCTTGTTAGTACCTTCTCGACATTGCAAAAAATTAATACCTTTCTCGAAATGAGACTATTTTCTAGAGGGACTATTTTTTATTCTTGTATGGAGGAAGTACTTTTCATTTTTCTAGTAAGTTCTATCGTTGATAAGAAAAATAAAAAATCGCTGGAAGAGTATTTTACTTCACTGAGCTGTCTGCATCCAGGTTCAAATCCATGTTCGCCTGCGATGCCAAGCGCTGTCAGAAAGTCAGTTCAAACCCATAATTGTAGACAACTACTATACTCCATACCATTTCTGGTTTGAACTGGATCATGCTCAAACGAGTATGTTGTTGTCCTCATTATCGTCTCTAGCAATTGCTCCAAGCACCTCTGTCCCACAAAATACACCCCAATGGACATCAACGACTCGAGCTTTACCCTCATCTGATAGCAGAGAGGAAGATGAAAGTTCCGAGTATCCACCTTTAGGAGTTGATACTTCTCGCTCCTATAAACCAAAGAGAGAATCAGGTACTTCAGATTCTCATCTACATTTTGACAACAATCACCAGGCATTAGAAGATTGCTCAGATAGAAAAGATGCTGAGAATAATGAGAGGGATCTCATATATATGAAACTTAAAGAATTGGCTCTTAGTCGTGACCGAGCAGACTCAATGTCTATGAGAGGTGAAGAAGAAAACTTGAAGAACAATGGGGTTTTGAAGGAACAGATGATCGCAGAAGAGAAGAATGAAGAATCTCGAGCTAGCTCATTTGAATACTCTAATGTCATAACTCAGGTACTTGATATCGTTGGTTAAATTCTCAATTGTCATATACTTCCTCCGTCCCAAAAGATAATTCTTCTTTCGTCTTTTGCTTTGTCCCTAAGGAATAATTCCGTTTCGAAAGAGGTAGATTTTAGTTTGGGCAATGCTAGGGGCACAAAAACAGTTAACAAAAAATGGATACAAAATGAGGTGGCGATATTTTATTGGTTGCATCGATTGTGGAGCAGCCACACTCTAATTAAAAACACCAACAAAATCATGACACATCATTTTGTGAACCAAATTTTGTGACAATCTTTTGTGGCTTTAGTATTATCTTTTTAGTTTAGTTTCAAGAAGGTGCAAACAAGTAAAGTACATCTTTTAAAAGTTTGACTTGTCAAATGAGACTACTTTTTTTTTTTTGGGGGGGGGGGACAGAGGAGAGGGGGTCTTGAGCATTTTCAGTATTTTTGTTTTTCTTATGCAGCTTAACCTGTGTTCTTCTTATGTGAATGTCAGCTTATTGATGGAATGGAAGAGCTCAGGACGTTTAAAACTGAGCAACTTCAGAAGACGGGTTATTTGGAGAAAAGGCTGGTATTTATCTAAGTATCTTCTTGTTTTAACTATAATTAGTTGGTGTGTGGTCTTCTGATATATTCCTGATTGGCGTTCAAATGTTTTAGAAACCTTCATCCTTGTTCTAAAACTAGGATGAATTTTTAGTTGCTTCATAAATAATCTCTCAATTCCAGAAAGTTTGTCACACTTTGACATTCATGGTCAACTAAATTGAGCTTTGACTATAATTTTATGAAAACCTAATTATCTCTATCCAATTCTAAAAATTGTTATTGGTTCACCATAAGGAATACTATCAATAAACAATTTTTAGAATTGTTTAGAGATAGCTAAATTTTCATAAAGTTGTGGTCAAAGTTTCATTGAGTGACCATAAAAGTCAAAGTTGGGACAAACTTTCCCGAGACAGAGGCAGTATATTATTCTTTCTGCTATAAGAACCAGTTTTACATGTTTGTGACTTCTGGCATTTCAGGTCGAAGCAGATATTGAAATTCAACAGCTAAGGAAACGATGTATGCTGTTGGAGTATGTATCAAAACCTCTAAGAGATGATGATAAAGTAGCTGAAATTGAATCGATCAATGAAATCAGTTTGAATCCTGATGACTTGATGTACCTCGCTGGAGGATATGATGGAGTCTCGTGGTTGTCGTCCTTTGAATGCTACTCCCCTTCACAGGACGTTTTAAAATCTCTTAAGCCAATGAACTCCTTACGTTCTTATGCCTCGGTTGCAAAGTTGAATGGTGAAATCTATTTATTTGGCGGTGGAAACAGCTCTCTGTGGTATGAAACAGGTACAAGATTCTCTCTCTCTCTCTCTCTCTCTCCACACACATGGTCAAGTGTGTGTTTGTGTGTTTTTAGATCTATAACTACCGAAGTCTTGACCTCCTAGGTTTCTCCTCTCTCACGCACACATGCACACATAGTCAAGTATGTGTGTGAGCGTGTGCGTATTTAGCTACTCCCCCGTCCTATAATAAATGTCACACTTTCCGGTTTGATCCATCCCAAAATAAATGTTGCATTTCTAAATAAGGAAACAATCTTAGTGCAATTTTGCAATGGTACAAGCAATATACAAACAACTAAAGCACATTCATTAAATTCATTGACAAGTTAAATGCGTCATTTATTTTGGAACGGAGGGAGTATATAACTACCATAGTTTTGATCTCCATAATTCTCTCTCTCTCTCAGTTATGCCTCTAACATTGTGGCTTTCTATACGAAGTTGAATCCTACGACCCAGCTAAGAATGAGTGGACACCTCGACCTCCTATGAATGAGAAAAAGGGAAGCTTGGCTGGTTCAACTCTGAATGACAAAATCTTTGCTCTCGGTGGTGGGAATGATGGTGAATCCTTTTCAGCCGTTGAAATGTTGGATTTAGATGTTGGAAGATGGATCTTGACTCGGTCAATGCTGCAAAAGGTACAAGTTGAGCTATACCATGCTAATCGGAGATTTTAGCACAAAAGAGAAAACATGATTCTGAAATGAAGAGATTATTTTTCACAAATATCGAAGTACCCCAATTTGATTTCCGTTGAGTTTTTAAAATATTGAGATTATATTACAAACATGCAGGATTTTTTTTTATTTTCTTCCAGAGATTTGCACTTGCTGCAGTGGAGCTTAATGCGGCATTATATGCTGTCGGTGGATATGATGGGAAAAATTACTTGAAGTACGACATTTTGCTCTTTCTTCTACAAATGAGCCAGTCCTTCCAATAGAGGCCAGATATGCATTCAAGTGATGATATTGATTGAACCTAGCTGGGAGGACATATTTTTGTAAAAAACTTTCTTGAACCATTTTAAATATCTGACCATCTTTCTCTAACAGCTTTGTTGAAATTCTGTAAATTCAGGTCAGTTGAAAGGTTTGACCCGAGAGAACATTCTTGGACCAGAATCAAGGATATGAGTACACAGCGGAGTTGCCATTCATTGGTTGTTATGAACGAAAATATGTAAGTTCAGCTACTCCCTCCATCCCATAAAGATACTTTTCAAACAATTTAGTGTTATATTTTTCTTTCCATTACTATCCCCTAATGAACCTAAGAATCACACAAATGTCCAATATTAGCCCATCATCCACATCCATTTTCCTCAAGTTTTGGAAATTTACTTATTTTAACCATTCAAATTTAGAGATTAGACTATCTTGTTGGGACAAACAAAACTGGAAAATGAGAACATGATGGAGGGAGTACATATTACCCAGCATACTTAGTTATGGAAATGTTCTATTTACAGAAAATGTTCAGAAAAAAAAAGTCATAATGTGCATAGAAGTGTTGTATGGTAGAAATGTTGATGATTAATAGTTGTACAATACAATACTTTCATGCACATTATTCTCCATTAATGTAGCATTACTGATTAGTTAATGAATGCTGAACTTTGTGTCCTCTTAGATATGCTCTCGGTGGTCATGATGGAAGTGGAATGGTGGACAGCACAGAAATCTACGACCCTCGTGCTGATTCATGGATGGTTGGGGAGCCAATGAAATCTCCCCGGGGATATTCGGCTGCTGTCGTCTTGCATGAATCTATTTACATAATGGGTGGGCTGAAAACCGGTGATTGCATTGCAGACACAGTAAGAAACTTCAAGTTATTAGATACTCCCTCCTTTTCATAATACTTGTCGTTTCAGACTTGTTCACACATATTAATAAACGCAATTAATGCATATGAAAAGGACTCATGTAACCCTAAATTAATCCAATTATCCAGGTAATTAAATGCTTAACAAGAAACATTTCACAATCATAATAAGGGTATAATAGGTGATGAGTCTCTGACGGTTGTGGAGCGCCGTTTTCTTGAAATTTATTAATAAACTTTTGTGTTATTTGCATAAGGGTATAGTAGGTATGCAGCGTCAAAGTTTTTTTGATAAGAGTAAAGTGTCAAATATTTTTGAACAAAATTGAACTCCTAAAACAATATGTATTTTGAAATGGAGAGAGTAATTATTCTTAAGTTTTTCCTGCAAATGGCAACTTTTGATGATCTGCTAACGTCTCTACTTATTGATGTCAGGTTGAGTTCTACAAGGAGGGGAAGGGTTGGGAGTTGACCAACTTGAAGGGTGCGGGTCAACGGTGTTTTGCTTCTGCCATTGTTCTGTGAAGTACTGTAGAATTGGTTCCATTGAAGTCCGTACATTTTTGGGAGAGGAGAAAGTTGTTTATAACGAGGATTTTTTCTTGGGGCCATGGACCCTAGAACCATGGCCGAGATTTTAAAGTCATAAAAGTCGTATGTAAAATTTCACAGAAACTCACGCTCATACATTGCCCCTCCCCGTCGCTCTTATACCCAAAATTACTCTTATACCCAGGTATATGAGTTTTTTTTTTACAATTTTTCATATCTTTTTAAAAATAATAAAAAATACTCATATTTTATCAAACAATCTGTTCCTATACCTGAATGTATAATACTTCCTCCGTCCCTGAAATCCTCCGTCCCTGAAAGATTGTTTCATTTGCTATTTTGACTTGTCCCAAAAAGTATGTTTCATTTCTAAACTTAGGCATGAATGTTAGTGCAAATCTACTATGGTACAAGAAGATGAAGCTTTTCCTTAATAATTGCAAAATGTATAACAAGACAATCTTTTAGGGACGGAGGGAGTAGTAGAATTACTATTATATCTTATACATAGGTATAGGTATAAGAGTAATTTGTTTACCACAACCCCCAAAATCCAAAATTTGGGCAAATCGAAATAAACCTAGGTAAATCCAAACCATTTATCAAGCACATATAGTGTCCACACGCCGATCCACCAACCAGATCTATACAAAATAAAAAACACAACATCCCGTATAAAACTCCAAAAGAACGCACAGTGAGTAGTACAGATCCCTAAATCAGAAACAAAGTCCACCAATTATTAGAGATGAAGAGATTTAATTACCTTACAAAGTTAATGGAAGACTGACAAAAAGTGTGGATCTCGGAGGAGAGAAATTTGTCACTGTAGATTGTAAATCACTTTGTATAAATTGTGTGCGAAAATGGTGGTGGGGAAGATGAAGAGGCTGAAGCGGCGGTTAATTAATGAAAGGTTTTATGTTTTTATGGAATTTTGATCCGGACTTCTATTTAGAGCATTCACAATGGGAGATTTTTGAGAGCTCTTTGTTTTTATGAAAAAGCTCTCTAGGGCTTTTTGCCATTGTGGAGCAAGTTGAAAAGCTCCTTACTAAGGAGCAACTCCTTCTACAAAGAGCTCTCTCAAAAAGCTCTTTCCATTAATTTTGACCACTTCCCCATATTGATCATTAAATATTATAAAAAAATGCTAGATAAAAAGTTTAATGTTGTTGGATTTGGGGGAACAAAAAAGTTGATAAAAAAGTCCTACCATTGTGAAAAAAGTTTGGAGGTTTTTATTATTGAGTTGTAAATGATGTGACATATTGGAATTATAAAAAAGCTATGAAAAAAGCTATGAAAAAAGCTCTTACCATTGTGGATGCTCTTATGTATGGACGGGATTTCGAATTTCGTTTGGACTTTTATAGCTAATTATTTGGGGGTGAAGGAACTCATGAAATTATTTATTTTTCTCAAGTCATATAGGGGTTGTGGAATGTTCTTTTTTTTTTTTTTGATTTTTGACGATCTTGTAAGTTACATTACATTGTGGTTTTGTGGATAAATCTGATACGCTTTCAAGTGGTCTTGACCATCTATCTATATAGAATATAAAAGTGGAGTTTTATTCTGTTCCCACGTTAAGCTACGTGAAATTACATGTTAACACTAAAAAACCAATTATCAGCTGTCACGTGTCATATTTAATGAAGAGTTTTATTTTCAAATTTTAATTAATTTCAGATAATAGTTTTATTGTTTCAGATTTTGAGTTTAAACACAAACTAAAATAACTGATCCTATTTAGTTGATTTCAAATTTTTGAATTTAAACTCAATTAGCAATAATATAGAAGAGATAATGATATATTTGACGTTTTTATGTGTAACTTCATATCCTAAATTTAAATTGATAAGATATATTATCACCTCATATATTCTTATTTTTTTTTCAATTTCAAATATTAATTGAAATAAACATCTTTGATTTTAACGTTGCTTTTACTATATCTATAGTATAAATCAAGGGTGTCATTTGAACAGTACTTTGAACAGTTGCATGGCTGGAAATTCCCAATTTGCCCTCACTTTTTAATCCCTTTCCCATTTTGCCCTTAAAAAAAAAATAAAAAAAATTACAGATTCAAAATTACTCTTCCCGTCATCAGTTTCCCTCCTCAAATTTGAAATTCTGTAAAAAAATCCACACCCTCTTCTCTCATTTATATACCCCAAAACTTTACACAGTCCAAAGCTCAGTTCAAATTTCAAATTCAATAGTATAAATCAAGGGTGTCATTTGAACAGTACTTTGAACAGTTGCATGGCTGGAAATTCCCAATTTGCCCTCACTTTTTAATCCCTTTCCCATTTTGCCCTTAAAAAAACAAAATAAAAAAAATTACAGATTCAAAATTACTCTTCCCGTCATCAGTTTCCCTCCTCAAATTTGAAATTCTGTAAAAAAATCCACACCCTCTTCTCTCATTTATATACCCCAAAACTTTACACAGTCCAAAGCTCAGTTCAAATTTCAAATTCAATTATCAATAAAAAGCATTCAAACTTCAAAATTCAAAAGGTAATTTACTTATTTCTCAACTGTAAATGTTCATGCACATTTATTATTGCTTTACTCCTTACTCCTTCAGATCAAGCTCATTTTATTTTCTCATTTTATTTTCTCTGTTTCATATTTACTTCCCACCCCCACATCTTCAATAACACAAGTGAACCCAGATTCACACAACTGGAACAACAAGAACCCAAAATAATCTTTTGAATTTCTCTGTAACAATTATTAAAAAAAACCATTGATTTTGAATGAAAAAATCAATGGTTGGAACAATGAAATAACCAACAATGAGAATGAAAAAAAACGAACCAACAGTGAGCTTGCTCTGAAACAAGAACCACGTACTAATTTATGTTCTTTGAAACTTCAGATCAACCTTCAATCCAAAAATTGATTGCTCCGGAGGGAAATTACCTTGAATCCGTATTGAGGGCGAATTGCGGCCGGATTTGAGGGCGAATTGCGGACGGTTTGGAGGCGGATCCAGACGAATTGCGGACGGTTTGCGTGATTTAGGCTTCGTCTCCAAAATTGATTGCTCCGAGGTCCTGATTTGGTGGGTAGTTGCTTCCTCCGTTGATTAGAGCCGATTATTGTGGGAGGGGTGGGGTAGCCACGTTGTAACGCCGATCGATTGGACGGAATAGACGGTGGGAGGATTTAACGGGGAGGGAAGGGGAGGAGGTCGCCTGATTGTGGGAGGGTGGGGTAGCCACGGTGGTGAGGCCGGACGGGATGAAGGGAAGGGGAGGCGGTGGCGGTCGTTTCTTTGATTCATGGTTTTCCCGTCCCTGTGTGAGTGAGAGAGAGAATTAGAGATAGAGATAGAGTAGAGAGAGAGTCAGAGAGAGAGAGAGAGTTTAAATATTATTTTTTTGTGATCTTTTTTTTGTGATCTTTTATTTCTTTAATTTGTTTATTTTTTTGTGATCTTTTTTTGTGATCCTTTAATTAGTTTTTTTTTTAATTTGAATGTAAAATCGGATAGATTTTTAATTATGTTGTATTTAATTTGTTATGGTTTCTCTAATTTATTTATTTTTTTGTGACCTTTTATTTCAAAGTAAATATTAATTTTATTTTAGATGAGATAGTTTTTTTTTTATTTGAATGTAAAATTAGATAGATTTTTAATTATTATTATTTGAATATTGAGTTTAATTTTATAGGTTTGAAAAAAATGAACGATCAAGGAACATTAAATATTTATGTCTTATCTTTTTGTAAACAAGGACATAATATTTATATTCATACATCACTATAATTTGTAATTATAAATGTTTAAGTTAATTAAAAAAAAAAAGACCCGTGTCCTCGGACACGGGCACATGTACTAGTATATTTACAATCCTTAATGTTGCTAAAAAAATCAAATTTTCAGATCTTGGATTGTATTTAAGATTTATTATGTATTTTATCCAACGTAATTATCTTTGATGTTGCAAGGGTCAAAAAACATAATTGGTGAAATCAGCGTATCAGTACGAAAAGGATGGATCCAACTACAACAGTTATTCAACATGAAGTTTTCAGTTCAGGAGGAAAAGGTATCGTCAATAATGAATAGGAAAAGGTGAAATCAGCGGATGAGGAATGTTATAGATGTATATAACATTGATCGTAGTTGGAGTTCCTTGGATCTGACCCTTCGTCTTTGTTCCGAGTACTAGAGGAAATGATAAATCATTCGTAACACAAGCATCCTATTTGTGAGAGTTTCGGTCCATGCAACTGAAAGAGCGCAACTGAAAGAGCGGTAGTACAATGGAGTAGTTAATAGAAATTTTATGTCCTAACTACTACTCCATTATACTTACTTCGACCGGTCCAAAAAAGTTTTATACGGAGTACGAAATGATTATTTATTTATTTATTTATGCACTAATTGATTGAGGAGATATTAGATTTTAGAGAGAGAGAGAGAGATGAAGTCAATTCATACATGGAGAGAGAGAGAATTGGTATGAAAGACTCAATTGATTATGATATTAGATGTACATATTTATAGGGTTACAATGAGAAGGTAATCTCATAGAAGGAGAAGGTTTCTAATCTAATACAAAGATTGTGTTTTCTAATATAATACAAGGATTGTGTTTTCTAAACTATATATTACAATATATACTTTAATATAATATAATGATATTATATTATATTCCTAATATGCCCCCGCAAGATGGACGGTCTTTGGATAAGTCCAATCTTGGAGAGTGATGAGATGAGCCGGGTTTGATGACGAGTTGAAGATGTGTGTGTTCCCGGACATGTACGTCGTTTCTGATGTGATGTGGTTCCTCGCATACGAGGTGGTGATAGGGTTGTGCATGACTACATCGGAGATGGTGGGGTTGTGGAGAGGGATTTTCGGTGTTTCCGAGGGGGTTTTGAAGTAGGGCGGAATTGGTTTCGGCTAGGCCGAGGGGGTTTTGAATGAAAAAAAATTTTAGGGTTTCGACCAAAAGGGGTTTTGAGCCGAGGGGATTGAATTACTAAAAAAATTTTGGGGTTTCGATCAAAAGAGTTTTTGAGCCGAGGGGATTGAATTACAAAAAATTTTTTGGGGTTTCGGTCAAAAGGGTTTTTGAGCCGAGGGGGTTAAATTACAAAAAAGTTAAGGGTTTCTGTCAAAAAGTTTTTAAGCCGAGGGGATTGAATTACAAAAAAAAATTTGGGATTTCGGTCAAAAGGGTTTTTGAGCCGAGGGGGTTGAATTACAAGAAAGTTTAGGGTTTCGATCAAAAGGGTTTTTGAGTCGAGGGGATTGAATTACAAAAAAAATTTGGAATTTCGATCAAAAGGGTTTTTGAGCCGAGAGGATTGAATTACAAAAAAAATTTGGGGTTTCGGTCAAAAAGGTTTTTGAGCCGAAGGGTTGAATTATAAAAAAAGTTTAGGGTTTCGATCAAAAGGGGTTTTGAGCCGAGGGACTTGAAGGGGGTGTTTAGAGTATTTTCGGCTTGGTGGGGTTTTGCCGAGGGTTTGAAGGAGAGTTGCTGGAAAAAAAAGGAGAATTTGCAAAAACTGTGGTTGTCTTGGTGGTTGTTGCATTAGATTGAGTATGAACTTTGTTACCCCTGTTCAAAACCAAGTTTTGTTGATGCAAGGTGTTGTCCATCTATGTGGTACAGAGAGCAGCTGGAGGAAAGTCTTGTGAGAAATTGCGAACAGGGGCCGCAGAGTGAAGAACAACGCCAAAAAAATTAATGGCAGAATTGAAGAAGCTTAACTCGGAATTGAGTGCTGAAGTTCGCCGGAAACAATAGAGACTTGGCCGAAGTAGGTTCTCTGTTGCACGGAACTGGGTTGCTGCTGTATGAAATTGAAGTAGATAGCTGTAGATGCGGGTTTAATGGGAAAAGGGAAGGGGTGAAGGGGGTGGGGTTTTGATGGTTGATGGCGAAAGCTAAGGTGGTGAGGGTGTTGGGCGGCTTAGGGTTTTGCCGCTAGGGTTTGTGGAGAAGTACTTCTATGAATCTTAATGCTCTGATACCATGTTAGATTTTACAGAGAGAGAGAGAGAGAGAGAGAGAGAGAGAGAGAGAGAGAGAGAGAGAGAGAGAGAGAGAGAGAGAGAGAGAGAGAGAGACGAAGTCAATTCATACAGAGAGAGAGAGAATTGGTATGAAAGACTCAATTGATTATAATATTAGATGTACATATTTATAGGGTTATAATGAGGAGGTAATCTCCTAGAAGGAGAAGGTTTCTAATCTAATACAAAGATTGTGTTTCCTAATCTAATACAAGGATTGTGTTTTCTAAACTATATATTACAATATATACTTGAATATAATATAATGATATTAGATTATATTCCTAATAGGAGAGAGCAGGAAAATGCATGAATTGTTCCTTAAAAGAATGTAATAGATAACAGTGGTTTATTGTAAACCTTGAGACTATAAGGTGTTTAACTATTTATGAGACGAAGTCAATTCATACACGGAGAGAGAGAGAGAATTGGTATGAAAGACTCAATTGATTATAATATTAGATGTACATATTTATAGGGTTATAATGAGGAGGTAATCTCCTAGAAGGAGAAGGTTTCTAATCTAATACAAAGATTGTGTTTCCTAATCTAATACAAGGATTGTGTTTTCTAAACTATATATTACAATATATACTTGAATATAATATAATGATATTAGATTATATTTCTAATAGGAGAGAGCAGGAAAATGCATGAATTGTTCCTTAAAAGAATGTAATAGATAACAGTGGTTTATTGTAAACCTTGAGACTATAAGGTGTTTAACTATTTATGATTTTTAAACGGAAGTTGATTAAAATAGTGTTTATATAAGTGATTATTGAATAAGAGTACTATATATCAATCGGATGTAAATATCAAGATAGGTTTTATAATTTCTATTCTTTTATTCTTCCCGTCCAATAAAAATATTTTCATTTACTATTTTTGTTTATCACAATAAGATAGCCTAATTTTTTTATATATTTTTTTATGTTAAAATCATTAAACTTTCAAAAAAAATAAGAATTCAGTCCCATATTAAAGCAAAGGATCTAAATTTATTTGAAATTTGAAATAAGAACACAATCTCATTTAGGTAGGAGTTGATTAATTTAATCGTTATTTTATGATAAAATCAAACTGTAAATGTTTTGAGTGCGTCTGCTGAGAAATGCGTTTCTCCATAACTATGGAGAAACGTGTTTTTCATAGCCAGAAGCTTTACATTTGATAACCAGAAAAAAAAACCCAAGGCCAAGACCAAAAGCTTTCGGATATCCAGAGCTTTGCATTGATAGCCAGAAGCTTTGCGAGTTGATATCCGAAGCTTTGTATTTGATAGCCGTAAGGATGTGAAATGTATATCCAGAAACCTGGTTAGGTGCATATCCGAGAAAACCTGAGGTGCATATCCGTAAATGTGTTAGGCATATCCAGGAAATTGCTATTGAAGGTTTTACGGATATCCAAACCTTCAAATGTATATCCGAAACATTTTGAAGGTTTCGGATATTCATTTGAAGGTTTCGATATCACTTTCATAGGTTTCTGGCTATCTAGCTCATTGTCGCGCGACATGTCGGGACCCGTTTCTCCATAACTTATGGAGAAACGCGTTTCTCCCTAGATTTTGTGAAATGTTTTAAAGTTTCGATAAGATATATGAATATCACTAGGATTAATCTCCATGTAGCATAAAATAACATCTCATTCATTCAGTATCTTCGCTCGCCTATTCATCTTCATCTGAACTTTATGAGCATGACTATAAGCAACCAAGACTCCAACAAAAAACTTCATCAGGTCATCAAATCAAGTTCTTCTCCCAAACTCCATCCATTCAAATATCTTTGGTGCAATCATCAGGACTTGACCTGATGGCCAGAGCACTGAGACACCAACACGGAGGTCCTGGGTTCGACTCTCTCCAGTGGTTAGAGTGGATGAATATCCCTCTCTAGTTAATATTAGGCCCCTCAGGGGGGATTTTAAGGAATTTCAGAGAATTGAGGGACTTGTTAGTAAATTGACTTACACAAAAAAGGGGCTTGACTCGAGATGGGCAAGCCTAAAAAAAAAAAAAACATCTTTGGTGCTTGCATCGATCATGCGACCCACTAAGCACATAGCAAACAATCATTGTATTGTATTCCAACTCATGACATCCCGCTTAGACACCTCCCAAAATGAAATTTTAAAAAGCAAATATTGATATTCTTTTCCGTATCTTTGTTTGTAATCTCAAAAATCACGAACAATTATTTTCGAACAATCAGTGAGACCGAATCAAATTAAATAACAAAGAAAATCTATGAAAATAATTTAATGCATGGATTTAACTATTTGTTTGATAGTCCAATTCTATTTGTACTATGTAAGTGGTCGGATAACCAAACAAGTTTGTAAAATTACATTTTTTTTTTTTTGAAAAGTAGTACGTATTTTAAATGAATAAAACTATAAATCAAAACCAATGAAATGTTTCTAATAAAGGAGATTATATTTGTAGAATCAATTAATATTGCTTATATTTTGATGACATAAATTCTTAATTTTATATGTCTCATGCTAACCGTTTTACTTTAATTTATTCCCAAAATGACAAAAAATTTATATAATTTTGGACATTTATAGTTTCTTCCTTTTATAAAATTACAAAAAATAAAAATAAAAAATAAAACAAAAAAACAATATGCACTACCTTATTTTTATCCATTTAAATCATCAATAGTATTTTGTAAATTATATCCTCAACCCACTTGAAATTGTTTACTCATTTTTTTCTGTTTTCTTAATTAATAAGCGTGTAAACTCTTAATAATGAGCAAAATTGATTATTATTTTTAGACATTTATATTGACACAGAAGGATTAAGTGTTGTATTTTTATCAATACAAAATTTAAATCTTCCTAATAAGTAGCAATTATTCATTATTAATTAACTTTTGTAAAAAAAGTACATGATTTAGTTCTTAACAGTATTGGGCTGGCGTTTTTCTCCTCTTGTCACATTTGACGAGACAGATTTGACACAAAAATTCTATTTATTCGAACATGTAGTAATATTGTGGTCGACATTCTTCTTAAATCTTCCTAATAAGTAGCATTCTTTTCACTTCTCATTCATTTAGTATTTTCGACACTTTTTTGTAATCAAAATGGTAGGACAATGTATAAAACCATCAACACTAGCACCAACATCAATGTTTTGTAATTTTTCATAAGGGTAAATTGCAATTTTGTAATCTAAGTTTTATCATAAATTGCAATTAGTTATCGAATTTGTCAAAGATGCAATCTCATTCCTCAGTTTAGCGAACTAGATCAATGTGGTGTAAAAATAGTTGACCAGTCAAAAAACTAACGAAATGAGTGGCATGTGCGAGACACATGGCAGTTTTGGCAAACATGTCATTTCACCGCTAAATTCGCTGAAAAATCGCTGTCATTCTTTAAAGTCTTGAAGGGGGCCAAGAACTTCTCCTGGACACCTGAATGATCGGAATCATTCAAACAGTTGAAGGAGTACTTGGGATTCCCTTCTTTGTTGAGCAGCCTGATTACTGGAGAGATGCTATATGTCTTCCTAGCAGCCACGGACAATGCAATAGCTGCGGTACTTATCCGAAATGAAGGGACCACACAGAGACCCATATACTATGTTTCCAAGACAATATCCGATGTGGAGAGCAGATATTTCAACGCAGAAAAAAATAGCCTATGCCCTAGTCATAGCGGCAAGAAAGCTACGAGGATACTTTTCTGCACACCCCATCACTGTGTATACTAATGCGTCCTTAAGGAAATTTTACATAAGTTGGATTGCTCGGGACGTCTCCTCAATTGGTCTATCAAACTCACTGAGTTTTACATTACATAAGTTCCCTGCCTCCAGCAATCAAGCGAAGTACGAAGCTCTGATATTTGGCATTAAGTTGGCTTCCTTCTATGGAGCAACCAAAGTTGCTACTTTTTGTAACTCCCAGCTAGTAGTCAAGTATATAAAGGGGGAATATAGCACGTAAAATCCTGTGCTTACAAAGTATAAAGACATGGTCCTAGACATGACGAATGAAGTTTTTTGAAATAAGTCAGATAGGAAGGGAGGACAATCAAGTGGCAGACGTTCTATCAAAATTAGCAACTATTGATGTGGCAGATCCCAATTCTAACCCACTCATAGTCTTTCTTGAAGAGTCTACCTAAGAAAGACTACAAGTAATGCTCCTAGATGATGATGAGAGATGTTGGATAGATGACTACAGAGATTTCATTGATAAGAACCAACTCCCGAAAGATGAAGCACATGCCTGGCTCGTTAAGAAGAAATCAGCAAGGTTCACAGTGTTGAACGAAATTCTATACAGAAGATATTTTATAAAGCCCCTGCTGAGGTGTGTCTATCCTAAGGAAACAAAAAATCTTTTGGCTGAAGTCCACGAAGGCATTTGCGATGGTCACCCGGGGTCCAAAACCTTAGCTGATAAAATCATCACGCTAGGTTACTATTGGCCAAATCTGAGAGAGGACACGCAAGCCTATGTAAGAAAGTGTGACAAGTGCCAGAGATACTCTGACATTCCTAGACTCCCAGCAGTTGAGCGAACTCTTATAATACCTACGTGGCCATTTGACATGTGGGGAATCGACATCATTGGACCCTTCCCCCCACTCGAGGTAATTGCAAGTATGTGATCATGGCAATTGACTACTTCTCTAAATGGATTGAAGCAAAGGCCTTAGCCAAAATAACGGAGGAGAACGCAATTAACTTCGTCCATGACTTCATTTGGTGCCAATTTGGGGTCCCACACACTATCATTTCAGATCATGGTCTCCAGTTTTCTAAGGCATTCACAACAGAATTGAACATACTAAGAGTCCGACACATCAAGTCATATGTGAGCAGACCGCAATTCAACGGACAAGCGGAAGCAGCCAACAAGTTGGTGCTAACAACCCTAACTAAAAACCTTGAGGGAAGTGATGGTAGAGGGTTGGACGAACTTCCTTTAGCCCTATGGGCAGTTCACACAACCACCTGGGGGCCAACCGGGGAAACCCCATTCGCACTAACCTTCGGTTCTGAGGCTATGAAACCAGCTGAAATGGCTATCCCTACAGCAAGAAATGCCAACTATGATGAGCAAGTCAACAGGCTCCTAGACCTAGACCTAGTGGATGAAAGGAGACTAGCTTCTCAGATGAGGATGGTGAACTACAAGCAAAGGACTAAAGCCTATCATGACAAAAGGGTCAACAAGAGAGTATTCCAAGTGGGCGATTGGGTACTTAGAAAAATGGAAGCAACTGGCAGAAAGGCTGAACAGAACAAGCTCTCCCCAAACTGGAAAGGTCCCTACATCATCACTCAAGTAATCAGAGAAGGGACCTACAGAACGAAGACTACAGATGGGCAAGAGCTTAAACATCCGTGGCATTCTGATAATCTACGAAAATATTATCACTAGTTTATAGTTTGTCTTTTATGTAATAAGTTAGTGCTTGTTAGTCCTTTTCTTTATTTTCAAGTAAATTAGGGTTGCAGTTTGATGTAATCAATTTCAGTTAATGAAGATTCAGTTTTATCAAGACTATTGACTAGCAAGGCGACTAGCGAGGAGCGCTTCCTCGGCATTAAAGGGATAAAATTCCCATAAAAAATAACCACATGTCATGCCGAGGAAACCCCTCGGCCTAATGACTCAATTGGCAAAAATCACCCAAGACCTATGACCGAGTGAGCTTCCTCGACATAGATAGGTGAAGTCTTGAAAATCATTCAAGACCTATGTACGAGTCATCTTCCTCGGCATAGATAGATAAAAGAAGAATAACTCAAGTGTAATGTCGAGGAACCTTCCTCGGCCTAATGACTCAACTTGCAAAAATCATCTAAGACCTATGTACGAGTCATCTTCCTCGGCATAAATAGATAAAAGAAGCACAACTCAAGTGTCATGCTGAGGAACCTTCCTCGGCCTAATGACCCAATTTGCAAAAATCATCGAAGTCCTATGTAGGAGTCACCTTCCTCGGCATAGATAGATAAAAAGAAGGGTAACTCTGTGTCATGTCGAGGAACCTTCCTCGGCCTAATGACCAAACTTGTAAAATTTACAAATAATTAAAAGCCGAATGAGCTTCCTCGGTCCAATCAACTTAAGTCATAAATGACGAAAGGAGCCACCTCGGCTTCCAAAAATATGATTTGATACTTAGCAAATCATACATACATTCAACAAAAAGCATTCAAACAAAAACAGTTCATATCAAAGCATAAAGTGAAGACAATATGGAATTGAGAAAAGGCATTATATTGATAAGAAAATTGAAGTACAAGCCCTACTCTATTACATCAAAATGAAAATTAATCAAAAGGCCTAAAGAGGTCTTCTTGGTCAACAATAGCATCAGGAATGATGACTTGTTTAGTAGGGGGATGATGGTTTGGTAAGTTTGGGCTTCAGCTTGAGCTCCCTTATTCGGCTCAACAACGGATTCAGTTCCCTCGGCATTAGCCTCCTCGTCTTCACTTAGGACCTCGTCCTCGATCCTTTCAATTATGGCATTGATATTTTGTGGATCAAGGGGAGGAGGAACCCAAGTAGGACGATCAGCCTGAGCATCGAGGGCGGCAATCACCTTGAGGGAGTTGTCAGAAAAGGGGACAAGGTAGTGAAGAGACCGAGCAGCCTCATCGTATGGATCCTGGCAGATTAGCTGGGCAAGCACCTCTAGGTTGAAGTTGAGAGACGTCTCGACCATGGCCCTCCTGGCCAAATGTAAATACCCGTTGGTGTACATGGTGGCCGTCTTCTCAGCCACTGCCTGTTTAAATGCCGAGCTGGCCTTAAAACGAGCAATGACACTTGCCTCCCTAGATGGGATGCTTGCCTCCATATCTTGCAGCCAGGAAGCATCAACTTCCTCGGCCTTTTTCACAGCCTCAACAACCTCAACTCTTTCCTTCTCCAGCTCGGCCTTCATCAGCTTGACCTCCTCATCAGCTCAGGTTAATGCCTCTTTGGAAACCCTTTCCTCTTCCTTGGCTTTAGCCTTGGCCTCTTTAAAGGCATCAGCCAAGAGTTGTTTGACAAGCTCCCAGGCCTTCTTCAGATAGGTCTTGTCCTTCTCGGCCTGCTTTTCAATTTTTTTGGCAATGGGCTTCAGTGGCCTTTGACTTAATGGCCTCATAAGCCGTGATCGAGGCAAGCTACATAATAAAACGAAGAAAAAATGATCAGTAAGAGAATTAAGTATATGGATAACCGAAGTAAAGAAAAAACAAGATACGAGAAAGCTTACCTAACTCAATCGAAGGCCTTTTCTATTGGTAAAGTTGTCCAAGGATGGCTTGGCCAAAATGAGCTGATCCACATACTCCTGGTCAAAGGATCTGCAGATAACAGCCCGGCTAACCCTCTGAGATGGACCTTTACGGGCAAGGAGATCCATGCCCTGAAAAATTGGTGCCTCCTTTGCATCCTGTACAAACTGCTCGGCCTCAGCATATGTTTTTATATGTCGAGCAGAAAGTACACTAGGGGGAGTAGTTGCCACCCTCTTTGATGATCCAGCCACCTCGGCTTCCACCCTTTGCCGTTTGGGTGCTGGGGTCCTTCCCCCAATATTTTCTTCATCGGCCCCACCTTGGCCGGCCGCATTCAAAGCCTCCTCGCCTTCAGGAGTGGGCAAACTATGGGAAATCTCCCCTTCAGCTTGGGCCTCCTGCCCGTCATAGGTCTCCTCGATGGAAGGCTCAGTTCCCCCAACCGGATTTAGGGGCAAGGCACCAGCTTCTTTAGTAGACAGGATGGCCTGCCTCTCTGTGGCATCTGCCTGCCTTTTATTTTTAGTCAAGGAGCGGGAAGTTCTCCTCTTCAACCTGGCCAGTTGGTTTGGATCAGTATACTCCTCTTCCATCTGTTTGATCTGAGCCTCAGTTAAATCTGAAAAAAGACAAGAAAAACCAATCAGCAAATCCGAGAAGACGATATAGCAGTTAAAGACGAGAAGGAAAAGAAACATTACAACCAGACAAATCATCAACGGTCAAGCATCAATTTTCGTTGAGCTTGCACACGTCACACTCGTCGTGGAAGACTAGGCCGAGATGTACCCTCCAATCAGGATATCTATTTCCCCTAGTCACATGGGCCATGGGCACTAAACCATCTAAGGGACCAGGCATAATGCCGGCCTGAACGTAATATCTATGGTCGGCCTCTAAGGTCGAACAACACAGGTTGCCCACCTCGGCGAATTGCCTCAACCTTTCGATCAACCGCCCACTCCATTCAGGCCTCCACACCTGCTTGGCAAGACAAGGATACTTAGAGGGAGAGGCAAATTCCCAGCCTTGTTGACTCTCCACCCGGATAACATGGTTATTCCACCTCGACACTTTGCTTGTCATGGGAAAAATTAGTTTGGGTTGGTTGGGATCACTCCTAATCACCACAAGCCGGGAATCCTCCTTGTAAGTAACGGTGAAGAAGTGGTGGAAGGCAGACTGACAAGGTTCGAAACCTAAGCTACAACAGAGAACGATGAAGTCGGTGAGGAACCTCACGGCATTGGCACCAAGCATAGCCGGGATGGCTTGCATATCCTCAAGAAACTCATTTATGAATGGGTCTAAAGGGAGACGGAGACCAAGTTGAAATTGTTTAAAGAAAAAATGGACATGGTTCAAGGAATACATAAAATGTTTCATGGCTTCCTCGTCCTTAATGGGGGGCATGCCGGGGACATAACTGAGGTGGTACTCCTCCCTCGACACTACATACTTAGAGTAAATCTCTCCTTTTTTTTTTTTTTAGAGTAGATCTCTTTTAACATGGGCTCACTGACCTTAATGGATTTGGGCCTAGGAACATACACCCTACCTCGGCTTGTTCTACTCCGGCCTCTTCCTCAGCCACCAGATTGCTATCCCTAGGAAAATGCATCAACAATCCTTGATGAAGAAGGACCACTTCCTCTTCCCGTCATGGCTGCAAAACGAAATAACAAAGATCAGAATTTGGGCTAAGGCAAATGGAAGACGAGGACGAAGAAGAACATCCCTCAATTTCCACAATAAAACATAATTCCAAAACATCAATAATAAGTCATTAAGAGGGCATCTCAACAGACAACCCTAACCCTAATACAATCAAACCACAATAAATAATATTCAAAATTCAACGGCTAGTACTTCCCACTAGCTCAATAATACTTAAAGTTTAATAAATGAACTCTAACTTCCTCAAAATCCAAGCCGCCATCCATACGACCGATCCTCTCCACTTACCGATTACCTGGGAGGGAAAGAATAAAAAAAGGGTGAGCGAACAATGTTCAGTAAGTTCATACGGGATCTCTCCGGGTACTAAGGAAGAGATGACCGAAACGAACGAAGCCAATCGAATAACAACGAGAGGTTCAATACAACTAAAGTACAAATCAGAGTACAACAAAGGAATACTTTTCAAATAGCAAATTGTGGCACTGTCACATGAATATTCAAGATAGAGTTTATATACACATAAGTCCATCAATTCCAAATAACAATGCACCTTTTCAGGGTGACTTTGATACACCTTTTCAGGGTGATCTCTGATACACCTTTTCAGGGTGATCTCTGAATAAGTGACTCCACGCCTTTTCAGGGCGCTCCCTTATTTTGATATATCATGTAATCAACTACTCATCAAGTAGGGTATAAATGTCTAAGTCCTTTTCAGGGGCTAGACTAATTCATTTAAGTCTTTTTCAGGGACTAATCCTGCTAAGGGGGCGTTTGTTTTTTGATTTTAAGCCTTGTTTGCCTCTTAACACTTATTCATTAAGAGGATTAGAGAAATAAGTGTGTGTTTTTTTTTTTTTTTTAAAATAAGGCTTGTTAGGCTCTTAAAGTCCTCTTAATTTTAAGTGGTTAAAATGTTGCTGAATTGCCTCTGAAAGCCTCTGAAAGCCACTGTTTCATATTTGGTTTTGGTTAATTTTTTTAAAGCATTTCTGTTTCATGCGCATTTACGTTTTTTTTTGTTTTTTTTTATTTTTTTTTAACTGTTTCAGATAATGAATTCAGATAAAAAATCAAACAACTTATCCAATTCAGAATTCAGTTTTCGATTCTTTGCCTCTTAATCATTCAGCCATTTTCAGAACTTGAATCAGATTTCAACACTTATCACTTAAAAAAAACAAAAACCCCCTAAGTCATTTTCAGTCAGACAAAGCTAATCATATCATTATTCAACAGATATAGCAAGTTCCATAGAAGTATTCATAGGTACAAGAATACAAAAAGCACTTTAGCAATTTCAATTACTAGAGATACCCATTCAACAAGTACACATCAAGGGTAAGATATTCAAAAGACGCTCAATCGAATGAATATTTAGAAATAACTACCGGCCACTTGATAGCATACACTTTACAAATCAAGGAATCCTATCACAAACGATTGAAAACATTCAAGCACTATAGAACGTAATCCCTTACTTCGATTACTTACATGACCTTGCAATTACTCCTCGCACAAATCTACAATCATGCAAAAGGTTTTCTTAGGGTGAAAGAAATTCTTATTTACTTAACCCGTAACTATTTTCCATAGCTTTGTTAACCTATGAGTTATTCTCTTCTTAACTCCTCTAAAGGTTAATAGTTTAACCTCTTTTAGGTTTACCATAATGCCCCTAGGGTTTTTAGGTTCTAAACCCTTTTTATTCTTCTCAATCTAACTTACACACACTAATATCACCTTTTCTAGTACACACAACCACACACAAATACATACTAAACCCTAATACACACACACACATGGCAGACCACACACACACGCATACACTTTGCACATACACTGTACACACACGCACACAACACACACGCACCCAGCACATACACAAAACACACACACGCAACCTAACCCTAACATATACACACGACACACACTACCCACACACATGGCACACACACAACTCGCACACACAAAACCCTAATTTCATTCACAAACCTTAGCATGGCCTATTTAGATTAACACCAAACAATTTCCATGCTTGGTCATGATCAACAATGAAAAGGTTTAAAGATTTATAACATAACATACTGATTTCCCAACCCTAATCTCACTTTTAGTCTTTTAGGGTTTTTCTAGGGTTTTCCATCTTAAAAACCAAAACAAGAAGAGTTGTTTTTACCTTAGTCTTGGACCTCAAACACACAATAATGGAGTTCTTCCTCCTTCTTCTTCCTCCTAGCCGTCCGCTCTCTCTCTTCTCGGTTACTCTCTGGTGCCGCCTCTCTCTCTCTCTACTCGGTTACTCTCTCTATTTTATTTTCAAAATTTAAAATAATATGAGGCCCTAGGTTTAGGAAGGTTAATATTTATATTTGGGTTCTAAATCCTAAGCCCAAAACAATTCAAGTCCAAGTCAACCAAGAAAATCCAATTTAGGTAACCTAAGCTCACTTACCTAGTCCATATAGGAAAAGAATAAACAAATAATTAATTAAATAACACAATTAATTAATTTAAAGAAAAGAATATTTAGTAAATAACTAAAATAAATATTAGGGTTATTACATTCTTACCCCCTTAAAAGGGTTTGGTCCACCAAACCAAACACACTCGTTCCGAAAATAGGGCGAGATAGGACTCTCGCATCTCGCTCTCGAGCTCCAACGTCGCTTCTCTTTCTGTGTGGTTGCTCCACTGTACTTTCACGTAAGGAATTACTCGCCTTCTCAATATCTGATCTTTCCGATTCACAATTCTCACTGGTTGTTCATCATAACTCAGATCAGCACGTAATCTGAGCTGCCTATTTTCAATCACATGGCTCGGGTCGAAAATATAATTCCTCAACATCGAAAAATGAAATACATTATGCACTCCAGCAAGTACAGGCGGTAAAGCCAACTTATAGGCTACTAGCCCAACTCGCTCCAAAATCTCGAATGGTCCCACATACCTCGGGCTTAACTTCCCGCGAATACCCAAACTCATGACTCCCTTGGTTGGCAAAATATTCAAGAACACGCAATCCCCCAACTAAAATTCCAAGTCTCGTCGTCGACAGTCTGCATACGACTTCTGGGTACTCTGAGCGGTTAATAACCATTTCCGGATCTGCTGCACTTTATCTGCGGTTACTTGAACGATCTCTCGTCCTGTCAACTTTCTCTCGTCCACTTCATTCCAACATGCAGGTGATCTACACTTCCGTCCATACAATGCTTCGTACGGTGCCATACCGATACTAGTGTGAAAACTATTATTGTAGGCGAATTCCACTAACGTCAGATGTTCGTCCCAAGTCCCTTGCCAATCCAATGAGGTGGCTCTTAACATATCCTCCAGAGTCTGAATAGTCCTCTCTGACTGCCCATAGGTCCGCGGGTGAAACTCTATACTCATAGTCAATTATGTACCCAATGCCTGCTGTAGACTCTTCCAGAACTTTGACGTGAATCTCGCATATCGATCAGACACTATCGAAACTGGTATTCCGTGCAACCTTACGATCTCGTCAACATATAACTTTGCCAACTTCTCAGATTAATCTGTCACCTTAATTGCCAGAAAGTGAGCCGACTTCGTAAGTCTGTCCACTATAACCCAAATTGCGTTGTGACCCTTCAGCATCTTCGGTAGTCCCACTACTAAATCCATAGTTATATTCTCCCATTTCCATTCTGGTATTGGTAACGACTGCAATAGCCCTGTCGGTTTCTGGTGTTCACTCTTTACTTGCTGACATACCAAACATCTTGATACGAATTTCTATCTTCATGTTGTTCCACCAAAATGGTTCCCTTAAATTCCTATACATCTTTGTACTTCCAGGATGTACAGAAAACCTCGAACAATGAGCTTCCTTCAAAATCTCTATTTTTATATCTTCATTTCCCGGCACCCAAATCCTCGATTGGTACTTCAAAATTCCATCGTCTCCCACACAAAAATTTGTTACTTTTCCTTTTGCCATACTTTCACGTATCTTTACAGCCTCTCTATCGATTCCTTGTGCCTCCTTGATTCGATCCAAAAGTGTTGGCTGAATACTCAGCTGAGCTAAATACCCTTTTACTCTCACTTCCATACCTGAAACCTCAATATTATTCCATGTACTTACCCCCTTAGAAATCAACATCGCTAGGGTTCCCCGATTCTTCCTACTCAAAGCATCTGCCACCTTATTGGCCTTTCCTAGATGATATAGAATTGTACAATCATAATCATTAAGCAGCTCTAACTACCTCCTTTGCCTCATGTTAAGTTCCTTCTGGGTGAAAATTTACTTAAGACTCTTATGATCCGTATAAATTTGACAAGTTACCCCATACAAATAGTGTCTCCAAATCTTCAATGCAAAGACTGCGGCTACTAATTCCAAATCATGGGGTTGGGTAATTTTTCTCATGGTTCTTTAATTGCCTTGATGCATAAGCTATTACCTTATCATTCTGCATTAACACGCAGCCTAATCCCTTAAGTGATGCGTTGCTATAGATCATAAATCCGTCCGATCCGGATGGTAAAGTAAGAACTGGTGCGAACACTAGTCTGCGCTTCAGCTCCTGAAATTTTTTCTCACATTCTTCCGACCAAACAAACTTTGCTCCTTTCTGCGTTAACCTTGTTAATGGCACTAACAGCTATGAGAATCCCTCGACAAATCTCCTATAATATCCGCTAATCCCAAGAAACTTCTTATTTCGCTAACTGTGGTTGGTCTCTCCCAATTCACTATCGCTTCTTTTTTTGTTGGATCCACTTCAATCCCATCCTTAGATACCACATGCCCTAAGAATGCCACTCTCTCTAGCCAAAATTCACACTTCTTGAATTTCGAATACAACTTTTGTTCCCTTAAGATCTGCAGTACTAACCTCAAATGCTCTTTATGCTCATCCTTTTTTTAGAATACACCAATATATCATCTATAAACACAATGACACACTTATCCAAGAACTCCTGAAATATTCTATTCATAAGCTCCATGAATGCTGCTGGCGCATTCGTTAACCCAAAAGGCATAACCAAAAACTCATAATGACCGTACCTTGTCCTAAAGGCCATCTTCGCAACATCCTCCTTTTTCACCCTCAACTGATGATATCCCGATCACAAATCTATCTTCGAGAAATAACAGGCTCCCCAAAGTTGGTCAAATAAGTCATCAATTCTAGGTAACGGATACTGATTCCTCACCGTCACGCGATTCAATTCTCGATAGTCGATACACATCCTCATCGACCCATCCTTCTTCTTCACAAACAACACCGGTGCACCCCATGGTGAAACACTTGGCCTAATCAAACCTTTATCCAACAATTCTTGCAATTATTCCTTCATTTCTTTGAGTTCGGTCGGCACCATCCTATACGGTGCCTTAGATATCGGTGCGGTCTCTGGTACTAGGTCTATAGAAAATTCTACCTCCCTCTCTGGTGGTATTCCCGGCAAATCTTTTGGAAACATATCCTCAAAATCCCAAATCACTGAAAGAGATTCTAAGCTTACTTCTTTCCCATCCGTCTCGCTAATATAGGCCAAAAACCCTTCACATCCTTTCCTTAACATCTTTCGAGCCTTCATTACCGAAATAAGACCCGATCGAATTCTCGGTTTCGATCCTTGAAAACTAAACTCCTTTCCAGATGGTAATATGAATTGCACTTCCTTCTTGAAGCAGTCTACCTTAGCATGGTAAACAGCTAACCACTCTATACTCAGGATAATATCAAATTCATTCATTTCTAATTCAATAAGATCAACCTTGAGTTCTCTATCTCCTATATTCAAAGGACATCTCTTATAAACATACGAAATAGGGATTGACTCTCTAGTCGGAGTATCTATCACAAGTGGTAATTCCAACGCTTTGGGTTTCAAGTTCATTTTCTTAACTAAATGAGTGCTAATGACAGAATGCATAGCACCAGTGTCTATCAATGCATATACACTACGAGCATAAAATTGAAGCATACCAGCCACGATATCATTGGTGGCCCTTGCGTCTCTGGCTGTCATAGTGAACACTCATCCATGCCCTCCTCCATTACCTTTATCGTTCCTTGCTCCTTGCACGTTTCCAGCCTTCTCTGGCTCTGGGCACTTCCACTGTGGATGCCCCGCCTTGTCACAGTTATAGCACTTCTGCTCCTTATACCAGCACCTTTCTGTCCTGTGCTTCCCATCGCACAAATTACACTTGTCATCTGAACCCTTTTCCTTGATTGTTATTCTGGTCCCCATCATTGTGGTTACCATAGCTTCTATTCTAATATTTATTACCAATAACTTCCTTTCCGTGGCTCTCTTTCATAGCCTTTCATTTGTTACTGGTCTCATCTCGGTTCCAGCTTCCAGCATTTCCTCTGGTTTCGCCTGATTCTTTCTCTATTGATTTCTTCTTCTCGTCTCACTTACTGCGAAAACTATTTGCTTCCTTTTCTACAATTCTTGCCTGGTCCAGCACTTGCCCATAAGTTGGCAGCATTAGTGGAGTAATTATGTATCGAATTCTGTCACTCAAACCTGCCTCAAACTTTCTTGCCTTCTGTTCCTCATTGTCGAAGAACGTCGGGGCAAATTCCATCAGATCTGTGAACTTTACACAGTACTCTTCTACCATCATGTTTTCTTGGGTCAACATCATAAACTCTGCTACCTTGGCATTCCGAATACTCACCGGGTAGTACTTCTCGTTGAATACATTCTTGAACATCTCCCATGAGAAGTTTCCCTCTCCACGTGCAGCTGCCGCTCTCTTCTCGGCTTCCTACCATTTCAACGCTTGAGCTTTTAGCATAAATGTTGCGAACACCACCTTCTACTCAGGTGTGCACGTCAACGTTTCGAATACCTTCTCCATGTCTTTAATCCAATCTTCCGGTTTCTCTTTCGGGCTGCCGGAAAATGATTCTGAGTTCCTTTTCTGAAATAGCTCCAACGGATCCCTCAACAGAATTTGTGGAGCTTGCTACTGCGAATGAGCTAAAGTTGCTACTACTTGCCCTATGCCAGCCACCATCTGGTTTAGTGTTTGCAGGAGATTCGCCATATCCGGGTTTGCATGCTCCTGGTTACGTCTGTTGCCATTTCCGATGTTATTCTGTTGTTTCTCGACATCTGAAAATAATGCAATAACCTCATTAGGGTTACAATTCTAAGCGCTTTCACTCACGCTAATACTAGCAATAATCAATGCTAAAACTTTTATATCACAGAATAAGCCGTCTCACAGGCTAAACATTAAATCATAGGTCAATAAACTATACCATTGGTCATTTCAATAGACTGACATTACATTCACAGGTCATTTCAATAGACCAAAAAACACATTTAGAGGTCATTTCAATAGACCTAAATTACTTTTCACATTGGTCATTTCAATGGACCAACTATTATTCACACTTGGCCATTTCAATAGGTCGATTTCTATTCACATTGGTCGTTTCAATAGACAAACCTATCTCTGTTCCGGTTAACATACTAAATTAACACTAGGGAACAATTCAGTCAAAACACATTGCAACAAAATAAAAACTAAAATTTATTTCATAAAAACTGAGTCAAAACAATAAAATCCTCAAATTCCAACTACTAAACTAGAATACAACTTAACTATTCTAGAAAGCAAAAACAAACACTCTACTTTACTCATGGACTGCATTTGTCCTAGGCCTTCCCCTAGGTCTTCCACTCGGTCCTTTCACTATCTTTCGGGATCCTTTGGGTTTTCCTCATGACCTATGCTCCGGTATTACTTCCTCATTCTCATCATCAAGTATGATTTAAGAAGCCTCTGTAGCCTCTGTCCCTTCAAGGTCCCCAACAAGATCCTCAACATCTACATCCTCAGTGACTGGAATTGCAGGAGTCTCCGGGTCCACTGGATTCTCTCTCTTAGCATTTGCTGCTTTCAACTCCTGCAACTCATAGTAGTATACATAGTCTTGTTCTCTATTATTAGCAGTCCATTCTTCTGCCATGTCTAACTCTTCCCTGGTTTTCATCAATTCTTCTACTGCTCCTTCTAGTTCAACCTTCACATGTGCCGCCTCTATTTCAGATTTTATCCTCAATCTCTGCTCTCTTCTAGCAGCTTCTCTATACCTTCGGATTCTCCCTTCGTACCTATAGATCTTCCCCAATCTGCCCTTAGTTGGTTTAGACTTGATCATCTTGCTCCATACGTTACATGTTGCTTCCATTTCCTACAATAAAAGAACCACTCATCAGTATCTCATAAACTCCAAAATACAGAAAAGTAAATCATAAACCATAATTGCATATCCCAAAGGTAAGTTCTCTAGATTCCCAAGAAATTTCTTAGTCATACTCCTAGAGGAATCTTATCCCAAAATTTTCTATCCCAATAATTTTCTAGGTAGACCCAATCACAGTCAAGTACTACTATCTCCAATAGTCCTTAACAGTCTAAGTTCTCCCATGTGACCTAAAGCCAAAGCTCTGATACCAACTGTAACGACCCCAATTTCCACAATAAAACATAATTCACAAACATCAATAATAAGTCATTAAGAGGCATCTCAACAGACAACCCTAACCCTAATACAATCTAACCAAAATAAATAATATTCAAAATTCAACGGCTAGTACTTCCCACTAGCTCAATAATACTTAAAGTTTAATAAATGAAATCTAAATTACTCAAAATCCAAGCCGCCATCCATGCGACCGATCCTCTCCACTTACCGATTACCTGGAGGGAAAGAATAAGAAAAGGGTGAGCGAACAATGCTCAGTAAGTTCATACGGGATCTCTTCGGGTACTAAGGAAGAGATGACCGAAACGAACGGAGCCAACCGAATAACAACGAGAGGTTCAATACAACTAAAGTAAAAATCAGAGTACAACAAAGGAATACTTTTTAAATAGCAAATTGTGGTACTATCACAAGAATATTCAAGATAGAGACTGTATACACATAAGTCCATCAATTCCAAATAATAATGCACCTTTTCAGGATGACTTTGATACACCTTTTCAGGGTGATCTCTGTGTTGGGTATGCATATTTTAACCCTCCTAGTTAGCTTAAGATTTGATTGATACCATAACATCCTGACTATTTTAAGGACTTTAGGCCCATATGTAATGAAGCTTAGACTTCATTTTTCTAGCTAAGTCCATTTTATAGAATAGGTTAAATTAGGCTTGAAGACTGGCACAAGACTCATTGGATCTGAGGATGCAGTTCAGAGTTTCAGACCGCCCTGTCAAATCCTCCTAGCAGAACCGCTTCATACAAAACCGCTTGGTGGAATCCTTGTCTGAAATCGCTTCTGAACTCCTAAGTGCAATCTACCTTATGAACCGCTTCATGCAAACTGCATTGCAATTCCATCCTTGAATCAGCACTTAAGGATCCTCCACTGGTGAAACCGCTTATACTCTGAACCGCTTATGCACCAGTACCGCTCAAATGATTAAAGACTTGAAGTGAACCACATTTGACCGTTGGAATCCACGTCAGCAATATCAAATGTCAACCACCATATCTTGTCACGTGACCCAATGTCATAGAAGATCTGCAAGGATCTTGTAAAGGTGACAGATGTCCTAACCACCTTAATTGCAGCTGAGGCCTGATCAGCTTTACCTGCAACTGCTGTACCTAAGGACATAAGTGGTTACTGTGGACCAATGGAAAAGCATCAGTACAGTCCTTGCAACAGCTGTGTCCAACGGCTATGTCCTTGATGCTTGGGTATAAATACCCCCAATCTTCACCATTTGAAGCTTGCTTGAGAAATTAATTTGCCGTGAGTTCATAGAAGCTGAAGCTCTGCCCAGAAATTATTCAACCCTTTGAATCTTCATCTTCTACTTCAAGAAAAATATTCCAGCCCAGAAATCAAGCCTTAACACCATCAAGAATCATTGTGCTCTCCATCTCATAGATCTAAAGAGCCTTGATCTTGTTCTCTCACACACACACCTCATTTGTTTAATCACATAGATTATTCATTTGAGATACACTGGTTATAGTCTAGGATTTGATCTTCATAGAATAGATTTTAGATCTGAGTTTGAATACTTTGTATTTTGTAATCTCTCTCATACTCAATATAAAATCTAACTCTTAGAAAATCCAAGACTAACCATCTTGGTAGTGGACGTAGATCGTTTATCGATTGAACCACTCCAAATATTGTGTTCTTACTTTTCTGCATTTATTATTTCTTGTGCTTATTAATTATCTATCTTTTTTTCTGTTTGATCTTAATTGTAGTTATCCTTAATAGTGGATTGTGTTTGGAGTTAACATTGTCAAACCTCACTTTCAGGTTTATAACTGCTCACAAAACTGCACTAAAACCGCTTTGCAAAATCGCCTCTCCAAAACCGCTTTGTAACTCTATTATTTCTTTGTGCATTTTACATCTCTACTTGCAGTTTATTATCAACTGCAAGCGGTTTTGTAAGCCTAGAGGTTCAGTTTTTGAAAGAGGGAGAAAAATCCAACGAAACCTTGCGTCAAACCTACGATCGCTATGTTGAGGTAGTTAATGCTTGTAGATCTCTTGGCAAGACTTTAACTGATACGAAAATCAATATGACTTTCCTAGCTGCTTTAGGTTCTAGATGGGTAAATAAAGCAACCTCTCTAGAAGACTCCAAAGTTTTTAATACTTGATCGTTAAGTAACTTGCATGCAAATCTTAGAGTCTATGAACTTAAATTAAATCATATTGAAGAGATTGAAGGGAAAACCAAATCGCTTTCCATGTCCGTCGTGGAACATGAGGAGAAACCATCCACATCCAATCAAACCGCTGATCCTTCCATATCAACCTCATCACTCATCGAGATGGATGATGATGATTTTGCCATGTTTGTGAAAAGATTTCAAAAATTTGGAAAATCCTCAAAACCTTTCACAAAAATATTTTCAAAAGGCAAACCTCCAGCAACGTTTTCAAAGGCTGCAGATACAAAAGATAAAGAGTGATCTAGTTTGCTACAACTGTAGGAAACCTGTTCACTTTGCATCTGAGTGTCCACAGCCTAAATATGAATACATGAAAAAGAAAACCTCTCCTACGAAATTTTCTCATCACAAGGGAATGGTTGCTGAGGAGGAAGAGAATTCTAAGGAATTAGCAACTTGGATTGAAACAAACTCTGATGATGGAAGAGATGAAGAAACCGAAGAGGTTAATCTCTGCTTAGTTGCAGATGCTTCTGTGATGATGCCCACCCGATTTTTCCTTTCTTTTTTGAAAATCAAAACGGAGACGGAGTCGCCACGCCATTTTTATTTTAAGGGCCAAAACTTTGAAAAATGCCCGAGATGAGATATTTGGGTTCGGAGGTCACGTTACACGCCGGGAAGAACGTTAGGGTTCACCCGGAATGCCTCGTAAAACGAGTCTTCCTAATTTGAAACCATTTGTGTGTGTGTGTGTGTGTGTGTGTGTGTGTGTGCGTGTTTTGGTTAAAATAAATGTAAACTGAGAAATTTAAAAATTGAGAACTCTTTATTAGACCTTAAACAAGTTCCATGATTTTTGGTATGATTTTAGGGTTGAATTTTGGTACTCAAAAGACTCCTTGAAGTTGAAAATCAATTCTGTCAGAATGAAAAAGACAGTGGACACTTGATTTTAAAATGAATTTAAGAGCTTTAAAGCTTCAAAATCAGGGGAAAGTCCGAGAATGAAAGTTGTTCAAAACATCTTAAATAAGGTGACTGCAAAATACTTTTCCATTTGGAGATGATTTGATGGACCAAAACCTTCTGGAAATCACAGATATGAAATCTGGATTTCCAGAGACTGTTGAACTGACCTTTGGAAAATAATTTGAAAAAGGGAGTTAGACTCACGCAAAAAATAAAGTAAAAATATGTCTGGAATTCTACGGATGTTGGCTACAAAAAAAGTATTTTGTAGTCAACACCCAATTCCAAGTTTTTCTGTGTCCAAAAAATTAGACAATGGACAGAGGTCTCAGAACAATGCTACTGGACAGCAAGATGTTCTTGAAGGAAAATGTGATTTAAAAAGGGGTTTTCATCCATGCTTTGTCCCCATTTCCTTAGGCTTTGATTAGTGATCACTAGACATTTTAGTGGTGATCTACTATATCAAGCCATCCTTAGGGTACATTAGGACTTAAAGCACTTCACTTGCTTGGGAAGGGGGAGATTTAACTTTGAAATCAAGATTTTATGTATGAAAATGATTTTGGAAAACATTTTTGAGTGAATGATTTTGAGGAAGAACACTTTTAAGTAAGTAAGAAGTAATTTGGACCTTTTAAATGGTCATCCATGGAAATTTATTCCAAGGTGACTACATTTTTAGGTCAAGCAAAGATGAACAACAAACAAGTTGATGAACAAACTACATTTTTGAAGTTTGAAATGCATGCATGGATGAAGGAGTTTAGGGTAAGGAGAAGGAGGGTTTACCAATCTTCTTTGTGTTTGTGTTCGTGTTTGAGGCTTGAATTTGAGAGTGATTAGTGAGTGAAATTTGGGAAAATAATCAAAAGAAAAAGGTGGCAATTCAAGGGAATTCCCACTGTTTTCTCTAGTATTTTCACCAAGGTGCTGTGAGTGAGTTGTTGTTGCTTCCTATTTCTGAGACTGAGGGGCTCTATTTATAGCCCTCTGAAAATTACATACTCATCCGCGCGGATTGGACCTGCAGCGTGCACTGTTCATTAAATGCAGCTGCAGGCTTTGGACCAAAGGAATATTTTCAAAATATTCAAACAGTTTGTGTTCCAGCAGCTTCCATTTCGGGTTTTTCTCTTTTTTAAGATTCTTTTCTTGGTTTAACTTTAAATAGCAATGCCTAATTTACCCTTGCTTTGTTAGAAAAGTTAGGAATTGTTAGAAATGTTAGGAATGTTAGGGATTTCGTTAATTTTCTAACGAAAATACTAACAACTCAAATTGGATCACTTACAGTAGCCCCTCGGCGACGGCGCTTTCGAAGGAAGCGGGGTCGTCGATAAGAGTAAGGCTCCATATTTGACAAGATGGGACGCGGGGTGACCAAAGTGGTCGAGTGGCTGGACCTGGTGGTAGGCTACCTACGTATCCCGATTGGGGAATCAAGCCGGTCATAGTTCGGGTCTTTGATGTCGACCCTAGAGTGACTATTTTGAGGTGTCAACCTGGCGAGCGAGTTCTGTAGTCGGTTGCTGAAAGAAACTCTGCTGGGGATAGGAAATGGCCATTTTGGTCTGATGGCTAGAGCTGTATATCCGCTCTGCTGGGGAAATGAATGACCATTTTAGTCTGATGGCTAGAGCTGTATATCCGCTCTGCTGTGGAAAGGAATGACCATTTTGGTCTACTGGCTAGAGCTGTATATCCGCTCTACTGGGGAAAGGAATGACCATTTTGGTCTGATGGCTGAACCTAATGATAGGCTACCTACGTATCCTTAAGAGGAATCAAGCCAGTCGTAGTTCGGGTCTTTGATGTCGACCTTAGAGTGACTGTTTTGAGGCGTCAACCTGGTAGTGATGGCGTTTTAGGTGCCTCAGACCTTGAAGATGATGGCGTTTTAGGTGCCTCAGACCTTGAAGATGATGGCGTTTTAGGTGCCTCAGACCTTGAAGATGATGGCGTTTTAGGTGCCTCGAACCTTGATGATGGCGTTTTAGGTGCCTCGAACCTTGATGATGGCATTTTAGGTGCCTCGGACCTTGATGATGATGGCGTTTTAGGTGCCTCAAACCTTGAAGATTTGGGATTGATGGTCCTTTGGTGGACTTCATTTGAAGGGATCGGTCTTACGTCTGCTGCCGAGGGGAAGGATGACCGTGCTGGTTGGGTGGCTGGACCTGTGATAGGCTACCTACGTATCCCGATTGGGGAATCAAGCCCTTATGTAGTTCGAAAGCTGCCGGGAACGGGTTTCCGTTAACTTTCGTTGGTGAAATCGGGCTTACGTTTTACTGCCGTTGATGAAATTGATGAAAGAAACGGGATTCCGTTATCTTTCTCGGAGAAATCGGACTTACGTTTTACTGCCGTTGATGAAATTGATGAAAGAAACGGGATTCCGTTATCTTTCTCGGAGAAATCGGGCTTACGTTTTACTGCCGGGGATGAAATTGAGGAAAGAAACGGGATTCCGTTAACTTTCGTTGGTGAAATCGGGCTTACGTTTTACTGCCGTTGATGAAATTGATGAAAGAAACGGGATTCCGTTATCTTTCTCGGAGAAATCGGGCTTACGTTTTACTGTCGGGGATGAAATTGAGGAAAGAAACGGGATTCCGTTAACTTTCGTTGGTGAAATCGGGCTTACGTTTTACTGCCGTTGATGAAATTGATGAAAGAAACGGGATTCCGTTATCTTTCTCGGAGAAATCGGACTTACGTTTTACTGCCGTTGATGAAATTGATGAAAGAAACGGGATTCCGTTATCTTTCTCGGAGAAATCGGGCTTACGTTTTACTGCCATTGATGAAATTGATGAAAGAAACGGGATTTCGTTATTTTTCTCGGAGAAATCGGACTTACGTTTTACTGCCGTTGATGAAAGAAACGGGATTTCGTTATCTTTCTCGGAGAAATCGGACTTACGTTTTACTGCCGTGAAGTTCTTTTGAAAAGGGGGTTAACTTTGGTTATCCCCGTTAAGTTTAGGGCTAAACTGCAGAGTCCTGGAATTTTAAAGGGCAAAAATGTCATTTTGCCACCTCGGTTCTGTCCGCGCGGAGAGGAATGCAATCTGGACAGGTTTTAAATAAAGGCCGCCGCCCTTCTCCTTCTTCCTCACAATTTATTTTCAGTTTACGAGAGAGAAGAGAGAGAAACCGAGAGAGAAGCCATTTTTGGCCCAAAAAGCTTCGAAATTCTTCCATTTTCTTTGATTTTTCGAGCAATGGAATACGGGGGAGTTGCCATTCAAGGCCAAGGACGCGGCCCGGTTGCGGAGAGGCGATTAGAGCTTGTAAGAATGAGGAGGCATTACTCTCTTTCGCAATCAATTGCGGAGGAGCCATATCCCGATGCGTGGCAACATTGGTCCACTGATCCGAGTCTTCGCACGGTATACTTCGAATTTCTTTGTTTCTTTTGTCGATTTTTATTTGAAATTGATTTTTGTGATTTTTTTTTTTTGAAAATTTCGAAAGTAGATGTTCTTGGGCTTGAAATTCGATTTTGATGATTTGCATGTTGTAATGAGTATATGGGTAACCCAAATATGCATTTTGTTTGAAAAAAATGGGCATTGAGATGATGAAAATTTTCCCGAATCCGGGACGGACCTTGTATGTAGGATTTTTGCAATGAGATATGTTTTTTATGAATGATGCGAATGTATACATGCATGCTTTTTGTGAAAATATGATTTTTTGTGAAAAATGGGAAGGATTTTTACTTCCGTTGATTGAATGTATGAATGGTGAAAAACTGTTTCTGTATGCTATTTTATGAAAAATGGGACGGAGATTTTATTTCCGTTTGACTCAATGTTATTGACATTATGAATGATGAATGGTGGTTGTTAAAAAAAAATCTTTTCTTTTGTGTAAGAAAAATGGGGCTGAGTCCATTATATGCCGTTATGCTTCCGAATTTTCTTCAGAATTTTATGTCTATGATGCATGTGTATGCTTTTAAATGCAAATGCAAATTTTTTTTTTTGACATTTTTTTTTTCAATTGCAGGGTGGAGATCGTTTTGTGACGGAGCAGCTGAATAAGCTGAAGACTCGAGGATCGGTGGAGGTCGTCGTTGACCTGTGGGACCGGCTTCCGGTCTTGGGCCGAGGAGTTCTGATGAGTCCGAGATAGATCGTCATTGGGACCGGTTTGTATGAGTTCATTGAGTGCCTGAGGGGGTTGATCAAGTTCCCCAAGAGTAAGGGCCTGATTTTCGCTTTGGCACAGCATTGGTGGGACGTGACCCACACCTTCCATTTCTTCTGGGGCGAGGCCACGGTCACACCCTCCGATTACGCTGCGATCACGGGCCTGTCCTTTAAAGGACGGAGCATTGAGTGGAGAGACGGCTACAGTGACCTGGAGCTGCAGGATCTTCTGGGCTTTTCCCCCATTCCCAAAAAGAGTATGGGGATGGAGTATGCTATGGTCCACGGAAAGATCGTGGAGAGCATTGAGAGTTATGAGGCTGGGGATGAGAGAGTGGCCGCTGTGCAGATTGCTAGGGCTTTTCTGTGGTTCGCTTTTTCGAGCACACTTTTTGGACACGCCGAGGGGACGGCGGTGTTCGCTTTGCTGAGGACATTGGAGGATGTGGAGATGGCCGGAGAGGTGTCTTGGGGAGAGGCCGGGCTGGCAGAGCTATATTTTGCTTTGGATCGGTATAGCCGAAAGGCTGTCAGCTCTCTGACGTGCTTTGAATTCCCTCTGGAGGTATAAGCTTCTGCTTTTTCTTTTCCTTAAGCACGCACCTCTTTTTTTTTTTTTTTGCACTTAATTGATGTGATCCTTACCTTTCGCAGGTATGGGCTCTGGAGTTCTTTCACGTCACGATGTGGCGGCAGCCGGCGGAGCACATCGGGGCATATCCGGCTATGCTCTCCTGGACCAAGCATGCTCGGGAGAAGATAGGTTCTAGGGGGTGCACGACCCTCAAGTACAGGGATTGCCTGCCTTTGGTGAGAGCTGAGTCGGATGAGGGGATGAGGTTCGACCCCTGAGGCCGCTTCGACGTGGAGCAGCTGAAGGGTGCGGAGAGGTGGACTGTGACGCGGAGGATTTTGAGGGGTTTGACCTGTGATGCGTATTATCTGGGAGAGAGAGTGACGCGCCAGCATGACGAGGGTGCGCCACTGATGGCACCGGTGGAGCCTCCCACCGACATGATGCATCCGAGTGAGAGATCGGAGACCTGGGGTGATTATCGAGGTGGCCAGCACTTCTCGATGTTTGTGGCGATCGAGGAATATTCGAGATTTATTTTGAGGAGGCTGAGGATGCCCCAGGTTCTTGAGAGAGAGGGGTTGGGGGTTGTGCGGTACCCTCGATCGGACTTTTCATATGTCCAGGATGGGGTCAGATTAAGGGTGCAGATTCCTGTCCCTGATCGTGTTCCACGAGCTTTCCGACCTCGTCCGGATATGAAGGTACAACTTTTTACTGTCTCTTCTTCTTTCCTTTCGCTTCATCATTTTTCGCATCAATTCTTTCTGACACTTTTGTTTTCGTGCAGTTCCCGGCTGTGGTTGTGGATAAGCTGACGAAGCAGGTGATCGGGGCCAAGAGGTTCCTTAGGAGGATGGTTGCCTGCGGGGGTGCTCAGGGCAGAGCGAGAGATGCACAGCCGGCGCCTGTAGAGCGGGAGACTTCCCCTATTCCTTCGGAGCATTCTACCGAGACTCCTCTTTCTCCTCTCATAGATCCCGGCATGGAGCTGCCTCCGGACCACGTCATCCTCGGGGATTTGCACAGGCAGGGGCACGTTTGGCACCACGGCGGGTCATCTTCGCACGTCCAGGAATCCAACACGTTCACGTTCAGATATGACTTCTTTGCGGACCTCGGGTTGCCTTATCGTGGCGTACCGGTTGATCCAGGCGAGCCTCTCTCTGGAGACGAGGATGACGATTCCGAGCCCGAGATATTCATGGCTACTGAGGAGGCGGGCCCGAGTCGCAAGAGGGACTGGGGGAAAGCGCCAGCCACTGAGGATTCTGACTGATGATTTTTACTTATTTTGACAGATACAATTTTATTTTTCATGCACACTTCTCTCTTTTTCTTTGGAATGTAATGATCTAGAATTACTGTTATCTACTTTTTTTTTATCTATTATGAATGCAATGTTGCATGAGCCCTGGTTTTTTGGCAAGGGTGTGAAGGTTTTGAGCTGTGAACTGTTTGGACAGGCTTTGCACAGGTTTCGAGCGAAATATTCCTCCGTGGTGCAGCAGTTTGAACTACTGTAGATTTTTTTGATGGTGACATTTTCATCTGTGCGGATGAGACAGGCATCTGACATTGTCATTTAATTTTGCTTCAGATCTGGTTTTCCCCTCTTTCAAATTCAAACACCTTCTTCAACTGCCCATTCAAACAGCCATTTTCGGGGAGAAGGAGAGAAAATCCATGGAGAAAATTGTGAGCATGAGAAATCCAACCAAATTATCCCAAGATTCTCAAATTTCTTTCTTCAACAAGTTTAAGGAATGGTCCCGGGAGATTATGCACGAGAGGAGGTCATTCTTTGAAGAAAGGTACAAGATACGATGCTTGTGGTCTCTCAAAGAATTGGTTCCGGATTATGATCTTTTGAGGGCTTCTTCTTCATTTTGGGATACTAGAAGGCATGTCTTTTGCTTTTCTTACAATGAAATGGTCCCGACTGTTGAAGAATTCCGGGCTTTGCTTGGCGGTCCCGAGGTGGAGGAAATTGCGATTCCTTTGCCCGGAGGAGCTTCTTTTGTTGACAAGTTGTGCAACCTTCTTCATCTTTCTCCGGAGGAAGCACAATGTATGATCCGTGGTCCTGATCATTTTGATATTTCTGGTCTTCCTGATAGATTTAGGGGCTTAGGCTTGATTGATGATGCCTATTGGGATGCTTTTGCACTCTGCGTGCTTGGTACCTTGTTTATGGTTTACTCTTTTGGGATTTGTCATCGGGCTTTGCTGGATGTGGTTATCTGTTGCCGTTTGGGCCGGGATATTGTGCCCTTGATCCTGGGAGAGACCCTTCATGCTCTTGACAGGTTGGCTACCGGGAGGCGTTATATGCACGGGGGCAGCCCGTTTCTCTTGACTATGTGGCTGATGGAGCGCCTGGGGGTCCTTCGCGAAACTTCTAATGCGGTGAAACCTTGGACTTTTGCCAGGAGAGGGGTTACTGTGGACCTCGATGATCAGGGCTCATGGGAGTATTGGATGGCTTGCCGCCAAACTACGGATATCAGATGGTTGGTACCTCATTGGCGGGTAGAGACTCGGAGAGTGCTTCAGGATGGTTCTCATGTGATTATGCTTCTGGGGCTTTCCCAGTCCAGTTTTTATATTCCAGCTCTGGTTCGGCAGCAGTTTGGCTTGGAGCAGACTCCTTTGGAAGATTTTGAGGATATAGCTACCAGGGTGGTGGCTTCTGCTTCGATGGATGATCCTTCTGTATTTCCATTTCTTTCCCGAGCATGGAGGTATGACGTCTTTCCTCCTAGGGTTATCCTCAGGCGTCCGGGGCATATATTTCTGACCACTTGGTACTTGGATTGGTACGAGAGGCATTTGGGGGAGACTCATGTGGCTATTTTAAGACGGCGTGAGGCCATTGTTGGTATGGAAGACATGACAGTTTTTGAGAGGAGGAGGGCTGAGGCGAGGGCCAACCCTCATGATAGGAGCAGAGATGCCGTGACTGACTACGAGTCTTATTGCAAGAGACAGGAGGGGCGGATTCCTATGTTGCCGGCCCGGCTGCAGGAGATGAGAGACGAGGCTAGGGCTACTAAGGCCCTGACAGACGCTGGTTTGATAGATCCTGTCCCTACACCAGAGCTTGGTAGGAGGAAGACTGACATTTTTCCCGTGCAGAGGAAGAAGACCCGAAGAGGAGGGAAGAAGAGGGGAGAAGCCAGTACGAGTGGCTTGGAGTGACTTTGAGGTTTCTGAGTATCCCTTTCTTGTCGTAGCAGACACATTAGTTATTATGCATTTTAGTTTCTTTTAGCAGGTTGTAATTCATAGGAGTGAACCGAGCTTAGACTCATCAAAAAGTTTTTAACTGCAATGAATATGTGAATTGCTTCAGAGTTTTTCGAAACGCCTTCATGGCTTGATCAATGTATTGATAACAAAGTATGACTTTTATTTGCGTTTTAGACCGAACCGTTTCTGGCTGCCTACGTTTCCCTTGGACTAAAGGGCTCAGGTCTCCGTAGTTCGACCCAATTAATTTTTTGTTTTTTTTGTGTTTTTTTTTGGTGCAACCCTGTTTTTTTCCTAGGCCGACCTTTTCGAGTTTTCAACCTAGTTGGGTATTACTCTTTTAGCACTCTTTTTTTTTTTGTTTTTTTTGGTGCAACCCCGTTTTTTACCTAGGCCGCCCTTTTCGGGTTTTCAACCTAGTTGGATATTACTCTTTTAACACTCTTTTTTTGTTTTTTGTGCAACCCTGTTTTTTACCTAGGCCGCCCTTTTCGGGTTTTCAACCTAGTTGGGTATTACTCTTTTAGCACTCTTTTTTTTGTTGGTTTTTTTTTTTGACTTAGTATTTTATGCGTAGTATCTGCGCAGCTTATCGCCATTCACCGGGTGTACAAAAGGATTTCCGTCGAGATCTGCAAGTTGCATGGCCCCTCCGGAGAAGATCTTCTGAACAATATATGGCCCGACCCAGACAGGCTCCCATTTGCCAAGCGGGTTAATGCGGACTGGGGGCTTCTCTTTCAAAACGAGGTCACCTTCCCTGATCTCCCGATGTTTTACTTTCTTATTGAAGGCTCTGGCCATCCTTCCTTGGTAAGCTCGGATATGTTCCATGGCTCTCAATCGGCGTTCATCTAGCAGGGCCAATTCATCATGGCGACTCTGGAGCCATTCGACATCGTTGATCTGACTCTCCAACAGTACCCGGAGTGAGGGGATTTCTAGCTCGACTGGGAGTACGGCTTCCATTCCGTAGGTAAGAGCAAACGGTGTTTCCCCGCCGTTCGACGGATGTTACGTGATCCCCGAGAGCAAGATGAAGCTTGTCAGGCCAATCTCTGCCTCGGACAGCCATTTTCCGAATGATGTTTTCCAAGGTCTTGTTTGCTGCTTCAACGACTCCGTTAGTTTTGGGCCTGTAGGGAGATGACTTGTGACGGGTTATTCTGAACTCTGCTAGTAGCCTGTCGCATTCCCCTTCAAAGTGGGATCCATTATCTGAGATGATTTCGGCCGGCAACCCGTATCTGCATATGATGTTTTCTTTGACTCCCGGGTTGAGCGGTATCCAGGCATGTCTTTATAGGACCGCGTAAACACGTCCACGAATTCTCAGGGCATCTTTTTCAGTCCCTTCAAAGAAACTACCAATCTGCGTCTCTTTAGGCTCTTCTGCAGTTCCCAAGTTCATACTTGTCAAAACCTCTTCGGCAGCTTGGGCTCGATTTTCCTCTTTCCGAACAACCTGCTTAAAGATTTTTTATTTTTCTTTAATATATTGTTCATTTAATGTGTCTGCTTCTTTATCTAGTGAATCATTATTAACTCTTTTTTTTAGTTATTAGTTATTTCATCATTAGTTAAAGTGGCAATCAAGGGATACTCAGAAAGGATCATCATTTCATTGAGAACGAAAGGGGATACAGCGTTTGCTACAACCTCGTAGTCTTCAGGCGTAAGGCCATCGGACGACTCGAGAGACTCGAACTCAATAATGAGAGACTCGGAGGACTTTTACACAGGTTGACACAAGGGGACGGGGAACCAATCCAAGCTTTGTGATCATTTCCTCCTTGGTCGCGGACGGGCCTGAGAGAGTTTCCCAATTCTTCAATGGCATTGCTGTCAGGGGCCTCATGACTCGGGATTTCTTATTTGTTCTTTTTTTCTCAATCATTGCTATCATCTCTTTGGTGAACCAGAAATCAATCAGTGCAGGAATCTGAACCTCTTCTTCGAATAACTGCTGCATAATCGGACCCTCCCAATCATCTGAAAAGACTTCTGTGGCTTTGGCTTTCGGCATTGTCAGCTCGAACTCAGGCTTTGGGCCTTCTTGGACAGTTGGGATCACAGTGGTAAGCTTCTCGAACTGCTCTACTAGGCTTGGAACGCCTTTGAAAGTGTACTCGCTCTCCATGGTAGTGGTAGCCCCAGGTATCTTGGGTAGGTCCGCAAACATCCTACGGACTGGGTTGGCTTTGTTTCCCCTGGACTTTCTGAGGTCATCTTGTAGCTTCAGCCATCCCTTTGTAGGTTCTTTGACTGTGGCATTACCCTACTGTGTAGGGCCTTTCACGAAGTAGTCACCCAAATTAGGACTGAAAGGGAGAGATTTAGAGTCGTTGACCGGGACCCTTCTTGTGGCAGCTTCTCCCCTTTTCTGGGCAATCTCCTTTTCTTTCGCAGTGTCTACCGAGGTGGTCTCATATCCCATGCCATGGCGAGTTTTCTGTCCTTTCACCTCAATAACTTTGTGAGTTCCTTATGCGATGCTTCCCCGGAGGCCAGGCAGGCGGGTAGCTCATTCTTCTCATCATCTTCAAGACTGGAGGGATCTTGTCCCGAGTGATCGTCAAATCTATGTTACAAACTTGGGCTTTGGGAGGCTTGACCGTGAAGCCTGTTAGCATGTGACCTTCCTCATCATGTTTGATCTCCAGAATAGGTATCCCACCCATATCTGTGCCCTCCAAAGTGACTAGGTCTCCATAAATGGTTGTCAAATCCCCATCCGAAACAAACTTCACACACTGATGGAGGCTCGAGGCAACCCCTTTAACTTGATGCGGCCAAGGTCTTCCCGAGGGGCATTAAAGGTGATCGGGATGTCAATAACACGGAATTCCACAGGTATCATCTTCTTGCCAAACCGGAGGGCCAAAGTAGCAACCCCAAGTCTTGTGAGGGATGTAGAGTCATAAGCTTTGGCGAGGGAGGAAGGCTTTAAATCTGTGAATTTGATGTCGAGCGGACTCATGATCTTAGCGGGAGGATATTCATTCGGACCTATTGTCAACGAAAACTCGGGAAGACGCCGTTCATCCAGTGGTTTGTGATGAAGAGGGGCTCGTTATGATCGGCCTCCAAACTGAGGGAGGTCGAGGTACGTGAAAGTGATTATATTCCCATAGTGAATGTTCCCAATCAACTGCACCACATCATCGGGAGTAGCATCAATAGGGACTAGCGTGCGGGCTAGGCTTTCTTCCGGCTTTAGCTTGTGGGGGTACGATGAGGTAGCGGGGACCACAAAGAGATGTTGGCCTCGAGTTTGTTTCGGTGGGTAAGCACGGGATCCTCCTTCTCGAGGTCGGGAGTTTGTTTGTCTTGGCATAGGGGAGACGGTCTTCCCTTGGTGCTTGATCTGCTACCTTCTTATCTGTCTTGGGGTTTCCCTGGTAGATCTGCCCGGATCGGGTCAACAGGTTGACTTCCTCATCAGTCGCTTCTTGAATAGATTTCTTCAATGCTGCCAAGGTCAACGGGGGAGCCCTTTTGGCTACCGGCCACTGGTTCTGGTGGAGTCTAGCAACGGTGAGGGGCTGAGCTTGAGCTGTACTGGCTCCTTCCTGGGCAGCTTTTAAAAATGCTTCCCATTTCACAGGCTTTTGAACCCGGGATTGTGTTGCTGTCCCCTGGATGGCCCACAGAGCTAGGGCATCCTCCGATTTGCCTTCATAGCCTGCCTTGTCCATAGTTATCATACAACAGGAATTGCTATTTTCAGGGCTCGACGGCTTTTTGATTTCATCTCCGGTATAGTGCAGCCACTCTGGTTCCTTTCTGTAATACTCAGAGCTGGAGACAATTATAGCATTCTGCGTGGGAGGAGCATCGGGTATCATGCCGGTTTCCAGGACTTCTCTGAGAGCTGAAATACATTCGGGGAAGGTGACCTCTTCTTGGGTAACCCTGACAAGGATGGTTACTTTGTTTCGGGGCGGATTTGATCTGACCATGGTCACTTTCTCATTGGGGAGGATGGGAGTCAGTTTCCCTCTCTCTAACAAATCTTCAACTATCAGCCTGGATCGGGTGTCCAAAAACCCTTTCCCCAAAGCATGGTAGGCAGTGTTGAACTCTATGACATCCACGTGCTCAGCCCCAGGAAATTTCATAGCTTTCATGTCTTCAGTTTCATAATCGTCCTCCGAAGTTTCTTCATTGTCGCTTGCTGACAACCAACCATTGTGTCCGGCTCCCATGATATCATTTCCAGCATGATTGTTCCAGATTGACTCCGGATCTTGGGCCTCAGTTGACTCCTCACTTTCGTCGTCATCATCATCACTGTCATTGCTGTCATCAGAATCATCTTCCCATACTACTGGGATTTCGGCTGAGAGAGAGCGCCGATCAAATCTGTTAGGGGAGGATGGGTGCGTGCAGCCGCAAAAATTGTCATATGCCCCCATTTCCGGAAGCGGCAATTGCGACTCCGCTTCTCCTCCCAGAAACTGTGGGGGAAGAGTGAGAGGGGGCGACACGTACTTGACTCCAGGAAGGATATAGAAGCAATACTCCTCTTCCGATTCCTCACTTTCACTGTCTTCGGGATCATATTTGGTTTCCCCCAAGGCCATCTTGCAGAAGTGTACTAACTCCAAGTGCTCTTCGGCCTCTTTGCTGATAAGCCCCAATACAGGCACCCGTCTGAAGCTTTATTGCTCAATCTTCCTTGACTGCTCTAACCATCTCGTGTAAATGGTTTTCTCATGATTTGACTGGAACATCCCCAGTTCTTCAGCATCGGCTTTCCCTTCCTCCGAGAAGTAGCGGGCTTCGTATTCTTGCAAGAAATTTCTAACATGAGACCAAGGAGGGTTGGTTTGTTCACCATCCTCAAGGCTGAGGGGGAATCCAAATTCAGGATCCTCGACAAGGTTGGCCATGGGTATTTGGAGGTCTTCATCAGTTTTCGCATCCTCCTGGACATGCGAAGGTTCTCCGGCTTCGATCATGTTCACCTGGTTTTGATTTCTCGGGAAGGGATTTTTGACTGTATTAGGCCCCTCGGGGACTTCCAACTTCCCTTGCTCTATCAATCCCTGGATTGCCTTTTTCAGAGTAAAGCAGTTATCTGTTAGATGACCGTGGGCCTGATGAAAAGCGCAGAACTTAGAAGTATCCACGGGAGCATTCAGATTTCTGGGTTGGAAATTTTCTAAAGGCCGCAGCAAGCCTTCTTTCACTAATCCTCTAAAGATATCGTTCAGAGGCATTCCAAAGCTTTCGAGGTTTATGACCCGAGGCTTGGGTTCAGCTGGTTTCCTGGGAGCAAAAGGAGTTGCATTATTACATTCCTGCCCTGCGTAGTTGATCATCTCTTTACCTTTAGCAGGAGCCGGAACCGTGTTGGAGGGAGGAGCTCTGTATGCATGAAGCGGTGCAGCCCGGCTGTTGATTGTAAGCCTTTTCAAACTTAGCTGCGGAGTTAACCATGGCCCGTAAGTCTGAGTACGGGAAATGACTGAGGGAGGTTCTCAGATGTGACTTCAGGCATGACTGGAAGATGTCCAACTGTTCCTCTTCAGAAGGAGGGATGGCCATCTCACTGAGTTTCAGATTCCACCGCTTGTAGAAATCCCCAACATTCTCATCGGGACGCTGCACGGTTGTCTGCAAGTCAACCCTATTTGTTTCCCATTCCAAATTAGCTTTGTTCTTTTCTGTAAAGGCACTGGTGATCTGATCCCATGTCGCCCTGGCCTCGGGTTTTAAGCGGAAGAACCATTTTAGAGCACTGGACTTCAAGGAGAGACTGAAATAGTCAGCCAACTGCTGATTGGTGCATCCTTTGGCCTTCATTGCCAAGGTATATGTTGTGAATTCACGCAGCGGAACGGCCCAAGCTTTGAAGTAATAATAAGAGCAACACACACGAAAAGTAAATCACACACAAAGGAACACACAAGAATTGTTAACCCGGTTCGTTGCAACAACAACTACGTCCGGGGGCGCTACCAAGCCAAAATATTCTCTCTAATATTTTCAGATGTTACAATTTGTTTCTAGGCTATCACATGTATTTATATGGAACAATAAATCAAATCCTAGTAATATTCGAATTCCTACTCAAGAAAGTAATCTTCTTTCTATCCAAATACTACTATCAAAAGGAATCACCAATGCTCGAGGAGATTTCATCAGAATAGGAAACAAATCAGTCCAGATTCGTGGCCAGCGCGGCCGCCCTCTCCTTCCAGCGCGGTCGCGCAACTGTCCAGAGAGTTCAACGCCTTTGTCCATGCCTCCAGCGCGCCCGCCCTGGGCCTAGCGCGGCCGCTCTCCTGTCCAGAAACTCCGACGACTTGAACACCCTTGATCTCACCAACTCCTCCGACCGCGGTTCAAATTCCTTTATCCATGGTTTTGACTCCACATCCCAACAATCTCCCACCTGGAGACAAACCATCCATGATACCTCTCTTGAAACAAATTTCAGTGGCCAGCTATTGCGTTGGTAGCGCCCGGCCTCTTGTCTAGTTATCCAAGTGAGTTGAAGCTGAGCTACGCTTCAACATAACTGTCGGTTCTACCATGCTCCGAGTCTTCATTCCGAATGATCCTCCCTGCACATCCCCGCTCACTTGCTTGCTAACTATCGATCCTGAACAGCGCGAATCCACGTGCCCCACACAATCACAAGCTTGGAACCTTTGTGTGTTCTTTGCAACCCATCGCATCACCGTTCTAGATCCCGCTCCCATGTTGGCCAAATTGGCTCCGCGTCGGCCGACTTCATCACCCAATTTTCTACCAACATACCGTTTAGTGAAATTTCTCCCACCATGGCGATCTCGGCCACCACCATTCATCATTGGGATGCGCCTTCGTTTCCCCCAACGACTCATGTTGCATGTGGTATACAACATATTTTCCATGCCGCCACAAGCCACCAAGCTAGCTCCGCGGTTTACCTTCCATGTCCCACAACCGAAGGTCACCACACAATCCATCTTATCAAGTTGCCTTATGGAAATCAAGTTCCTCTTCAAATCCGGAATATGTCGCACATCACGTAGCCGCAAAACAGTCCCATCCGTTGCTTTGACCCGAATAACCCCCTTTCCAATGACCTTGACAGGATTATTGTTTCCCAAACGAACAACCCCAAAAATCACCCGGAACGTACTGCTCCATTCTTTACGCCTTTGGTGCATGAATGAAACGTCGAGCCCGAATCCAAAACCCACGAATCTGTTGAACTGCTCCCACCCAAGATTAATGCATCCGCTATCTCCTCAGCAACATTCAATTACTTCGCTCTGCCTGACCGCTTCGGACAACTTCTCCTAAAGTGCCCCTTCTCCCCACAATCATAGCAAGTAATCACCTTCTTGCCACCCTTACTCTTTTCACCGACATTTAGTGCTAGCCCCGATGTCCCACCCTTGCTCTTCCTACGAATTTCTTCGCCAAGAATCACATCAACGACATCCGAAAACTTCAACTTCACTTTTCCTGTTGAAACGTTAACTGCTATCGCAGTCGTATCCCAACTTTTCGGCAAAGAAGAAAGTAATATCAACGCTAGTACCTCGTCATCAAGAGTAACAACCACGGAAGACAGTTGGGTCGCAGTAGATTTGAATTCACTTATATGCTTTGTTGCCGACATGCCTTCCACCATCCTTATGTTCAACAGCTTCCTCATTAGATTAGCTTTATTCGCCGCCGATGGGGCCTCGTACATGCTCGCCAACATCTCTAACATCTCCATGGTAGTCTTCGCCTCCAAAACATTCTTCGCCACATCCTTGGTCAACGTTTGCCTAACAAGCCCTAACGCTTTCCGATCCATGATTTCGAATTTTGCTTCCTCTATGTCCGCCGGCTTTCTTTTAATGGTAGATACAAATCCTTGTTCCACAGAACATCCTCGATTTGTGTCTTCCAAAAATTGAAATCCGTCCCATCAAACTTTTCGATCAACACCTTATTACCATCCTCCAAAGCTCCCAAGAAATCCATAGCAAAAGACCAGCCAACCAATGATTCGACAAAACCAAAGGCTCTGATACCAGTTGTTGTGAATTCACGCAGCGGAACGGCCCAAGCTTTGAAGTAATAATAAGAGCAACACACACGAAAAGTAAATCACACACAAAGGAACACACAAGAATTGTTAACCCGGTTCGTTGCAACAACAACTACGTCCGGGGGCGCTACCAAGCCAAAATATTCTCTCTAATATTTTCAGATGTTACAATTTGTTTCTAGGCTATCACATGTATTTATAGGGAACAATAAATCAAATCCTAGTAATATTCGAATTCCTACTCAAGAAATTAATCTTCTTTCTATCCAAATACTACTATCAAAAGGAATCACCAATGCTCGAGGAGATCTCATCAGAATAGGAAACAAATCAGTCCAGATTCGTGGCCAGCGCGGCCGCCCTCTCCTTCCAGCGCGGTCACGCAACTGTCCAGAGAGTTCAATGCCTTTGTCCATGCCTCCAGTGCGCCCGCCCTGGGCCTAGCGCGGCCGCTCCCCTGTCCAGAAACTCCGACGACTTGAACACCCTTGATCTCACCAACTCCTCCGACCGCGGTTCAAATTCCTTTATCCATGGTTTTGACTCCACATCCCAACAGTATATGTGTCCAGATGAGTTTTCGGGCATGCAGTCCCATCAAACAGGTCCAGATTAGGCATTACAAACTTGTGGGGCAGGGGAACAATAGAATACGGGTCCGTAGGCCGAAAGGCAGACTTTTTAGCGTCAATTCAGCAATCTGCGCTTTCATTTCTTTGTGCTGTTCCATGAACCAGGCCAGGTTAGGGTCTTGTGGTGGAGCCATGGCATTCAGACCAGTGACTGAGCTAGAGTGAGGAGCTACTACTGGCGGCAAACTGGTGGAGGGAATGGCCGATCCGGGGACATAGGTAAAAACCTGTCCTTGGCCCAAATTACCCTGGGGAGCGTGAATAGGAGCCTGATCTAGGGATAGAACCTTGCAGCTTGTTGACTTTCAACCGGCAGAGTGGGTGGAGGCAACCCTGATGTAGCCGGGTAGCCTGGTTTTCCGAGCTGAGATTCATAGGTAGGCATAGGTGCGGGCTGTTGTCCCTGGTTATTGAACTGTATGCCAGGCTGTGGCGAGGGTGTGTAGCCAAGAGGGTATTGCGGTCCGAGGGATTCTGATGAAACTGGATTAGGGGCTTGGTGGCCCATTGGTCCCTGAGTGAGAAATGGGTTTGTATGAGCTGTGCTAGGAGCAGCTGAACTGGCATCATTCTGAGGAGGGGCTCCTGACTGTTGTCCCGAACAAAACTGTGGTGGCATCCCAAACTGTTGCTGCGGTACTCTGAACTGCTGTTGTGATGGTCCGGCTTCGTCGTTTCCGAACTGAGACGGGATCCCAATTTGCTGTGGCATTCCGAGATATCCCCAACCGTGAGAAGATATTCCGTACTGATTCTGTCCCCACTGAGGAACCGCGAACTGGTTCGCCCCGTCAGGTTGCATGGATCCAGTAGTCTGTAGCTGGGGAGCTGGCTGACCCGAAGATCAAGGAGCATGGGTTCTGGTAGTGGTACCATAGGAGGTGGGTGGTGGCATCCTGGAGTAATCAGGGCGACTGAGAGTGGGATTGGCATCCTCTTCTTCTTCCACGGTGAAGGTGCCATCGGGATTGAGACTGGCGGCCAAACCATGGCTTTTGATGGATTCCATAAGGCTATTAATCTGTGCTTCTTGTCGCAATCTCATCTGTTCTGCTAACTGATTCCATTGCTGTTCTATTTGAGGAGTCCCAGGAGGCGGAGTGGTGTTGTCCCCATCGTTACCAGCTGATCCAGACATTCTGAAACCCGGAGTCGAAACAAACGGTGAAGCTGATGATGTGCTTGACTCTTCCCAACTGATCAAACGGTGACCCGGTGACCGAAACCAAGCTTTGTGAGGAGCTGCGGGGGGAAAGATACGAGGGTTCAGATATTTGGGAGTGAAGGGAGGTAGGTGTTTGGGCTTAGGGCTCATGCAACATGCAGTTATTTGTTCTTGTTTACTTAAAACGTATTTTATTAACCTAATCGGTTGGAAAAGATTGCTCTTCTTTTTCGCAAGCTACTCTGATTCCTGGATCAGTGGGCCCCATCACTACGCCTGCGGACCCTCAACCTGTAACCTCGAACAAGGGTTCCGTAGGGCAAGCGGGTCCCACCAACCGAAAAGAAAAACGATCCTAAAGTCTGGCGGGTAATCTAGTCTTAACGAGCATTCGATGTAAATTACGGACAAAGCTGACGTCAAAGGTCAAGAACATGTCCGGAGGGCTCGACGAAAAGTCGGCATGGCTCGGACTGATAAACGTCCATAATTGATCTTGACCCGTCGGTGCATAAGTTGTGCCAGTCAAAGTCAAAGTCAAGGCGCCAGTCAATATCTGGTCAAAGTTTGTGGCGGAAAACCGGCATGACTTCGACTGATTAAGGGTCCCCGAAAGATATTGACGTGGTATGCCGACTAAGGCTTGAAAGGAAAGGTGTATACACAGACCGGGCATGACACGGACCAGACTAAAAACCAACCGGGTCTTGGACAAAGTGTGTCACGGACAAGTGCATGGTCGATACGAGGCTCTATGGGATGTTTGGGTAGTCCCGTGCTCGCACCGAGAGGCGTAATAAGGCCAAATGGGCTGCTACTGGGATTTCCCCGGGTTAAGGACGTAGTGTGCAGTGTAAGGCCAAGTGCGCATAGTGTGCAAGCAGTCTATCTTCTTTTTCTGAGTAAGATAGAAATTTTTATGTGTCTTAAAGAGGATGATGCATGCAAAAAAATGATTTTTTTTTGAAAATCTTTTTTTTTTGAAAATCTTTTTTTTTTTGAATTTTTGATTTTTTTTTGAATTTTTTTTGAAAGCAAATAACACATAAGCACAAAAGCACGAAAATTCAAACAGTTAGGAAAATGATTCCGACGGTCAAAATACCGATTTTTCCGGGACAGTCAAAACAACTCGAAATGTGCAAAACAAACACACACACACACACGCAATACAAATGGTATCAAATGCCGGAACGGAAGTTTGACCCACAACAGCTTTTCTTTCTTTTTTTTTTTGAAAAAAGATATTTTTTTTTGAAAAAGATAAAGCTCATTTTTATACTCCCCAGCGGAGTCGCCACTGTGATGATGCCCACCCGATTTTTCCTTTCTTTTTTGAAAATCAAAACGGAGACGGAGTCGCCACGCCATTTTTATTTTAAGGGCCAAAACTTTGAAAAATGCCCGAGATGAGAGATTTGGGTTCGGAGGTCACGTTACACGCTGGGAAGAACGTTAGGGTTCACCCGGAATGCCTCGTAAAACGAGTCTTCCTAATTTGAAACCATTTGTGTGTGTGTGTGTGTATTTTGGTTAAAATAAATGTAAACTGAGAAATTTAAAAATTTAGAACTCTTTATTAGACCTTAAACAAGTCCCATGATTTTTGGTATGATTTTAGGGTTGAATTTTGATACTCAAAAGACTCCTTGAAGTTGAAAATCAATTCTGCCAGAATGAAAAAGGCAGTGGACACTTGATTTTAAAATGAATTTAAGAGCTTTAAAACTTCAAAATATGGGGAAAGTCCGAGAATGAAAGTTGTTCAAAACATCTTATATAAGGTGACTACAAAAGACTTTTCCATTTGGAGATGATTTTATGGACCAAAACCTTCTGGAAATCACAGATATGAAATCTGGTTTTCCAGAGACTGTTGAACTGACCTTTGGAAAATAATTTGAAAAAGGGAGTTAGACTCACGAAAAAAATAAAGTAAAAATATTTCTGGAATTCTACGGATGTTGGCTACAAAAAGTATTTTGTAGTCAACACCCAATTCCAAGTTTTTCTGTGTCCAAAAAATTAGACAATGGACAGAGGTCTCAGAACAATGCTACTGGACAGCAAGATGTTCTTGAAGGAAAATGTGATTTAAAAAGGGGTTTGCATCCATGCTTTGTCCCCATTTCCTTAGGCTTTGATTAGTTATCACTAAACATTTTAGTGGTGATCTACTATATCAAGCCATCCTTAGGGTACATTAGGACTTAAAGCACTTCATTTGCTTGGGAAGGGGGAGATTTAACTTTGAAATCAATATTTTATGTATGAAAATGATTTTGGAAAACACTTTTGAGTGAATGATTTTGAGGAAGAACACTTTTAAGTGAGTAAGAAGTAATTTGGACCTTTTAAATGGTCATCCATGGAAATTTATTCCAAGGTGACTACATTTTTAGGTCAAGCAAAGATGAACAACAAACAAGTTGATGAACAAACTACATTTTTGAAGTTTGAAATGCATGCATGGATGAAGGGGTTTAGGGTAAGGAGAAGGAGGGTTTACCAATCTTCTTTGTGTTTGTGTTTGAGGCTTGAATTTGAGAGTGATTAGTGAGTGAAATTTGGGAAAATAATCAAAAGAAAAAGGTGGCAATTCAAGGGAATTTCCACTGTTTTCTCTAGTATTTTCGCCAAGGTGCTGTGAGTGAGTTGTTGTTGCTTCCTATTTCTGAGACTGAGGGGCTCTATTTATAGCCCTCTGAAAATTACATACTCATCTGCGCGGATTGGACCTGCAGCGTGCACTGTTCATTAAATGCAGCTGCAGGCTTTGGACCAAAGGAATATTTTCAAAATATTCAAACAGTTTGTGTTCCAGCAGCTTCCATTTCGGGTTTTTCTCTTTTTTAAGATTCTTTTCTTGGTTTAACTTTAAATAGCAATGCCTAATTTACCCTTGCTTTGTTAGAAAAGTTAGGAATTGTTAGAAATGTTAGGGCTTTCGTTAATTTCTAACGAAAATACTAACAACTCAAATTGGAGCACTTACAGCTTCCGATGAGTCAGATACTGAGTCAATCGAGTCGCTAGATATGGAGGATGAAGAGTTTTCTACAAAAATTTCAAATTTTAAATTGCATGGTGATGTCAAACTTACTCCTAGCATTAAGATAGGAAATTGTTCATATTCACGTCCTATCTTTCCTCCTACAAATGCTCCATCTTCAAAAGTAATTCCAAAGAAGAAAATTTTAAAAAAGGTGGTGGAAGAAGTTTCTCCCATGAAACATGAAAGGATGTTCAAGGAAGCTGAAATGATGATCCAAAAGTTCTCTAATGTTAATAAAGCCTTAGGATTAGCTCATGATGAACTTTCTCAGTACAAGACGGAGAAAACTGTGATGAGGTCTGAAATTTCCAATCTTAAGGACCAAATCAAAAGTATGACTTCTCTTGCTGATCAAAACTGCATCCTTGAACTAAGGTTGCTGCACTTCAACTTAGGAATGATGATCTAGTTGCCCAGAAACTCGATCTCCAAAATATCATTGATAGGTGGACAAAGTCACAAGTCACCATGGATCAAATTATAGATTCCTAAATGGCCAGTGGAATTAAAGAAGGCCTGGGATTCCAATCTGGTGAAAAGGAGAAGTGTTCATCCTGCTGTGAAAAGGATGAGGAAATTTTAAAACTAACTAAAGAAATTCCCAAGGGGAAGCATGCTGCTTCTAAGGGTAAAGGACAGGAACAAAAGGCTTCACTTAACTTCCATTATGTCTACCCTAAGAAACAGTTTGGAAAAAACTCTCAGATGAAAGGAAAAGATTCTGAGAGTGAAGATGCAGAGGAGATGTCTTATGAAGCTGACCGCATCTCTATTCCAACCGCTCCTGGTGGAATAGGTGGTGCTGCCAACTGCAAGGTTGACCGCCCTTCTTCTTCGACTGCACCTCCAGCCTTCAAAAGCAAGGGGAGCGTTCCTAGAAAAACCGCGGTCAAACCAAAGACAACTACCTTTGTCAAAGCCAAAACCGCTGTTCCCAAACTGCATGCAACTCCTAAGAAAAGTAAGGAGTTAGTAAAACCTCATGATGCTTGTAGATTTTATAAATGCTCTGTGTGTGATGGTTTAGGTCACAAGGCTGCAGAATGCCTTTTGCGTTTCACACCCAATGCCAGGAAGAGTAAACCTCCTCCTGTCAAACAGGTGTGGGTCGTTAAAGGTTGCTAACCTCAGGACCCAAGGAATAAAGGGGGACCTCGTTCTTAATGTTTACATTTCAGGTCCTCTGCTTAATGGCTGGTCACTCCAAGGATAATGAATGGTATCTTGACAGTGGATGTTCAAGACATATGACTGGAGATAGATCATTATTTGAAGATGTCATTGAAGCAAGTGGTCCGTCTGTAACCTTTGGTGACAACAACAAAGGCAAAACCATTGGGTATAGTGTAATAAGGAGAGGAAACCTAACCATTGAGAAGGTTTCTCTTGTTGAAGGACTCAAGCACAACCTCCTTTCAATTTCTCAATTTTGTGACAAAGGAATGCTTTGCAACTTCACGTCATCAAACTGCTTTATCAAAGATAGCATTTCCGGAGTCACCCTACTCACAGGGATTCGTAAGAGTAATATTTACATTATTGATCTAGATTCTGCATGTAGTATTACTAATATCTATTTTGTAGCTAAAAATGTGAGCGAGAATAGTTGGCTATGGCACAAGCGGTTGAGCCACTTGAAATTCAAGTATCTAGCAAAGATTGGAAGGGAAAACCTCGTTCGTGGTTTACCCAAAGTGGCTGACCACCATCCAGAGAAATGCAGTGCATGCAAACTTGGTAAGCAATCCGCGTCTTCTTTCACTAGCAAGACCGCTCCATCAACTTCAAGATGCTTACAACTGCTTCACATAGACTTGTTTGGTCCCGTTACCACTGCCAGCATTGGAGGAAGTAGATATACTTTAGTGGTAGTGGATGATTATTCAAGATATACGTGGGTTGAGATGGTGATCTCCAAGGATGATTGCTATGAGATTCTCACCGCACTCTTTAGACGGCTCCAAACTCAAAAAGAAGACGACATCGTTAGTGTTCGATCAGATAATAGAACAGAATTTAAGAACAACGGTGTTGGTCAGTATTGTGATGACCATGGGATTGATCACAATTTTTCGCTGCTGGTGTTCCACAACAAAATGAGGTTGTGGAAAGGAAGAACAGGACGTTGATTGAGGCTGGAAAGACAATCATATCTGAAGCAAAGCTGCCTCAGTATTTCTGGGCTGAAGCAATCAACACAGCATGCTTCACTCAGAACAACTCCCTCATCAACAAAACCTATAACAAGACTCCATATGAGCTATGGAGAGGAAGAACACCTAACATTGCATTCTTCAAGATCTTTGGCTGCAAATGCTTTATCCTCTACAACGGAAGAGAAAATAGAGGTAATTCGGAGCCAAGGCCAATGAAGGTATTTTTGTTGGGTATGCTAAACATTCAAAAGCTTTTCGTGTTTTCAATAAAACTAGTTTAAAGATAATTGAGTCTATCCATATTACATTCGATGAGCATTCTCTCCTTGAGCCACATTTGGCTCCAAATATTGCTGATGATTTTGCTGAGCATAATGAAACAGGTGAATCCTCTAGAACCGCACCTGAACCTCAACCACAAAATCCAGAACCCTCAACTGAAATTTCCTCAAACTGCACTTTTGAAACCGCACCTGAAGTTCCCACTCCAGATGCAACTCCAAGGGAAGAAGATGCTGAGAATTTCTCCATCCAGCTTATTGAACCTCTTCGTCAACTTTATTGAACCTTCCATGACTTCGCTGAAGGATCTAACGATGTTCCAATTGAAGATCTTCAGTAAACCTCAGTCCCACCAGACTTACCCCCGGAGGTTCGTGAAGTCAGCAGTCACCCTCTCTCTAATGTGATTGGTGATCTATTTTCTGATGTTAAAACAAGGAGATCGAACTATGATGAGCATACTTCTCTGTTATCTCAAGTTGAATCCAAGAGGATTAATGAAGCACTCCAAGATTCTAGTTAGGTCGTTGCTATGCAAGAAGAACTCAACCAGTTTGAAAGATGCAAGGTCTGGACATTGGTGCCTAGACCTCAGGATCAAGGAGTGATAGGAACTAAATGGGTGTTTAGGAATAAGATGGACGAGAATGGAAGCATCACAAGGAATAAAGCAAGGTTGGTGGCACAAGGATATAGGCAAGAAGAAGGAATTGATTATGATGAAACCTTTGCTCCAGTTGCAAGATTGGAAGCTATCAGAATCTTCTTAGCCTACGCCTCTTTCAAGCGTTTCAAGTTATATCAAATGGACGTGAAGAGTGCTTTCCTCAACGGTGAACTGCAAGAGACCGTGTATGTTGCCCAACCGCCTGGATTTGAAGACTCCAAATTTTCAAATCATGTCTACAAACTCCAGAAGGTTTTGTATGGACTTAAGTAAGCTCCAAGGGCATGGTATGTGAATCTCTTTAAATTTTTACTAGAAAAAGGATTTAAACGCGGTAAAATCGATACAAATCGTTTTATTGCCAAATATAATGAGCATACTTTACTTGTTCAAATATATGTTGATGATATTATTTTTGGTTCTGCTAATGAGTTACTTTGTAAGCGTTTCGAAAAGCTAATGAAAAGCAAGTTTGAGATGAGCATGATGGGAGAATTAACATTCTTCCTCGGGCTTCAAATCAAGCAATGCGAAGAAGGTATTTTCCTCAGCCAAGCCAAATACACCAAGGAGTTGATAAAGAAATTTGGACTAGAAAATGCAAAAGCATATGATACTCCTATGAACACCGACAATAAGCTAGATAAAGATCTAAAAGGTAAGAAGGTTGATCAAACCTTATATCAAGGTATGATTGGCTCATTACTTTATTTAACTGCTAGTAGGCCCGATATCATGTTTAGTGTCTGTGTATGTGCACGCTATCAAGCAGATCCTAGAGAAGCACATTTAATTACAGTCAAGCGTATAATCCGCTATTTATTTGGAACCACTAACCTTGGACTTTGGTATTCCAAAGATTCAAACTTCGATCTCGTAGGTTATTCAGATGCAGATTATGCAGCTTGTACTATTGACAGGAAAAGCACTAGTAGGACTTGTCATTTCCTCGGGAATAGACTAGTGGCTTGGGCCAGCAAGAAGCAAGCTTCAGTTTCAGTGTCAACCACATAGGCTGAGTATATTGCTGCTGGAAGTTGTTGCTGTCAAATCCTTTGGATGAAGTAGCAGTTGGTGGACTATGGAATTGAAGAAGGAAATTGCCCTATCATGTGTGACAACACTTCAACAATTTCAGTCTCCAACAACCCTGTCATGCATTCCAAGACCAAGCATATAGATATCAAGTATCATTTCCTCAAAGACCATGTGGAGAAGAGGAATATCTATTTTGAGTATGTGGGAACAGACAACCAGATTGCTGATATCCTCACCAAAGCTCTGGACTCCAAGAGGTTTTCTTTCCTCAGAGGAGAAATGGGTATGCTTGAATTTAAATGATTCCATACTTTTTATTTTTTTCTAACTTATGTGTTGAGTATAGGTTGATATTCCTGTTGAGGATTCAAACCTCCTCTGTTGAAACCGCGTGTATCAAAACCGCCTACTGTCAAGACCGCCTGCAACCAACCGCCAATGCCAAACCGCTTGCTGGAGCTTGACCGCTTGATCTCAAAACTATGTTTCAACATTAGAGATCCAAATACCTTCCTGCCTGGCTGGGAAGTGAATGAGGCTGAGCTAAGGAGTGATGCTTTAGGAAGGGAACTACTAAGGAAGCTGAGAGTTTCTGGAATTCTGCCCCTCTTCACCAAGCAGCAGAACTTCATCGTTCCCTCTTTCGTGGATCAATTTTATCCAACTACCATGCATGGAGTCAGACAGCTTGAAGATGGTCCAAAAGTCTCCTGTCTAACTGCTGTTATAGAAGGCCTCTCTCTCTCCATTGATTACATAGACATCAGGAGACTCTTTAAATTCAAAGTTGGTGGAGCTCCTGAGGAAGTGGATCAATTCATCTAAGATGCTGCTGCAACTTAAACCACCAAGGAGAAAGCTATGATTGGCAAATTTAAGAAGATCCCAAGAAAAGGATTTGGTGAGCTGATGAGCCACCTGGGGTATCTAGTTGGGAAGTCAGTTTGTGGCAAGACTGGGAACCACAACAACTTTACATCCCAATAATGGATGTATTGTTCAGCAATTTTTATGGAAATCAAATTGCATTGGCCAAGAATTCTTTTTAGAGAAATTTGTTACAGTGTGGGGACATACCAGTCCAAGAGGAAGGGAGAAGAACAAAGATGGAGACCTTTCTGCAGGATCTTAACCGCTCTCCTACTAGATTTTGATCATCTGGAAGAGATTAGAAAGAAAAATCGAGAGTTGACGATTGACTTTGGCACTGAAGAATTCTTAGGATTGCTCACCTGCCACACCTTCAGATATGCCAATGGTGATGCTCTTTACAAATCCTTATATGATGCAGGTACATATCCTAAGAAGGAGGAGTATGAGCTAAGGGACCCTACAACCGCTTCTCAAGCGGTCGGGAAGGGTGCAAAGCGGTCAAGGAAGCCTCCAGCCAGAGCTGAACCGCTAGCCAAGAAGGCCAAGACCGCTCCTGCATCCAAACCGCCTGTTCCTGATGGAGCTGGTCCCAGCAAGTCCAAGAAGCAAGGGAAACAAATGAATTTGGTTGATGAAGATGATGATGAGGAATAAGAAGACCCAAGTATTCCTGATTTAGTTGCTAGAGCCAAGAAGGCTAGGGATGATGTTGCTGGATTGACTGTTGAAGAGCAGATGAAGTTTTACCAAGAAAAGATTGAAAGATTGGCAAAGGAACAGGAAGAGAAGAAGAATGCCAAGGGAAATTCAACTGTTGATGAAACCGCCTCCCAACCTGAACTGCACCCTGCATCCAAACCACCTCCATCCTCACCTCATTCCCCAATCCAATCCAATCCCCAATCCAATCCCCTATTCAATCTCCAATCCAATCCCCTATTCATTCCCCTATACAGTCACCCATCCACTCTCCATCCAATCCAAATCCAAAGCTCCCTCTCCTTCACCTCTAAAAGATGCACCAATTCAGGGGGAGACTCCTAAAAAGAGAAGGAAAATGCCTGCCAAGAAAAATTCCAGGAAGGGCAAACCAGTTGAACCCTCACCCTCTCCTTCTCCCTCTCTATCTCCAAGAAACTCACCTTCACCTAGAAAATCTCTTTCACCCTTATCCTCCCAATCCACATCTCATTCCCCCCAACATTCTCAATCCATAAATTCCTAACACTCAAACCAAACCCTCCTCACTCAAATGCATACCAACCCTAGAAATCCAGACCCTCTGCTGGCCATGCCACCTCTAGATCTGTTAGGGAAGATCCAACTCCTACCCATTCTCATAACTCAAATCGCTCCAAATCCCATACACCTTATAAATCCCTAACTCCTCAGAACTCACCCCTCAGACAAAAATCCCCTCCTCCAAACATTCCTCCTCAAACCCAAATCGCCCCAAAAAATATACATTTCCAACCACCTCCTACTTTCCAAACCGCTTCAACCTCAACCGCTCCTCCATCTGAATACTCCCAAATCCTCCAAACCATCAACCTAATCCAAAGCCAACTCCTGATCAACCAAGGCCATGTCATTACACTGACCGCTTCAAATGCCTCCCTCTCTGAATCCAACCGCTCCCTCCTTGCCAAAGTAGATTCTTAATCCCTTGAAATGAAAAATTTGAATTCCTCTTTGCTTGATGCCATTAAGAGGGAGAGACCTACTGCAATTGCATCCTCCTCAACCGCTTCCATTGATCAAACCGCTTCTGCAGTTAAAACTGTTGCTGAGAATTGCTTCAATGCATTCCAGAAATCACTTGAAGATGGAATGATCAAAGCCTTGGGAGATAAAGCATCTGTTGCTGAACTGGATAAAATTTTGAATGTGCTTGGAGAGAAGATCTGCAAAGCCATAGAAAAGGATCTTGGAGAGTTAAGCTCAAAATTCCTTACCCTCCTTAACTCCAGACCACATCAAAGCCAAACCGGTGAGACCCAAACCGCTCTGGATTCTCTTCGTGAAGAAGTTTTGGAGCAGATTGATTTATTCAAAGTGGATTCAAAGGTAAATCTGGATAGTTTGGGAGATGTTGTGAAGGCCAAGATGAATGAAATTCAAGATGAGTTCACCGACTCCTTGGACAATTTGAAGACTAGATTCAATTCCAAGATTGAATCTGAAATCCACAATCTGAAATCCTCCTTGAAGGTCACTATTAATCTTGAACTTATGGAGCAAGCAATCCAAACCCAAACCCCAGCTGTTCAAGAAGAAATCCATACAATCTTCAACTCTCTCTATTCCTCCATCCATGTGCAGCTGGATGATATCAAAGAAAATTTGGTGGAAAATACCAAAGCGGTTGGTGCCAACAATTCAACAACCGCCCATTCTGTCAATGCTTTGAAGGCTATAGAAACTACCCTCACCAGACCGCTGAAGAGGTTATAAGAATGAGGAAAGCAATGGCTCCTGATCAATCTGCAGCTGGACCGCGTGGAGCTGAGCATGAAGTGAATAAGTTGCGTCGCCATTAGACCGCTTTCATCTCTGTAATTTCTTTTGAACTTTCTGTTTTTAGACAACATTCTCCATGTATTTCTTTTGTTCTATATTTTTGTTTTTGCAACCATGTAATTTCCTTTCATACCTTGTACTTGTAACCACTTGAGGTATTAATGAAAATTGCATCATGGTTCCAAAACCTTGTTCATATCAAACTGCTTGTTTGTAGAACAATGAAACCGCTTATGGTCTTAAACCTCATTCAAATAATTTTTAACTTAAAATCATCCCTTTTGAAATGAAGTTTAAACATTTAGTTTAAACATCACTTTAAACTTAAACTCATACTTTTCAAGTGCACTGAATGCATTTCTATACTTTTCAAGATGTAAGTTTTCAATCTTCCAAATTGTATATAAATCTATAGCTTAAGCTAGTGTGTGCATTGACTTGGGACATGAATTACCATGTTAATTATTATGGACATGTTTTTACCAAGTACAATGTTTGCTTTTGCTGTAGTAGGTAATGGCATCAATCAAATAGGGGGAGATTGTTAGCTATGTATATTTTAACCCTCCTAGATTAGCTTAAGATTTAATTGATACCATAACCTCCTGACTATTTTAAGGACTTTAGGCCCATATGTAATGAAGCCTAAACTTTAATTTTCTAGCTAAGTCCATTTTATAGAATATGTTAAATTAGACTTGAAGACTGGCACAAGATTCATTGGATCTGAGGATGTAGTTCAGAGTTTCAGACCGCCCTGTCAAATCCTCCTAGCAGAACCGCTTCATGCAAAACCGCTTGGTGGAATCCTTGTCTGAAACCGCTCTTGAACTCCTAAGTGCAATCTACCTTATGAACCGCTCCATGCAAACTGCATTGCAGTTCCATCCTTGAATCATCACTTAAGGATCCTCCACTGGTGAAACTGCTTATACTCTGAACCGCTTATGCACCAGGACCGCTCAAATGATTGAAGACTTGAAGTGAACCACATTTGACCGTTGGAATCCACGTCAGCAATATCAAATGTCAACCACCATATCTTGTCACTTGACCCAATGTCAGAGAAGATCTGCAAGGATCTTGTAAAGGTGACAGATGTCCTAACCACCTTAATTGCAGCTGAGGCCTGATCAGCTTTACCTGCAACTGCTGTACCTAAGGACAAAAGTGGTTACTGTGGACCAATGGGAAAGCATCAGTACAGTCCTTGCAACAGCTGTGTCCAACGGCTATATCCTTGATGCTTGGGTATAAATACCCCCAATCTTCACCATTTGAAGCTTGCTTGAGAAATTAATTTGCTGTGAGTTCATAGAAGCTGAAGCTCTACCCAAAAATTATTAAACCCTTTGAATCTTCATCTTCTACTTCAAGAAAAATATCCCTGTGATGTACCCGATTTTTTTATTTTGATAAAAATCAAACGGAGTCGCCACGCCATTTTTAGTTTAAGGGCCAAAACTTTGAAAAATGCCCAAAAATGAGAGAAGTGAGTTCGGAGGTCACGTTACACTCCGGGAAGAACGATTAGCACGTTCACCCGGAATGCCTCGTAAAACGAGTCTTCCAAACTTGAAACCATTTGTATGTGTGTGTGTGTGTGTTTTGAAAAAGGGATTTTCTGGAAATAAAAGTTTTGACTGGACTGGACTGAAATTACTCAAAACAGTGTGCTTCTGTGAATGAAAAGAAACTGGAAACAAAAATATCTGCCAGTGACATTCATGTCCGCGCGGATTGAGATGAGGATCAATCTCATCCGCGCGGATAAGGCGATAGGGTTCCTTTTGGCGGCTTTCGATTCTGTAATTTCCAGAAAGTCAACTGGATTTACAGAATCAGAACTGGAGTTGCAACAGAAAATGTAAAATAAAAGGATTTTTTGAATTTTGCATCCATGCTTGTCCCCACTTTCCTTAGGCTTTGATTAGTGATCACTAAACATGATTAGTGGTGATCTACTATATCAAGCCATCATTAGGGTACATTAGGACTTGGAAGCACTTCATTTGCTTGGGATGGGGGTTTAACATGAAAGTAAATTTGATAAAACAAGAAATAGGTCAAGATGTATCAACTTTTAGAGGAAGATCTTCTAAGGTGGTCATTAAGATGACCATCCTTGAGATCTATACTCAAGTGTATCTCATACATCTTGTGTGACCTAATTTGTGAGTCTTAAGGATGTTCATCCATGGAAATGGTTCCAAGGTGAACATCTTAGACTAGAGAAGGGACATTTGCAAGGAAGTAAACAATTTAGACCATTTAATATGATCATCCATGGAAATTGATTCCAAGATGACCACATTTTGGGTCAAGTAAGCAAGTAAAGACTAATAATGTAAAAAGGCATGGAAATAAAGATGTGGACCATTTAATGTGATCATCTATGGAGATGAACTCCAAGATGACCACATTTTAGGTCAAGAGATCTAGTAACAAACAAGAACTAGTTCATGTAAAGGGACAAGGGAAATGCATAATTTAAAGTGTGGATCCTTGTAGAGAATCATCCATGGAAATGAGTTCCATGGAGATCCTCTTGGATCCTAGGACAAAGGGGAAGGGGGATGAACAAAAAGCAAGTAGAATCATATCATGGAGAAATGAAAGTCATACATGAACAAAGGAGATTTAAGTAGGGAAAACAAGGGTTTTACCAACGTTTCTTGGGTTTGTGTTTAGAGTTTGAAGGATTTCAAGGCTTAGAAGTGGTTTTGGAGTGGATTTGAGGTTGGATTTGGTGTTAAATTGGAGTTGTGGGAGTGTTTTAGGCTGTTTTGAGGTGGGATTTCGGCATAGTAACAATAGGGAATGGTGTTTGTTGATGTTAAAACTGAAGGAGAAAGGCTGAATTTATAATTTGTCTGGAGCGTCATTCTTGTCCGCGAGGACAAGATCGAGCCTCATTCTTGTCCGCGCGGACAAGATCGAGGGCGTGCCTGAATTGCAGAAAAGCAGTTTTAGCTGTTTCTTATTTGGTCAAAAAGGTGATTTTCCTTGGAAATGATGGATTTCCAGCGAGGCAATTGCCCATTTTTTATTCCTAAGAGGTCCTTCCTTTTTTAAATTGCCTTAGGAAATGACCAAAATGCCCTTAAATCTTTATTTGACGTGGAAAACGTTAAATTGGACTGAAGGAACATTGGCAGTTCAGATTGGGACACTTACAGTAGCCCCTCGGCGACGGCACTTTCGGAGGAAGTGGGGTCGTCGATAAAAGTGAGGTCCCAATCTGTTGGGGAAATGAGGGTGACCATTTTGGTCGGATCGCTAGGGAAAGGAATGACCATTTCAGTCTGATGGCTGAACCTAATGGTAGGCTACCTACGTATCCTTAAGAGGAATCAAGCCGGTCGTAGTTCGGGTTTTTCGACTATCTTCAGACGTCGACCCTAGAGTGACTGTTTTAGGATGTCAGCTGGTAATGATTTCGGTTTTTCGAATCAGAGGATGATTGCAATTTATCGCTTTCCTCACGTTTTGTGTCGAAACCGAAGTGATAGCGTTTAGGTGCCTCAAGCCTTAGTAATAACGTTTAGGTGCCTCAAGCCTTGATGATGGAGTTTTAGGTGCCTCGAACCTTGATGATGGCATTTTAGGTGCCTCGAACCTTGATGATGGCGTTTTAGGTGCCTCGAACCTTGATGATGTGCCTCGAACCTTGATGATGGCGTTTTAGGTGCCTCGAACCTTGATGATGGCATTTAGGTGCCTCGAACCTTGATGATGGCGTTTTAGGTACCTCTAACCTTGATGATGGCGTTTTAGGTGCCTCGAACCTTGATGATGGCATTTTAGGTGCCTCGAACCTTGATGATGGCGTTTAGGTGCCTCGAACCTTGATGATGGCGTTTTAGGTGCCTCGAACCTTGATGATGACGTTTTAGGTTCCTCAAACCTTGATGATGGCATTTTAGGTGCCTCGAACCATGATGATGGCGTTTTAGGTGCCTCAAACCTTGATGATGGCGTTTTAGGTGCCTCAAACCTTGATGATGGCGTTTTAGGTGCCTCGAACCTTGATGATGGTTTGCATCCTTTCGTTGGGGACGGACTCTGAGGGGATAGACGGTCCTTTGGTGGACTTCATTTGAAGGGATCGGACTTACATTTGCTGCCGGAGGTGAAAACGAGGAAAGAAACGGGATTCCGTTAACTTTCGTCGGAGATGAACCTAAGTTGAGGTTTAGTTCAGAAGTATGAACCTAAATGGAGACTTAGTCCAGGAGTATGAACCTAAGTTGAGGTTTTGTTCAGGAGTATGAACCTAAATGGGGACTTAGTTCAGGAGTATGAACCTAAGTCGAGGTTCGGTTCAGGAGTATGAACCTAAATGGAGACTTAGTTCAGGAGTATGAACCTAAGTTGAGGTTTGGTTCAGGTGTATGAACCTAAATGGGAACTTAATTCAGGAGTATGAACCTAAGTTGAGGTTTGGTTCAGGAGTATGAACCTAAATGGGGACTTAGTTCAGGAGTATGAACCTAAGTTGAGGTTTGGTTCAGGAGTATGAACCTAAATGGGGACTTAGTTCAGGAGTATGAACCTAAGTTGAGGTTTGGTTCAGGAGTATGAACCTAAAAGGGGACTTAGTTCAGGAGTATGAACCTAAGTTGAGGTTTTGTTCAGGAGTATGAACCTAAATGGGGACTTAGTTCAGGAGTATGAACCTAAGTTGAGGTTTGGTTCAGGAGTATGAACCTAAATGGGGACTTAGTTCAGGAGTATGAACCTAAGTTGAGGTTTTGTACCTGAGGGAGACTATTTGAAGGTGTTCTCACTGGGGAAGATTCGAGCTTACAATAACTATCGGGATTTAGATATCTGAATCCAAGATGGTGGTGACTTGAGGCGTCTGAGTCAAACTGGTGCTGACTTGAGGGTCTTGCCAGTTATTTGGGCAATTCTGTTGAAGTCATTGTCATTACGCTTCAATGGAGACCATCCTTGCTGCGAAGAGGCTTCATGTTGTAATGGAAAACTGGTCTTTCATGTTTGAATTGCTGCATTTGTTAGTAGAGAGGAAGATGCATATATGACATTCATGATGACAGATGCATGCATAGAACCAAAATGATTATGAGAGTATCACTGCATATGTTTGCGAGACGATGCATTTACTTGCTTTTGGAGATGCACTTAGCCTAAGCTTTTGGCAGGGAAATTATGATTTATGATCTTCAATCACTTAGGATTGTTCCTATTGATTCAAGTTTTGTGCATGCTACATGAGCCCTTGGGAGATTTTTGTGGGGATGCATGGTGGTGAGAGGGTTTGTATGTGTTTATGTATGGTGGGGTGAACCCTCTCCCATGAGGTGGGGAAATGTATGAGTGATGGACGATATAGTGCAGTCTAGGCAAGTCGGGGATGAACCCGGGAGTACAAATTGCAGCAGATTGAGTTGTTGCTGGGGAGAATAAGGTGTATCGTGCACCCGAGATGGCAAGCAGCAAAGAATGTGCAGAGAATGCCTTGATTTTGAAGAGATGACTAGGCGAAGCCCCAGATCTTGATGAGGTGGCCATGGCGAAGCCCCAGTTAATGATGCAAAGCAAACCCGGAGGGAATCTGGTAAAGAGAGCCTGAGAGAATAGCTTAACAAAAAGCCCCATCTTAGAGAGATTCAATGCATCCCTATTGCAGACAGAGTCATCTTGTGGCCACGGAGGCAACCTATCGTTTCAAACTTTATTCAATCAGTCAATGGACAAGAATCAGAAATGTTTATGTGCAGGGGCACATCTTTCGAAAAGTGGGAATGAATCCCGATTTTGTGTATACACACTCGCTTTAGGTTTGACTCTTTTGAGAGAGTATAAGCATCACAAGGTGTGGAAAAGTGTATGGAAGCCCCTGCTGACAGAAAGACAGTGTTTGGCTCTATTTTCCTATGATGGAGAGAGAGAAGACTTGTCGAGACACTTGAAAACTTGTCTTATTCATGATGATCACAAGGCTGTTTAAAACCCTTCATTGATGTTCGGGTTATTCAAACACTAAATCTGATATGAACAAATATTTTGATTAATCACAAGGAGAAAACCAACTGACATCGAGAATCAAGCTCGGAAGGACGGAAAGTGTATAAGGACGATCCTTGATGAGACCGGATTTTTTGGGATTTGAATGTGATTATGTGTAGACACCCCATTCTGAACACATCGGATCATACTTATACCACTCTAAGTCTCACTTTGAGTCAAGAAGTAGAAATCCACCATTTCGTCATGTTTCGTTAAAGTTTTGACTAACTACCATTAGTTTGGGACTAAACTGCATACGAGATAACGAGGAAAGGACAAAACTGTCCACAGGAACAATATCTCGCCGCGAGATGGCGTGTCTCGCGCGAGATATCTCCCTCTGCAGATTGCAGACGACAGTTCCCTCGTCGATTTCAACCTCTTTTCGGGATAAAACTTTATCTCTCCGGCCAACCAATGGGAGAGGAGGTCTAGAACCATCTGATAGGGTTTTAACTCTCCACTTCTTCATATCCAACCTCTATAAATACTTGGTGACTTCCAAAGGTCGAAAGGGTCGAAGGTCCTGGACCGCGAATTTACACAACACACACACATTTTGTCATTTTCTTTCCCTGAAAGAATCCTTCAAAATCACCTTAAAACTCACCTCATAGTTTGTTTGTCAACCTTGTTGATAAACAAGCATCAATCTCCAAACCAAGGACCAAGGCGAAGCTCTGTCCGTGTGAAGGGTCGACTCTAAACTTGAGCCGAAACTCTGCCCAAATCACCTCACGCAAGGTAAATCCTAAACTTCCTTCTAATTGATTGTTAGAGTGGTGTAAGTCCATAGAATCTAGGATCGGCCTAGAGCCTCTCCAAATCATGGAGACGGTCTCAAAGCAATCGATCCTACATTCCGTTTGACCTCGTCAAATGGACCTTTATTTGTAGTATTTGAATTCGTTTTTTATTTCTTCTTTTGAAAAACCTCTCTTTTCTTTAGCAAGACCGATCTCCGGATTGGGTGAAATGGATGCCTTCTAAACCTACCCATTTCATAACCTAAGCCCCGAACCCAAATCTCTCAAATGGTTTTTCTATGTTTCCAATCAAATAATATAGGTGGCGACTCATAAAAATAAAAGGAACCAGAATTTCTTTCTCACAACTGACTATATGGAAGCCTTTCCAGTCCGTCTCATCGCAAAGATGGATCCACTGAAATATATCCTAGACAAATCAAATTTGTCTTCGAGACTAGCCAAATGGTACTTCATGCTCGCGGGGTATGATATCACTTACGTCACTCAGAAATCCGTCAGAGGGAGTGTATTCGCGGATCAGTTGGCCGAATTTCCTTGCGACGAAGTGAAGGGGGAAGACCCGCGATTCCCTAATGAGGACATCCTAAGCATAGAAGAAAATAAGTGGCAATTATTTTTCGATGGCGCAGCCAACAAGAGAGGGTTTGGCATCGGAATGTTATTGGTAGACCCTAACGACATCTACACTCCACTAGCAGTACGTCTTGACTTTGACGCCACCAACAATACCGCGGAATACGAGGCTTGCATAGCGGGGCTCGAGGCAGCCCTAGAACGCAACGTGACTGAACTCGAGGTATTCGGGGATTCCCAATTGATCATCAATCAGACATTGAAGAAGTGGAGGGTCCAAGATCCAACCCTTCAAAGATACAGTGCCCACCTCCAAGAATTGGCGCAACAATTTCAGGATGTCTCATTCCACTATCTCCCCAGAGACAAAAATCGGTTTGCGGACGCATTAGCCACACTTGCTTCTTTGGTCGAAATCCCTAAAGGAAAAGCAGTTAAACCCTTCAAAATAACACGGCGTGCAACTCCTGCATACTGCGCCGTTATAGATCTTCACGACTGCAAAGACAAATGGTTATCCAAAGGTGCCGCTGTTGAAAACTCCGAAGGGAAACCATGGTACCACGACATTTGGTATTTCATCCTAGATGGAACCATACCGCCTGAGACAGACCTGAAGACTCAGGTCGCCCTTAAAAGGTTAGCTGCCAATTACGTCATCACTGCTGGCCGTCTATTCAAGAAACATTCCCAAGGAAACCTCCTTTGCGCCACCGAGGAAGAGGCCCAGGAAATAATGGACCATGTTCATCAAGGCATATGTGGAACCCACATGAGCGGAAACATGCTCGCCAAAAAGATCATCAGACAAGGGTACTTTTGGCTGACCATGGAAGCCGACTGTACCAAAATGGTCAAGAAGTGCCACAAGTGTCAGATACACGCCAATCTTCAGCATGCACCGCCTTCCTTGCTGTACCCAATGACTTCACCTTGGCCGTTCTCTACATGGGGGATAGACGTGATTGGAAAGATCACACCCGCAGGAGCCAACGGACACTGTTTCGTCCTAGTAGCCATCGACTATTTCACTAAATGGGTCGAGGCCGCCTCCTACAAAGTTCTGAATGCCAGAAAGGTTGCAGAATTCATCAAGCACAACATCATCTGCCGATATGGGGTTCCACAAGAGATGATATCCGATAATGGGTCACACTTCGAGAAGGAAACCGATCGCCTACTGACCGAGTACAAAATCACGAGACACAAGTCATCTCCTTATAGGCCTCAAACAAACGGAGCAGTTGAAGCCGCGAACAAAACAATCGAGACTATCATCAGAAAAATGGCAGTCACTGGAAAAGACTGGCCCGACAAGCTACCATTCGCACTATGGGGGTACCGCACTTCAGTCCGAACAGCTACAGGAGAAACTCCCTACGCCCTCACATTCGGGATGGAGGCTGTCTTACCGATAGAATTGGAAATACCATCACTAAGAGTTCTCCTAGAAAACCAAGTGAATGAAGTCGGCTGGCTAGAAAGCAGATACGAAGAGCTAGCCCTGTTGGACGAAAGAAGGTTGAAAGCGGCCGAACACACTCAAGCTTACCAAAGAAGAATGGCAAGAGCTTTCAACAAAAAGGTCAAGACAAGGAACATCAGAGTAGGCGACCTGGTGCTCCGTGAGCATCGTCCCGGACCTTTCAACCCGTTAGGCAAGTGGGGACCAAGGTGGATAGGACCCTACATTGTGAAGAAGATATTCTCTGGGGGAGCCCTTCAGCTGGTAGACTTAGACGGAGATCAACTACCGAAGCCGGTCAACATGGACAAGCTCAAGAAGTACTTCGCGTGACTTGGCCCCCTAAGAACAAATCGCTCGCTAGGTTGAAAATCCCGGAAAGGACAACTTAGGCAAAAAATTAGAGCTAGCACAAGAAAAGAAGCCCGCTGGATTGAAAACCCGAAGGGGCGGTCTAGGCAAAAGAAAGGGTGTGCATGAAAAAAAAAAAAAAAAGAGGGGGGCCTTATCTCGCGCGAGATTACCCCACGGCCTGGAGCCATATTTTGTCCTTTTCTCAAAAATGAACTACGTTGGACCTGAGCCTCTTGTTTAATTGATGTAAAAGAGGAACGTAGGCAGCCTTCGGGTTCGGCCTAATCAAATAAATAAATCAAAGTTGTCCCTTTTATTAATCGAATGCGTTTCATTAATGACAATAGGGAAATCCTAACCACAACGACTAATTTGCTAATCTAACAAACTTGAAAAAAATAATACTAATAAAGCAGAAACAATTGATCTATCAAAGCAATCTCTTGGTACTCCTAAAGATCTAGCCTTTCATTGACTTGGTTGGCCGGCGGACATGGTCTCCACCGTCGTCGTGATCCTCCTTGCGCTTTGAGCCTCTCAAAGCAGAACATCCCCCAAGACGGTCAAAAACAGAGTCGAGACGATCAAAGACAGATTCCGACAATCTCTTGAAGACATGAGGCCTATCCAAAGCTTGCGTCTTTCCAGGCATTCCCTTGCCTCGCCTCTCGTACCAATCCCCATCAAGAAAATCCTGAGTTGGATCAGTTCGCACATTAGCAGGATCAGACTGAGCCTCGCTCCTTCGCAAGATACTGCTAGCTACAAAAGAATCTCTTAGCAGTAAAAGCCGCAAATCATCAATCTTCTCTGCACTAGGATGACCGGTATGGAGGAACCAATCCAAATATTTGTCAGACAGGAAGATGCTTGCATTAAAAGTCCGAAGGTTCGACCAACGGTCCCGATTAGTTCCTTCACCCCATGCTTGAGCTAGCACCTGCGCAAACTCTACCCCAATATAAGACACTTCACGAGAAGCTCCTTCGAAAAGATAAGTGTCCTGCTGCTGACCAAACTGACGGAGCACCCGCTTGGGAAAGTAAAAGGAGGAATCTCGCAAACCCGGAAGAACAACCCTGTCAAAACCCTTGGTATTGGCAACATACTTGTTCAACCTCCAATAAGGTGGACACCAGAGAATATCGGCAGTTTCGGTCTTCGCAATCAACTCAGCCCATTCATCCGCTGAAAGATCTTTGATCAACAACTTTCGCGTATGATATGTAAAAGGAGAATATTCCAACGGGGGACCTATCAACTTGAGATGCTCCCTAAGCCAAATAGTCAACAGGAGGGGACTCCCTTGGGTCATGACGCCGATCCTATGCAGCTCATCAAGACCATGAAGGGTCTCACCCAAGATTAGCGGAATAATGTTCCTAGAACGTTTCCTAGCCTGCAGAACAACTTCCACCAGTTGGGAATCGACCAAGCCGTCCCTGCACGTAAACAAAACATCTCCGAAAAGAGAAAGAGCCAGAAAATTCCGCTTATGGACATGAAAAGCGTCATCATCAGAATCACCGCTGAAGCGTCCCGGAAAAGAAGAGCAATCAACCCACTTGCGGTGAACCAACCCATAGCAAGTATCACGGGGATCCCTAACAATTCGTTCAAAGCCTCCGAATGATTCCTATGATACTTAGGAACAGCAATCTTACCAGTCAAAGGCATATCCAAAATAATGGCGAATTCCTCCACAGTAGGCACCATCTCATTCAAAGAAAAATTGAAAAGATGAATAGAGGGATCCCAAAATCGAGCAGCACCCTGCAATAACTTCCAATCCGGTTGGAGGTTCTTCAAAGTGAAAAGAATTCTAAATCCGAATTCTGAGATAAACTTATTGCGAGACCGGTTGCGAAACGACCTTACAAAATCCCTTGATGCTTGCTTGAAAGATGCAATCACTTCAGAGGACAAAGAAAAATCATCGACAATCATGGACGTTGGGGCAATCTCCTTGGAAGCCATGGATCACAGGGTTGAAGAAGAAGACAAGAGTTTCACCCTAACAGGATATCTCTAAAGTTTGAAAGGCTAGAATGAGTTATCTGGCCGGACTACAGGGTGATTTTATAGGGAAAACTGTCAAAATCCTGTTCGAAAAAGGAAGAGATTTCTGCCTGGGTAGCGTGTCTCGTGCGAGACACCTTATCTCGCGCGAGATATCCCCACGGCAAAGCAACAGCAGTTCTACTCAAACAACAATCTAGCCCCGACTTGACAAAGCAAGTCTCGAAAAACCTGCGTGTACAGTTCATAACATGCAATAAAACACCATACTCAGGCTCAAAATTGCGGCCTAACGGCCATTCCATTTCCGAAAACATGGAAAGTCGAGAAAGTTAATTAATTAACCAATTAGACCTAGGATTAGGGGTTAATAAAACCATTATTTGTGCTACCTACTTGTTCCAAACAGGTACCAAAAAGAAAAAAAAATTGTCTGGGCCCACACGGCCAATATGTACAGATAATCAGATAAAGAAAAAGGGGAGGGGATCACGCCATCAAGTCGCTCGAGCCGCCAGCACCTCCGCCATCACCACCAGGGGGGCTACCATCCCTCCTCGACCTCTTGGCTCCGCAAGTAGGGGTCACCGCCGAGGCCACTGTCGAGGCCGCCGAAGAAGCCTTCTGAAACAGCCTCTCGGACAGGTCCGACACCAAAGCCATCAGTCCAGCCATCTTGGTCGCTCCACGGTTGTAGTCGGCCGCGGACAGAGTGACCTGACAACAAAAGGAAAAGAAAACGTTCAGATGAAGTCAGACATATACACTTATATGGACGAATACGAGATATACCTTCTGGAAAAGGACAAAATTGTCCTCGACAATAAGCGTCTACGCAACGTCAAAGTTCAAAATTTTGACACATTTACCCTTGGAAATGATAAACTAGCAAGGAAACGTGGAAAAACCGGTACCGCAAGTCACGGAATGAGTCAAACGTGACATGCGCACAATCGCCCGATACGGCACCAGTCGCCCGAGAACCGAGTGGTCCAAAGATCAACCCAATTCACATGATTCAGAGCCCAGAAAGGTGAATCATCAAAGAAAAAGCCCGGTCCAACGCCCAGACAGGTGGATCGTCATCAAAAAGCCCGGTCCAACGCCCAGACAGGTGGATCGTCATCAGAAAAGCTCGGTCCAACGCCCAAACAGGTGGATCGTCATCAGAAAAGCTCGGTCCAACGCCTAGACAGGTGGATCGTCATCAAAAATCCCGGTCCAACGCCTAGACAGGTGGATCGTCATCAAAAGCCCGGTCAACGCCCGACAGGTGGATCGTCATCAAAAAGCTCGGTCCAACGCCCAAACAGGTGGATCGTCATCAAAAGCTCGGTCAGCGCCCAAACAGGTGGATCGTCATCGGAAAGACCGGTCAGCGCCCAACGGGTGGATCATCGAACCAAAAGCCCGATTCAACGCCCAAACGGGTGAATCGTCATCCCCAACAAAGACAAAAGCCCGATTCGGAGCCCGAACGGCGAATCGTCACAAAAACAACGGGACTCGGAAGGGACCAGGACGGGTAAGCCTTTGTTTTCTAACATATTTCCCGCAGGTTCGGAGCCCAGATAGGCGAATCTTCAGACAGACAGGTATATTCAGAATTGGGTCTTGATTTGATTCCTCAGTATGAATTTACCTTTTCAAAAAATAAAATCTCCTCGATTTTCAAAAAAAACGTTTTTCAAAATACCTAAAGCAACCTTTTCGTGTTTTGGAGTCGAACTACGTTATGGTCCGATTCTCCGATAGAGATACGTAGGCAGCCGTGCGGCACGACCATCCCGATGTTCAGAATGATGTCTTTTCTATCGTCGACATGACTTCTTTCATAAGACTTGTCGCCGAGGGGCTCTGTAGACACCCCATTCTTAACACATTGGATCATACTTATACCACTCTAAGTCTCGCTTTGAGTCAAGAAGTAGAAATCCACCATTTCGTCATGTTTCGTTAAAGTTTTGACTAACTACCGTTAGTTTGGGACTAAACTGCATACGAGATAACAAGGAAAGGACAAAACTGTCCACAGGAACAATATCTCGCCACGAGATGGCGTGTCGCGCGCGAGATATCTCCCTCTGCAGATTGCAGACGACAGTTCCCTCGTCGATTTCAACCTCTTTTCGGGATAAAACTTTATCTCTCCGGCCAACCAATGGGAGAGGAGGTCTAGAACCATTTGATAGGGTTTTAACTCTCCACTTCTTCATATCCAACCTCTATAAATACTTGGTGACTTCCAAAGGTCGAAAGGGTCGAAGGTCCCGGACCGCGAATTTACACAACACACACACATTTTGTCGTTTTCTTTCCCTGAAAGAATCCTTCAAAATCACCTTAAAACTCTCCTCATAGTTTGTTTGTCAACCTTGTTGATAAACAAGCATCAATCTCCAAACCAAGGACCAAGGCGAAGCTCTGTTCGTGTGAAGGGTCGACTCTAAACTTGAGCCGAAACTCTGCCCAAATCACCTCACGCAAGGTAAATCCTAAACTTCCTTCTAATTGATTGTTAGAGTGGTGTAAGTCCATAGAATCTAGGATTGGCCTAGAGCCTCTCCAAATCATGGAGACGGTCTCGAAGCAATCGATCCTACATTCCGTTTGACCTCGTCAAATGGACCTTTATTTGTAGTATTTGAATTCGTTTTTTATTTCTTCTTTTGAAAAACCTCTCTTTTCTTTAGCAAGACCGATCTCCGGATTGGGTGAAATGGATGCCTTCTAAACCTACCCATTTCATAACCTAAGCCCCGAACCCAAATCTCTCAAATGGTTTTTCTATGTTTCCAATCAAATAATATAGGTGGCGACTCATAAAAATAAAAGGAACCAGAATTTCTTTCTCACAACGCTACATTATGACCGGACCATTTCAGGTTGCCTACGTTCCCCTCATTGTGAGGAGCTCAGGTCACCGTAGTTCGGGTTTATCCCGGTTGAAAAGAGAACGAATGTTGAAATTTGTGGATCTCAGGACCTTTGAGGATTTGGAGGATTAAAAAACATGTCCTCCTGGAGTGTCTTCGAAAGACACGGATGCGAAGCCCAGTGGGACATCCACAGCAAGTGTTTACAAAGAAAAATGAAATATGCTCACATGAAGTGTCAAATGGATGGACTGAATTTGCACAATCTTAGATCGATGATTTTGAACCAAGATGGGATAGATTCCAATTTAAGCAAGCAATGAAGCATTAATTTGATTTAGCTCTCGAAGATATTAGAATGAAATTACTATCCGGTAGGGACTGTAGCTGGGTTTCCGGGCTTCGATCGGCCATCGGGTGATTTAGGATATCATGACCTCTTAAGATGAGAGGTCGACTGAGCTTTTAGCTGACTATGCCTCTAAAGATGAGAGGTTGTCTTGCAGGGATGTGTTTAGGACATCTACGGCGATGAAGATTGAGAGGTCAGATTTTGACCTTGGCCAAAGGCAAGGGTAATGGTGATGGGAATATTCTCTAAAAGCGAGAGGATGGCTTGAAATTGATTAAGGTAATGGGAGTATCCTCTAAAATCGAGAGGATGGCTTGGGATTGATTAAGGTAATGGTGAGAGGAAGTCCAAGCTAACGAGAACTTTTGCGAACTTGCGAGAATTCGGGCTCCTTTTTGATCATTGGAGAGCTTCTTGAGGAGTCGGGGACTTTTGCTGAATTGTGAGGATCGACAGTCCTTCTTTTAAAAAAAGCATCCTGAGACGTTGAGGATTCTTGCTGAATTGTGAGGATTTAAAATCCTTTTCTCTCTCTTTTTTTTTTTCTTTCTTTTTTTTTTTTAACTTGGAAGGCCTACTGGGGAGTTGAGGATTATCTTTGTCCTTCCTTCATGGCTTGAGATATTTTGCGCATCGCCGACTCTCGAAGCTAACTTCTTGGGCTTGCTTGGACTTCTCTTAGCATGAATGTTGGCTAAACCGGGTTTCAAAATATGCCGATCTTGAAATGAAATGGTATTGTTTGGTGAGGGTGAGGTAAAGGTTTTCCCTACTGCTTCAACCGCAATTCCTACCGGGTGACCTAAACGAAATTAAGTCTTCATTGTTTGCTTAAGCTTTAAATGAGAAAAGATCCATGCAAATTCATCGAGCAACGAAATGATGAGGATGATGAAAGGGATGTGAGCATATGAGATGCAAGATGGGGAGTTGGTAAGCCCCAATTTGAGAAGGATATCAATTGATTTTCTCACTACGATTAATTTGAATATTAATCATTTCAAAGAATTAGTGGTTGAGCAGCACAAGTGATCATCTAGGATAAAACCATTTCAATTAAGTGTAACGTGGGTGTGCAAGTGATGTCTCGAGTCTAGCAAGAAAAGAAAAAAGACTTATATAAAAGTTAGACATTTAACTACTATGTCCAAAATGGACTAAAACGACAAATGTCTAGGAAGGACTTAGGTGAAAGAGAAAAATACTAGAGCCTACAAAGGTTGACTAAAAGACTATTCATTGGTACTTGAATTTCGAGCCTCAAAAGGGCTCAGTCATCTGCGCTGCAGTTTCGTGGAGGAAGGGACCTTAGGCCCATTAGAGTAAATGACATAGTAGTCAAATCCTCCTGAAGGTTCCCTAAGTATCCCCACACTGGTATCACCAGCTTCGAATTTTTCTTTCAACTTTTGCTGGGAAGAGGCTTTCTTCTTTTTAGGAGGATGATATTCGTTATCCAATCTTGATAGTCCCTCTTGAGGCAGTCGGGGCAGTCACAGATATCCCACCAAATGTGCTCAACAGTTGGGGGTGAATTCGGGGTTTCAGGCCGAGCTGTGCTAGTTTGAGGAGATTTGCTGCTGGGCTTGCTTGGAAGCGAATGGTTGGATTCCGCCGAGTAACGAGAGGCATTAGAAGCCGGGGGAACAGGCACGTATTTGTCCTTCAGGGGAGCCCCAGTCAGTTGGGGGATTGCCAATGTTCCGAAATGACGTGTGGCCTCTTCGATCCAGGCCTGCTGTTCATTCTGGCGTTCCTCGAGAGCCGTGATAGCTAACCACATTTCCTCCGTTGTTTTCAAACCTTCAATCCCTCTACTGATATCTGCAGGACCGGTATCATTCTGAGAGGGGACACCTGACGGCTGTTGAGGCATGCCGAATTGCTCCATCTCTGACTGCTGTTGGGATGGCGGCATTTTGAATTGCTGTTTGGGGGCTAGCCGGCACTTTGTAAGTCGATGGGCAGGAGTTCCGGCGGTGGTGACATAGGAAGCTGGTGGTGGCATCCTGACATATCCGGGACGATTGAGAGTGGGAGGAGGATTTTCTTCCTTCTTCACGGTAAAAGTGCCGTTGGGATTAAGACTGGCGGCCAAACTATGGCTCCTGAAGGCCTCCAGAAGGTTGTCAATTTGTGCTTCATGTCGCAGTCTCATCTGCCCTACCAACTGGATCCAATGCTGGTTTGTCTGAGGGATCTCGGGAGGATAGGTTTGTCCATCATTTTCAAATCCGGATTCGAGATTAATCATCTGGGGATCTTCACTAGTTTCCACATTTTCCTTGGCATGCGAAGGCTCTCCGATTTCAGTCATGTTCACTTGGTTATGGTTCCTTGGAAAATGATTTTTGACTGTATTAGGCCCCTCGGGGACTTCTAACTTTCCTTGCTCTATCAAACCTTGGATTGCCTTTTTCAGGGGGACACAATCATCTGTCAGGTGCCCATGGTACTGATGAAAGGCACAATTCTTGGAGGTATCCAAAGGAGCATTGGGGTTTCTAGGCTGATAATTATCTAAAGGCCGGAGCAAACCTTCTTTTACCAAACCTCTGAAGATATCACTCAAAGGCATCCCAAAGTCTCCCAAGCCTTGGAGCCAGGATCTGGAAGCATCAGGTTTCTTAGGAACAAAGGGAGTGGCATTGTTACAGTCCTGTCCCGAATAGGGTTGGGCAGGAGTCGTGTTGGAGGTGGAAAAAGCTCGGTATCTGTAAGTAGGTGCAACAACTTGCTGTTGATTGTAAGCCCTCTCAAATTTAGCCCCGGAATTGACCATTGTCCACAGATCCGGATAGGGGAAATTGCTAAGTGAGGTCCTTAAATGCGGCTTCAAGCATGACTGGAAGATGTCTAACTGCTCCTCGTCAGAGGGAGGGATGGCCATTTCACTGAGCTTCAAGTTCCACCTTTTATAAAAATCCCCAATATTCTCATCAGGGCGCTGCATCGTTGTCTGTAGGTCAACTCTGTTTGTCTCCCATTCCAAGTTGGCTTTATACTTATTTGTGAAAATGCGTGTCTGTTCCCAAGTAGCCCTAGCTTCAGGCTTCAATCGAAAGAACCATTTCAAAGCTCCTGATTTCAAAGAGAGACTGAAGTAGTCGGCCAACTGCTGGTTTGTGCATCCCTTAGCTTTCATTGCCAAAGTATAGGTGTCCAAGTGAGTTTTAGGGCACGCATTCCCGTCAAACAAGTCGAGATTGGGCAACACGAACTTGTGAGGCAGGTGTATAATGGAGTCGGGATCTGTAAGCCGAAGAGCAGTGTTCTTTTTGACAGTCAATTCAGCAAGCTGCGCTTTCATTTCCTTGTATTGCTCCATAAACCAGGCCAAATAGGGATCCAAATGTGGAGCAGAAATGCCTGAGCCGATATTTGAGCTAGGAAGAGGGCTAGCTGTTGGTGGTGCACCGGTGGAAGGAATACCATATCCCGGAGCATAGGTGAAAACCTGTCCTTGGCCCAAATTACCCTGGGGAGTGTAGGTAGGAGCTTGGGCAAAGGGATAGAACCCAGTGGCTTGCTGTCGGCTTCCAATTGGCAGAGAAGGTGGAGGCAGACCTGAGGTAGCCGGATAGCTCGGGTTTCCAGAGTGAGACTCATAAGTAGGCTTAAATGTGGGTTGCTGTCCCTGGTTGTTGAACTGCGTGGATGGCTGTGGAGAGGGTATATAACCTGGAGGATACTGTGGTCCTGGTAATTCTGATGAGACCGGGACAGGGGCTTGGTGGCCCATTGAACCCTGAGTGAGAAATGGGTTTGTGGGTGCTGGCGAGGTGTTAAGAGCGGCTGAACCAACATCATTTTGAGGAGGGGCTCTGGCTATTGCCCTAGACCGAAGCTGTGCCGGCGACATTCCAAGCTATTCTTTGTGGTACCACTGGCTGTCTTTGCGAAGATCCGAGCCGATTGGTCCCAAACGAGGCGGGATCCCAACTTGCCGTGGCATTCCGAGGTACCCCCAACCATGGGAAGACATTCCGTGCGATTTTGTCCCCACCGAGGAAGCTATGGCGGCTTGTCCCGTCAGGCTGCATGGATCCGGTAGTCTGTAGTTGGGGAGCTGGCTGACCCAAAGATCGAGGAGCATGGGCCCTAGTAGTAGTACCATAGGAGGTTGGTGGTGGCATTCTGGAGTAGTCAGGGCGACCAAGATTGGGATTGGGGTCCTCCTCTTCTTCTACGGTGAAGGTGCCATCGGGATTGAGACTGGTGGCCAAACCATGGCTCCTAATAGCCTCCAGAAGGCTATTCATCTGTGCTTCCTGTCGCAATCTCATCTGTTCGGCTAACTGATTCCACTGCTGTTCTGTTTGGGGAGTCCCGGGAGGCGGAGTGGTGTTGTCCCCATCGTTACCAGCTGATGGAGACATTCTGAAACTCGGAGTCGGAACAAATGGTTAAGCTGACGATGTGCTTGATTCTTCCCAACTAATCAGACGGTGACCCGGCGCCCGAAACCAAGCTTTGTGAGGAGCTGCGGGGGAAAGACACGAGGGTTCAGATATTTGGGAATGAAGGAGGGTAAGTGTTTGGGCTTAGGGCTCATGCAACATGCAGTTATTTGTTCTTGTTTACTTAAAACATGTTTTATTAAAACCTAAGCGGTTGGAAAAGATTGCTCTTCTTTTTTCCTTTTTAACTACTCTAAGTCCTGGTTCAGTGGGACCCATCACTACGCCTGCGGACCCTCAACCTGTAACCTCGAACAAGGGTTTCGTAGAACAAGGGTTTCGTAGGGCAAGATCATGTTGAGGGCTCTACGAAAAGTCGGCATGACCTTGACTGATAAATGTCCATAATTGATCTTGGTCGTCGGTTAGGCCGTAATTAGACATGGAATAATCGTTAATCCTTGATGACTCAGTGTCATGCCGGGAGTCGATGCATAAGTTATGCAAGTCAAAGTCAAGGCGCCAGTCAAGATCTGGTCGGAGTCTATAACGGAAAACCGGCATGACTTCGACTGATTAGGGGCTCCGAAAGATATTGACTTGGCGTGCCGACTAAGGTTTGACTGGCACGGTGTATACACAGTCAGGGCACGACACGGACCAAACTAAAAACCAATCGGGTTTCGGACAAAGTGTGTCACGGACAAGTGCATGGTCGACACGAGGCTCCAAGGGATGTTTGAGTAGTCCCGTGCTCGCACCGAGAGGCATAGTAAGGCCAAACGGGCTTCTACTGGGATTTTCCCGGGTTAAGGACGTAGTGTTCAGTGTAAGGCCAAGTGCGCGTAGTGTGCGGCAGTCTATCTTCTTTTTTTGAGTAAAATAGAAATTTTCACATGTGTTTTAAGAGCATGATGCATGCAAAAAATTTTGAAAATGATTTTTTTTTTGATTTTTTTTAATTTTTTTTTTGAAAGCAAATAAACACATAAGCACATAAGCACAAAATTCAACAGTTAAGGAAACGGATCCGATAGTCAAAATTTTGATTTTTTCGGGACAGTCAAATCAACGCAAAAATGGGGGAAACACACACACACACACACAAATGGTTTCAAATGTCGGGACGGAAGTTTGACCCACAAAAGCTTTTTTTTTTTTTTTGTAAAATGATACCGGTACGTGGCTTTGTTAGACCATAATTTATCTCAAGCTTCGGGTTAGGAAGCGGTACGGGAAGCTTAATGGTTTCCACCAATATACCAAATACCATTTTTTTATTATATATATATATATATATATATATATATATATATATATATATATATATATATATATATATATATATATGTATATTTTTTTTAAAAGATAAAGCTTATTTTTAAGTCCTCAGCGGAGTCGCCACTGTGATGTACCCGATTTTTATTATTTTTAAAAAATCAACGGAGTCGCCACGCCGTTTTTAGTTTAAGGGCCAAAACTTTGAAAAATGCCCAAAAATGAGAGAAGTGAGTTCGGAGGTCACGTTACACTCCGGGAAGAACGATTAGCACGTTCACCCGGAATGCCTCGTAAACGAGTCTTCCAAACTTGAAACCATTTGTATGTGTGTGTGTGTGTTTTGAAAAAGGGATTTTCTGGAAATAAAAGTTTTGACTGGACTGGACTGGACTGAAATTACTCAAAACAGTGTGCTTCTGTGAATGAAAAGAAACTGGAAACAAAAATATCTGCCTGTGACATTCATGTCCGCGCGGATAAGGCAGTAGGGTTCCCTTTTGGCAGCTTTCCAGTCTGATTCTGTAATTTCCAGAAAGTCAACTGGATTTACAGAATCAGAACAGGAGTTGCAACAGAAAATGTAAAATAAAAGGATTTTTTGAATTTTTCATCCATGCTTGTCCCCACTTTCCTTAGGCTTTGATTAGTGATCACTAAACATGATTAGTGGTGATCTACTATATCAAGCCATCATTAGGGTACATTAGGACTTGGAAGCACTTCATTTGCTTGGGATGGGGGTTTAACATGAAAGTAAATTTGATAAAACAAGAAATAGGTCAAGATGTATCAACTTTTAGAGGAAGATCTTCTAAGGTGGTCATTAAGATGACCATCCTTGAGATCTATACTCAAGTGTATCTCATACATCTTGTGTGACCTAATTTGTGAATCTTAAGGATGTTCATCCATGGAAATGGTTCCAAGGTGAACATCTTAGACTAGGGAAGGGACATTTGCAAGGAAGTAAACAATTTAGACCATTTAATATGATCATCCATGGAAATTGATTCCAAGATGACCACATTTTGGGTCAAGTAAGCAAGTAAAGACTAATAATGTAAAAAGGCATGGAAATAAAGATGTGGACCATTTAATGTGATCATCTATGGAGATGAACTCCAAGATGACCACATTTTAGGTCAAGAGATCAAGTAACAAACAAGAACTAGTTCATGTAAAGGGACAAGGGAAATACATAATTTAAAGTGTGGATCCTTGTAGAGAATCATCCATGGAAATGAGTTCCATGGAGATCCTCTTGGATCCTAGGACAAAGGGGAAGGGGGATGAACAAAAAGCAAGTAGAATCACATCATGGAGAAATGAAATTCATACATGAACAAAGGAGATTTAAGTAGGGAAAACAAGGGTTTTACCAATGTTTCTTGGGTTTGTGTTTAGAGTTTGAAGGATTTCAAGGCTTAGAAGTGGTTTTGGAGTGGATTTGAGGTTGGATTTGGTGTTAAATTGGAGTTGTGGGAGTGTTTTAGGCTGTTTTGAGGTGGGATTTCGGCATAGTAACAGTAGGGAATGGTGTTTGTTGATGTTAAAACTGAAGGAGAAAGGCTGAATTTATAATTTGTCTGGAGCGTCATTCTTGTCCGCGAGGACAAGATCGAGCCTCATTCTTGTCCGCGCGGACAAGATCGAGGGCGTGCCTGAATTGCAGAAAAGCAGTTTTGGCTGTTTCTTATTTGGTAAAAAAGGTGATTTTCCTTGGAAATGATGGATTTCCAGCGAGGCAATTGTCCATTTTTTATTCCTAAGAGGTCCTTCCTTGTTTAAATTGCCTTAGGAAATGACCAAAATGCCCTTAAATCTTTATTTGACATGGAAAACGTTAAATTGGACTGAAGGAACATTGGCGGTTCAGATTGGGACACTTACAATCCCAGCCCAGAAATCAAGCCTTAACACCATCAAGAATCATTGTGCTCTCCATCTCATAGATCTAAAGAGCCTTGATCTTGTTCTCACACACACACCTCATTTGTTTAATCACATAGATTATTCATTTGAGATACACTGGTTATAGTCTAGGATTCGATCTTTATAGAATAGATTTTAGATCTGAGTTTGAATACTTTGTATTTTGTATTCTCTCTCATACTCAATATAAAATCTAAATCTTAGAAAATCCAAGACTAACCATCTTGGTAGTGGACGTAGATCGTTTATCGTTTGAACCACTCCAAATATTGTGTTCTTACTTTTCTGCATTTATTATTTCTTGTGCTTATTAATTATCTATCTTTTTCTCTGTTTGATCTTAATTGTAGTTATCCTTAATAGTTGTATTTGGAGTTAACATTGTCAAACCTCACTTTTAGGTTTATAACTGCTCACAAAACTGCACTAAAACCGCTTTGCAAAACCGCCTCTCCAAAAGCGCTTTGTAACTCTATTATTTCGCTGTGCATTTTACATCTCTACTTTCAGTTTATTATCAATTACAAGCGATTTTGTAAGACTAGAGGTTTAGTTTTTAAAAGAGGGCGGAAAATTTGTAACATCTATTCACCCCCCCTCTAGCTGTTTTTCACCCTTGTTGCCACCTTTGGGACCAACACTTTGATACACCTTTTCAAGGTGATCTTTGAATAAGTGACTCCACGCCTTTTCGGGGCACTCCCTTATTCTGATATATCATGATAATCAACTACTTCATCAAGTAGGGTATAAATGTCTAAGTCCTTTTTAGGGGCTAGACTAATTCATTTAAGTCCTTTTCAGGGACTAATCTTTCTAAGTCCTTTTCAGTCAGACAAAGCTAAACATATCATTATTCAACAGATATAGCAAGTTCCATACAAGTATTCATAGGTACAAGAATAAACAAAGCACTTTAGCAATTTCAATTACTAGGGATACTCATTGAACAAGTACACATCAAGGATAAGACATTCAAAAGACGATCAATCGAATGAATATTTAGAAATAACTACCGGCCACTTGGTAGCATATACTTTACAAATCAAGGATTCCTATCACAAGGGATTGAAAACATTCAAGCTATAGAACGTAATCCCTTACCTCGATTTCTTGCACGACCTTGCAATTACTCCTCACAAGAATCTACAATCATGCAAAAGGTTTTCTTAGGGTGAAAGAAATTTCTTATTTACTTAACCCGTAACTATTTTCCATAGCTTTGTTAACCTATGAGTTATTCTTTTTTTAACTCCTCTAAAGGTTAACAGTTTACCCTCTTTTAGGTTTACCATATTGCCCCTAGGGTTTCTAGGATCTAAACCCTTTGAATTCTTCTCAATCTAACTTACACACATTAATCTCACCTTTTCCAGCACACACAACCACACACAAACATACACTAAACCCTAATACACACACACACATGGCAGACCACACACACATGCACACACTCTACACATACACCGCACACACACGCACACAACACACACACACACACACACACACACACACACACACCCAACACACATATGGCACACACACAGCCCCTAACCCTAATACACACACACACGGCACACACTACCCACACACACATCACACACACACACACACAACTCATACACACAAAACCCTAATTTCATTCACAAACCCTAGCATGGCCTATTTAGATTAACACCAAACAATTCCCATGCCCAACCCTAGTCATGATCAACAATGAAAAGGTTTAATGATTTATAACATAGCATACTGATTTCCCAACCCTAATCTCACTTTTAGACTTTTAGGGGTTTTCTAGGGTTTTCCATCTTAAAAACGAAAACAAGAAGAGTTGTTCTTACTTTAGTCTTGGTCCTCAAACACACAATAATGGAGTTCTTCCTCCTTCTTCTTCCTCCTAGCCGGCCGCTCTCTCTCTCTCTTCTCGGTTACTCTCTGGCGCCGCCTCTCTCTCTCTGTCCGCTCTCTCTCTCTCTCTCTCTCTCTTTTCACAATTTAAAATAATATGTGGCCCTAGGTTTAGGAAGGTTAATATTTATAGCTGGGTTCTAAATCCTAAGCCCAAAACAATTCAAGTCCAAGTCAACCAAGGAAATCCAATTTAGGTAACCTAAGCCCACTTACCTAGTCCATCTAGGAAAAGAATAAATAAACAATTAATTAAATAACACAATTAATTAATTTAAAGAAATGAATATTTAATAAATAACTAAAATAAATATTAGGGTTATTACACTCTGTCTTATAAATTTAAGCCGAGGAGGGATCCTTACCCAACAGTGAAGGACCTTCCAAATGGTCAGACGTCAGATAGTACAAGTTGATGTGATCTAGGATCTCAATCCAGCCGTTGAACAAAACAATATTTGGGTTCCAAACGTTAAGCCGATCTATCCTAAACCGAGTAGGATATCTCACATCGGTTTGAGGCGACTGGTATCTCATCAAAATCTCCCCAATTTCACTTAGAGACAACATCAGCCAAGGGCCATCGATTCGCTTATAAACCCTAAGGTTTTTGGTGCGATAATAGTAAAGGGCATTTGGATTACACCTCCATGTGCATGCCATTTCTAAAATACGAAGAAGGCACAAGGAAACACTCAAGAAAAGCTTCATAAAAAGTACAACAATGGCGGCTCAAGAACAAGAATACCAAGAAACCCAGAAATTCAAAATACAAAAGCATAAATAAAGAAGAAAGGAAGAAATTATACCTTAAATCAAAGTTTGACGAAGAATAAACGGATGACATCAAGTACAATGGCTCAAATCTGGGTAACAGAATCACGCAATCAAGAACACGAAAATGCAGTTTGAAACCTTGCTATTTCTCTCTCAAACTCAAAGGGTGATAAAAGCTTGAAATTGTTTTGGGTTTTGACTTTTATACCCCAAATACGAAACGGGTACGGGTCAAAACTGGGTAAAGTGATGCCAACTGTTCCAAGCATTAAATGCTATAGTGGGTTACTAAGGCGACTGTCAGACATCGTGCGGCGTGCCCTATCATTATACGACTTGAACCGGCAGAATATGAAGTGCCTCGTGACTCGTGGAAAACCCGTTCAAATTTGTTTAAGCCGAGGTAGAGCACTACTTCCTCCTCGACATAGCCAAGCTAGGAAGTCGGGGGCCACTGAACGGTATAAACTGAGGTACGAACGTGGATCCGTGATCGGGCAAGGTCCAATGGATTTGACCCAAAATATAATCCATACAAGTCTCATTTATGAAAAAGGGAGTGAGCCTTCCCTACCTTTGCTCGTATTGCCTCCTCGTCATTCGCCTATGTCGACCTAGACATAGCAGGCGCATAATGACTAAGGCCCAACTAAGATCCTATGCCGACGAAGCATCACATCATCTAAGCCGAGGAAGGCAACCCTCCAAGGCCGAGCAAGGCTCCCCTTGAAGACGAGGAACCCCTCCTCGACTATCAACAAAGCAAAAATGGGCTTCCCCATTCTCCACCTCTCCTCTTCGGCATAATCTAAGCCGACCAAGCAATACAAGCCGAGGAGACTTCTCACCGGTGCACGTGCAGACTGTTATTTACCAATCCTACTCTAATAAGGACTATGAACAGTTATAATCCTCTTAGGATTATAACCTTATCTCACACAAATTCTTATCCAGAAAGTACTGAACAATTATAATCCTCCTTGGAGTAAAATCTTATCTCCATGCATTCCTATCCAGCAAGGATTATACAATGCTATGCCTATATATACAAGCCATAATTCACATTATTTTAGTAACGCAACTTTTGACTCTAAACTCTTGTCAATTGATTTCTCTCTCTAAAGGCAAATACTTACTCTCACGCCGAAGGGCCTTCGCCGGTGAAGCCTCGACTAAGTTTATGTGTTTGTTTATTTTTTTCAGGCTATTCAATCGCCAGGATACAACCTGCTACTGGATTTGGGCTGATCCGAACGTTTTAGGCATCATCAGGTGATATTATAAAAAACACATTTTTTTTCTAAAATTAATGAAAAACCATTTTTATACTGCCACTGAATAATACATTAACTGACGCTCTTCACACTGACACTTTTTTATACCAACACTGCACTTTTTTACCCTACACTGACACTCTTTTATAATGACACTTAATAATACATGCACCGACACTTTTTACACTGACATTTATTTACACTAACACTAGCACTTTTTAACACTAATATTGACACTTTTTTACGCTGACACATAATAATACATAAAATGACACTCTTTACACTGGCACTTTGTTACACTAACACTGACACTTTTTTACACTAACACTGATACTTAATAATATATGCACTGACACTCTTTATACCGGCAGTTTGTTACACTAACACTGACACTTTTTTACACGGATACTTAATAATACATGCACTGACACTATTTACACTGGCCCTTTGTTACTCTAACACTGGCAATAGCGGGGGAATCAAAATACGTTTTTTCTAAGATTAGGAAAAAACGCATTTTTTTTTAAAGATTTTGACTTATTCATATGCATCTCTAAAAATTGTTATTAGTAATTTTTAGAATTGTAGGAATCGTCAGATGTGTTGTGGTCAAAATTTCATCGAATAGACCATGAACGTTAACATGTGACAAACTTCCTCGGAAAGAGGGAGTACTAACAATCCATCAATTTAGATTCTTTTAGGATGAACATGAAGTCAAGTCAGCACTAATAATTCAGATTGTTGAATCACCATTGAACAGTATAAACCGAGATACGAACATGGGCTTGCTCGAGCTGGGCCCAAAAGGATTGGGCCATAAACATAATCCAATAATACAAGTGTTATGGCCGAAGAACATCTTCCTCGTATGCCGAGGAACATTCACCTCGGCCTTATATCTTCATACTTGGCTCGTCATACGCCGAGATATCAAAAATGACGAGGAGCGAAAAGTTCTTACCTCGGCATTTAATCATAGTACGGGGAGACAAAATCATTTATCCCGGCATATCCACATCCCGGCCAACCACCAAATGACGAGGAGGCAGAATCATGTATCTCAACTTATATGCGAATGCCGAGATAAAACATTCTTGCTCCTCGGCGTTCCGGCTAGCTGATTACACAGTCCTTATCAAACAAGGATTCTACAGTCGTGATCCAATCAGGATTACAATTACCAACACCAATTCAAGTCAAACAATGACTCCTTAACAAGATATAATTCTCTTGGGATTATACCTTATCTCTTGATAAGTTCACTTCAACATGGATTCTATCAATCCATCCCTATAAATACATGCCCTATGGCTCATTATTTGGTACGTTACTTTTTACAATACAAAAACTCTGTCAATTTAGTTTCTCACATACAAACCGTGAACTTACTCTCACGCCGGAGGGCCTTTAGCCGGATCCGCCCCGGCTTAGTTTACGTGTTTTCTCTTATTTTCAGGCCTTGCAATCACCGGAGTATTCATCGCTTGGATTTGGGCTGATTTGACGATTTTGGCATCATCAATTGGTTCCATTGCTGGGAAATCGATTCAAACACCCTTTGTTTGGCCTGGAAAAAGCTCGCTAAAAGCCAATTTTCTTATCAGAAATCTGCTAGATTTCAACGGAATTTCTTGTTCCGTTTAGGCTCTGTTCTTGAAACCGCCGAATTCTGCAAAAATTCGGCCGGAATCTGCAAATTCGCGTCTGAAGCGAATTTTTGGCCTGAATTTTTTGCGTTGGAGAAATCGCAATTGGCTGTTTGTTTGTGGTCAAAATTTGCCCTAATTTTTGCCAGAAGTTTGGATCTATTGGAAATCGTGATTTTTGGGAAATTTGCACTTGTTAATTTATTGTTGATTTGCAATGGAAGGACAATCTACAAGTGTAACTGCTGAGGAACAAACCCAAGTGAATGGGGTGAACACAGGTGCCGAGGAGCTACCTCCTCCTCCTCCTCTACCTCAGCCAGACGCCCCTCCTCTCCTCGCCATGACTCTTCGTTCCAAGGGACAGGTGAATGCCGAGGGAGAGGGTGCTGAGCTTCCTCGTCCTACTCGTCCTCGTGGGAGGCAAGTGGGAAGGAAGAAGACAAAGAATGCCGACGTCGGTCAAGCAGGAGGAAATTAACCCATTGAACGACGCTCTTTGTTACATAAACAAATGGAGACGTTGCAAAGGATGTATGAGACACAAGCTGCTCTTTTGCAATTGGACCCAAATCATTCCATGGCTGAATTCAAGATGCCATCTATGGGCAATCCTCTTGGAAGGGAACAAGGTGAGCAACGAGTTCCTCCCCTCGGACCTGCTGAACCACCAAAGCAAGCTCCCCGAGAACCTACCCGTCCTCGGCATGACAGTAAGAAGAAGGATCAGGTGGTTGACCTAAGAAGTCACTTAACTCCTAGGGAAGATGAAGTAAACTCCAGGGACCTAAGGATGAGACTCAGCTTGAACAGGCGCCTGTCCCCTGCTCGTCTCGTCATGGCACCTAAGCGTCCCATGTCACCTCGATCTCGTCGACCAGATTCTCCTCGACCTCGTCGACCAGATTCTCCTCGACATCGTAGACCGGATTCTCCTCGTCCTCGGCATCGAGAGTTTGTGCGGCCTAGAACTCCCGAGCCGTATAGAATGATATTGGGTGGTCACGACTTGGAACAAAAGAAAGACAGAGCGCAATCTAAGAGACGTGACAGCCACCGAAACGACGAGGGACACAGTAGGGTAAATGGTTGTTCCAAGGACAAATCGACCTGCAGCTCCCAGTGAAGCACCCGCTCTAGCAGCGACAAGGGAGTGGAAACCAAACAATGGGAGCTATTAAAACAAAGACTTGATGGCATGGAGATGGGAAAGAAATTTGATGAGGATGATTTTGATTGGGCAACTCGTCCGTTCTCCTTGAGGATAACATCGGCACCACCTAATCCTCACCTTAAGATCCCTAATTTTGAAAAATACAACGGAACCACGGACGCAAAGGACCATGTGCAAAGTTTTGAACAAACCATGAACCTCCTCACGGTAGCTGATGACATGCTTTGCAAAGCTTTCGCGAGCACCTTCTCCGGAACAGCCCTGACCTGGTTCCGTGAACTGAAAAAAGGTTGCATCGATAGCTGGAGAGGCATGAGGAGGATGTTTCTAAACCACTTTGCCACGGCCGGGAGGAGAAAGATGAGATTGACTGACCTTGCCAATATTGAGCAAGGAAAGGGAGAGACCACCCTTAGCTACTACAACCGGTTCCGAAAAATGGCAGACCAAGTCGAAGAGAGCCTCACTGATAGGGAGGTCATTGTTTGTTTCAATTCTGGATTGAAATATGGTCCCCTCATTTATGAACTCTCCGCCCGGGAGCCCAAGTCCAAGTCCGAGTTATACCATGTGGCATACGCTATTGCTATGGCCGAGGACAAAAGCAAGAAAAGAGGATCCGACAAGGCGGAAACAGAAGCGACGGGCACTCGCCAGAATGATAATGGGAACGGTAAGGGATCCAAGGGGAAGAACAGAACAAGAGGCACAGAGAAACCTGAGGTGTTCACCCCCCTAACCAAACCCATTTCAGAAATCATGCAGCTAGTAAATCTTCCACCTCCCCATCCACTAAGTGATAAACCAAAGTACCCTCGTGACGCTTCAAAATACTGTGATTTCCACAAAGACAATGGCCACACCACGGATGGCTGTTGGGCCCTCAAGAGGATAATACAACGGTGGGTCGACGAGGGAAAGCTGGACCGCTATGTCATGAAGAAGGATGGAAAGCGGAAGCGAAAGGAGGAGGAAAGTGAAGATGACGACAAAAGTGAAGACGAAGAACGTAGGCCTCCCAGGGTCAAATTACATGTGATCCGTGAAGAAGTTACTTTCACCAGAAAGCTGAGGGACCAGATCCATGAACTAAGCAAAGTGTACCACGTGCCTGCTTGGATTCATAAGGCGGAAGAGGTCATCAGTTTTTCACCCAACGAACTGGCAGGGAGCCGTGCTGCCCGTGAATAACCCTTGGTGATAAAGGGTCAAATTGACAATGTGGAATCGGAAAGATTACTTGTGGACACGGGGGCCTCCCGTGACATTCTGTATTATTCCGCTTTCCAACAGATGGGATTGAAAGACACTGTACTGGAACCATATCATGGTAGGCTCGAAGGATTCACCAACCATAAGGTTGGAGCTAAGGGGACCGTGGAACTAGAACTTGAAGTCGGTGAACATCCCTTCCTAGCCAAGGCCACAGTCAATTTCGTAGTCATGGATTTGACTAGTGATTATCATGCAATCATAGGCATTCCAAGTCAAGCTAAACTTGGGATGGTGACCTCCCTTCCCCACCAACGAGTTAAATTCCCCACTCGTGCTGGAATTGGATGTGTGAGGGCAACCCCCAAAGACTTCTTGGAACATGTCGTGAAGAGCAGAAAGAAATCCAAAAGTGTGGAGATAGATACCCCCGAGGAAAACATCAAGATCTCAAAGTCTCAGAAAACCACCGAAACTAGCTCCAGAATGAGCTATATCCGTGAGGTGCCTGATGAGGAAGAAGAGCCTATGGTCCTAGAAATTGCAGATGACCAAGGCATAGTCCTACCTGTACCCGAGGAAGAGCCTATGGTCCAAGAAATTGCAGATGACCAAGGCATAGTTCCGCCCGTCTCCGAGGAAGATCCTATTCTCATCAACGGCCATAACTCGGGGGCCAACCATGACCTAGGGAAGGTCAATCTTCCCGATGTTGATAAACTTATGGAGGAAGAAGGCCTCAATGTGAACGACAACGAAGGGAGGAGAATTAGAGAAATTATTATCGAGTCTCTAGAATTTCGAGACGGTCCTGAAATGAAGCCTGTAGATGAGCTGGAAGCGGTAGTCATAAATTCTGACTATCCTGAACAAAAAATTAAACTCGGGGGCCAACTATCTCCAGAAGAGAAAGAAAGAATCATCTCCCTCTTGAAAAGCAGTCTTGACGTCTTTGCTTGGAGAGTCAAAGACATGAGGGGGATCAATGAAGAAGTAGCCCTCCACCGCCTAGAGGTTGATCCTTTGGCGAAAACCATATCTCAGACAAGGAGAAACTTTGCAAGGGACAAGGAGGAAGCTATTAAGGAAGAGGTGCAGAAGTTACTTAGCGCCGGAATAATTCGTGAAGTCAAGTACCCCATTTGGTTGGCCAACGTAGTTATGGTGAAGAAGCAAAATGGGAAGTGGCGTATGTGTATAGACTTCACCGATCTGAACAAGGCTCGCCCAAGGACAGCCTATCCTCTCCCTGCACTGACAAGTTGGTTGACTCCATTGCTGGACACCGAACTCTCATCTTCCTAGATGCCTATTCAGGCTATCATCAGATAAAAATGGCGGAAGAGGACATCTAGAAGACGGCCTTCCAAACACCTGGGGGAAATTACTGTTACATCATGATGCCCTTTGGGCTCAAGAACGCGGGTGCCACGTACCAACGAATGGTGAACAAAGTATTTGAAGCTCAAATAGGCCGCAACATGGAAGCTTATATTGATGACATGGTCATAAAGACCAAGGAGGGCAGTCACGCTCCTGACCTGGAAGAAACAATTAACAACCTCCGAGCTAATAACATAAAGCTGAATCCAAGAAAGTGCGTATTTGGAGTAACGGCGGGAATGTTCCTAGGCTTCATGGTATCTCAAAGGGGAATAGAGGCCAACCCTGAAAAAATCAAGGCACTCATCGACATGAAGGAACCTACCACCATCAAGGAGGTTCAAAGATTAAATGGAAGAATAGCGGCCCTTGGAAGATTCATCGCCAAATCTGCCGAAAAGTCACTGCCCTTCTTCAAGGTATTGAAGGGTACCAAGAGCTTCTCCTGGACTCCCGAATGCTCTGAAGCATTCCTCCGATTGAAGAAGTACTTGGGTTCCCCTCCCTTGCTCAGCAGTCCGACTACCAGTGAGATGCTATATGTCTTCCTAGCTGCCACTGATCATGCTGTCGCAGCTGTCCTAGTTTGGAATGACGAAGGAATTCAGAAGCCCATCTACTACGTCTCTAAGGCACTGTCCGACGTGGAAATCAGATACTTTAATGTGGAGAAGATAGCGTACGCGCTAGTCATTGCATCAAGGAAATTACGTGCCTATTTTTCTGCACATCCTATCACCGTCTATACGTATGAACCACTGAAGAAGATATTACATAAGTTGGACGGCTCCGGACGTCTCCTTAATTGGTCCATCGCTCTTACCGAGTTTGATATCACCTATCAACCAAGGAAGACCCTCCTGGCATAGCCTTTGGTTGACTTCATGGTCGAGACTGCCTTTATGGGTGAGCATCTCCCCACCTCCCGGAAGCAAAACGCACCGGAGGAAAAAGACTCTCCCATTGAACTCCCATCCAACTGTTGGATCCTGTATACGGACGGATCAGCTACAAAAGAAAGAAGCGGAGCTGGAATTGTACTAGCAAGCCCGGAAGGAGAGTACACTGTGCAAGACGCTATCCGTTTCAAGTTCCCTGCCTCCAACAATCAAGCAGAATATGAAGCTCTGATATTTGGTATTGAGTTGGCCTCCTTCTACGGAGCAACTAAGGTGGCGGCTTTCTGTGACTCCCAACTCGTTGTCAAACAAGTAAAGGGAGAGTATAACACGCAAGACCCCACCCTTACCAAGTATAGAGACCTGGTCCTGGACATGACAAAGAAGATGGAATTTTTCGAACTCAAGCAAATAGGCAGAGAAGATAACCAAGTCGCAGACGTTCTATCCAAACTAGCAACCATGGACGTGTCTACATCTAATACCAGTCCATATGTAGTTTATGCCGAAGAACCTGCGCATGAAAGACTACAAGTCATGCTCCTAGACGAAGAGGAGAGATGTTGGATCGATGACTACATTGAGTACATTGAGAAGGAGAAAATCCCTGAGGATGAAGCTCAAGCTAAGCTTATCAAGAAGAGGTCCCCAAGGTTCGTTGTGATGAATGGAGTCCTCTACCGAAGATCTTTCACGAAGCCCCTGCTAAGGTGTGTCTATCCCAAGGAAATTGAGAACCTCTAGGCAGAAGTACATGAAGGTGTTTGCGGCGGACACCCGGGGGCCAGAACCTTAGCTGAAAAATCATATCGCTAGGTTACTACTGGCCAAACCTAAGGGAAGACGCGCACGCCTACGTTAGAAAATGTGACAAATGCCAAAGATTCTCCGACATTCCTAGACTACCAGCAGTTGAACAAACACTTGTAATACCTACGTGGCCGTTTGATATGTGGGGGATCGACATCATCGGACCCTTCCCTCCTGCTCGTGGTAATTGCAAGTACGTCATAGTAGCTGTTGATTATTTCTCCAAGTGGATAGAAGCAAAGGCATTGGCCAAGATAACGGAAGAGAACGCAATCAACTTCGTTCACGACAACATCTGGTGCAGATTTGGCCTTCCACATACAATTGTCTCCGATCATGGACTACAATTTTCTACAGCATTCACTACAGAATTGGGAAGGGTCAAAGTCCGCCATGCAAAGTCCTCAGTTAGCAGACCCCAAGGCAACTGTCAAGCAGAAGCTGCCAATAAACTGGTCCTAACCGCCCTTACCAAGAACCTTGAGGGACGCGAGGGTAGATGGTTGTACGAACTTCCCCTAGCCTTATGGGCTGTTCGCACAACCACCCAGGGGCCAACCGGGGAAACCCCATTCGCACTGACCTTTGGTTCTGAGGCTATGGCACCAGCTGAGATGGCCATCCCCACTGTGAGAAACTCCCACTATGATGAACAAGTCAACAAGGTTAATAGGCTCTTAGACCTAGATCTGATAGATGAAAAGCGACTAGCTGCACAAATGAGGATGGTAAATTACAAACAAAGGACCAAGGCATATCATGACAAGAGGGTCATCAGAAGAGTATTCCAAGTTGGCGATTGGGTACTTAGAAAAATCGAGGCAACTGGTCGGAAGGCAGAACAGAACAAGCTCTCCCCAAACTGGGAAGGCCCCTATATCATCACTCAAGTCATTCGAGAAGGGACCTACAAATTGAGAACCAAGGAGGGGAAAGATCTCAAGCATCCGTGGCACTCCGACAACCTTAGAAAATATTATCACTAGTCTAGTTTATTTTGCAGTAGATTAGTTTCTTGTTTCCTGTCTTTTGTTTCTTTTAGTTGATAGGATTGCAGTTCGATGTAATCACATTTCAGTCTTACGAAAGCAGTTTCTTTCAACATGCAAAGCAACTATCAACTCTTCACACCAACACCAGAAGATGAGGATCTTATCCCCAACTCTTCAAAACATACACCTTATATCTTGACAAGGGTCCGCCTTGACTCAACGACTATAGGTTCCCAACAGCCTAGACCGAGGGTCCTCCTTGGCCTAATGGCTTACATCCTAGCAAGGGTCCGCCTTGATTCAGGATTACAAACATGACAGCCAAGACTGAGGGTACTCCTCGGCCTAATGGCTTACCTTACATCCTAACAAGGGTCCACCTTGATTCAGGATTACAAGTATCACAAACAAAGCCGAGGAGTCCTTCCTCGACCTAATGACTTGCCTAACATCAAGACAAGGAAATACCTTGTCACTACGACTAGAAGGCATCACGTCTGAAACCTGTGCACGAGTCATCTTCCTCGGCATAAGGAGACGAAAAAGAAGAAATCGACCAACAGTCAAAGCCGAGAAGTCCTTCCTCGGCCTATATGACTTAGAGTACAAGTAAAGCCGAGGAGTCCTTCCTCGGCCTAACCACTTGCTCAACAATTAGGGAACGAGGGACCCTCCTCGGATCCCACCTTCACAAATCTGGTGCCTATGCCTAGCATACGGAAACACAAATAAACAAATTCATTGAAAGAGTATGAATTAAGACAAAAGGATTTTTTCATTGATATGCAAAAAAAAGTACAAATCCTACCACCTATTACAAAAAAGCAAAGAAAGGAAAACCTATCCTAAGTTTGCTGCCCGTCATTGAAAGGCTCTTCTAGCCACTGCTCCGTGATGGTACCGGGGGAGGAAGAACATCTTGTTCAGATTGGGCATCAGTCTTCTCGGCCTCTTCTCTCCCGGCCTCGGCATCCATGTCCTCGGACTCCCCCTCGTCCTGAATCGCCTCCACCAGGGCTTTGATATTGCCGGGGACGACAGGGGCTGGCCTCCACACTTCTCGACATGCTCGAGCATCTTTCTCGGCTATAACTTCTAAGTTGTACTCAAAGAATGGAACCAAGTGGTGGAGGGCTCTAGCTTCCTCGGCATATTGATCCCGACAAATCAGCATGGCCACCTTGTTAATGTCCAAGCCGGTGGAGGGATCAGCCAAGATGCTACGGGCAAGGTGGAGATACCCGTCCTCGAACATGGTTGCCATTTTCTCATCGACGGCATCCTGGAAGGCTGAGCTAGCCAACATGGCGTCTTGAAAGGCAGAGCTGGCCTTGAATCGGGCAACAACCTCCTCTTCCCTATCAGGAAGGGTGGCCTCAAATCCTCGGCATTTGGCTTCAGCTTCCTCGGCCCTTGTTTGGACCTCGGCCTTAGCCTTTTTCGCCTCCTCTACCTCAGCATTTTTCAGCCGGAGTTGCTCCTCGGCTTTATCCCGGGCGTCCTTGGCCTGAGCACGAGCTTCCTCGGCTCTCTTCACTTCGGCCTCAACCTTGGCCTGAGCAGCTTTAAGCTCGGCATCTTTGGCCTTCAAGAGCTCGGCCAAGTTAGCCTTCTCGGCTTCACTCGTCTTCAGAGCAGCCTTGGCTTCAGTAACTTGCTTCTCTTGGGCCTTGGCCAAAACATTCTCATATGCCGCAATGCTGGCCGACTGCAAAAATGAGTTTGTGTTAAAACCTTGAAACAGGCACAAATAAAATCAAATAAGTTAAAAAGAGCGAGATAACTACCTCAGCAAGCATGAGTCCTTTGCGGCAGAGCAAGTTATCCCTGCTCGGCTTCTCCTTTACCAACTTATCATAAGCTGCCTCATCCATAGCCCTTTGGATGGGAGCTTTGCCCAACCTCATCAGATGACTCTTCCTGTCTTGCAAAGGAAGGCCCGTTAGACGAGGGACATTTTCCACCATGAGCTGAGCAAGCTTCTCTGCATCAGCTTGAGTTTTGGCGGTTTGGATGGTCAAGGGAGGAGGAGCCTCAGGATTGGAAGCCCCATCAACGGTTGCCCGCTTAGCCGCAGGCTCCTCGGCGCTGGCAGCATGGGCTCTTTTGGAGCCAGATTTCCTTGGGACGAGGTGGGTCTCCTCGGCCTCCACCTCCTTGGCTTCAGCACGAGGGTCAGGCCCATCCCCAGTAATTGGCTCAGGCCGCTCCTCGGACGCAGCCTCCTCGGCATTAACTTCCCCGTGCAGTTTGAGGGGAAGGGGTTGATCAACCTGAGCATTTAGTACGAGGTTACGAGCATTGGCTTCTTCCCTCCTCTGTACCAAGCCTGACTTCTTGCTTTGTTTCCTCTTCTGTTTTATCAACTCCATGGGACTTAATCTCTGCATGGTTAGTGCTGCTTCTTCTTCAGGGGTTAGAACTGCAAAGACGAAGAAGAAATGGTCAAGTACGAGCAGAGGAGATAAACATGCAAAAATTACAAAGTGTTTAAAGAGTTAAATATTTACATCCAACAACGTCTATTTCTTCCAGACATTGGTCTAGGGGACGGGTCTTGCACCTCATACAGTCAGCATGAAATACAAGGCTAGGGTGTACCGTCCAATCGTTAAAACGCCTTCCTCCCTTAACGGTGACGAGGGGAGCTACCCCGTCCTTCTGCCCCGGCATCAAACCTGCCTGGATGTAGTAGTGATCAGAAGATTCAACCGCCTGCTAGTCGAGGAGCCCCACCTCGGCAAATGCCTCTAAGCATTTGATCAAGGCCTTAGTCCATTCATATTGCTGAACAGGACCTGATGAAGTTGGAGCCTTGCTAGGAGATTGGAACTCCCAGCCTTGGCGACTCTCAACCCTAATAACATGGTTGTCCCAGCCTGCAACTTTGCTAGATATGGGGAGAAGCAGCTTTGGTTTCTTGGGTTCACTCCTTATGACGAGGAGCCAACTTTCCTTGACAAAGCTGACTAGGTAGAAATGCCGAAAAGCTCCCATGGTCGGCTCATAACCTAGGCTACAACAAAGAACGATGAAGCTAACAAGAACCCTGGCACCATTAGCTCCTAGCTGGCCGGCACCGCCCTTACATCGTTCAAAAATTCATTAATAAAGGGGTCCAAAGGAAGACGGAGCCCCTGTTGAAATTGCTTGGAGTAGAAGTGTACATAGTCTTCATTGTAATAGAAGCTTTCCTCCTCCTTCTTAGTCTTAAGGTCAAGTTTGCCCATATAAGTTAACTTATATTCGGCCCTGTCTATCCCGTACGTGGAATATAATTTTTTGAGCATGGGAACCCCGGCCTTTGGAGCCCTCTCCTGTTGTTTTCCTCGGCTTCCTTCTCCTCGGCCTCCCCTTCTTCGGATCAGGCGGCCGTCAACTTGGGCACCTTCCATAAAGGCGTCAACTATGTGAGGTGGACGAGGAGTCTCTCATTTTCCCGTCATATCTGCATAAAGACGAGGAGACAAAGTTAGTTACCTCGTCAATGACTGATTTATGACGGGGAAGGGAAATTCCCCTCCTCGTCATTTCATAAGGCCGAGGAGGGAACCTTACCACTCAGACATTCGCGAATTTCACGATCTGAGGCCGGGTAGAATAGTTCGATGTGCTCCATCATCTCGGCCCTATCCTCAAAAACTATAATATTGGGGGAATCGGATGCAATCCTATCTATTCTTGTGGAATCTGGGTATTGAAGGAACATCCGAGTTCGACCATAACCTCTCAACTTCTTGCCTATATCGTCCAGGGTGAGCATCAACCATGGACCTCTCTCTCTACGATAAACCCTCAAATTTCCGGTGTGATATCCATAACGGAATCGGGGAGAATGGTCCCAAGAATGAGCCATTTCTAAGGGGAATCAAAAATTAAAGGGGGATTCATTCAATATTCAAAGAAATTCATGCAAAATCCAAAGAAATTCAAAGATTTAGAGTTTGTGAGAGTTGAAAGCAGAAACCCATTAAGAAAAGCTTCATTCTTCAACAATGGCATTTCATTTTCTTGGCACATTCAAAATATCTCCTAAAAACCCTAGAGAACTCAACATCAGGAGCGAAATGCATAAAAGGGGAGAAATTTCATACCTGAATGTGAAGGAATGGTCGGAATCGCAATAGAACGGAACTTCGCCGGAAAAATCGAGCTCGTCGAAAACTGGGATTGAAGGTTGCTGTGATTCGCCGGTGTATCCCTTGCAATATGCTCTCAAACACTTGGGGTATGTAAAGGTTTAAATGAAAGGTTTTTAGCTTTTATACTCCACCAATCCGGTTTAACCCGTGGTTAAAGCATGTAAACGGGTTTGGCGCCCCCAAAATTAAATGCTGGTAACAATTTTCAAGACGTGACAAGACTGGGCGCCCACACGTAATCATCATGGTAATTAACCGTCAGATAACGAAGAGGCGCCAAGGACACGTGTCAAAACCTGTTCGTATCCCATTAGCCGAGGACGAGATGACTTTCTCCTCGTCCTACGCCGAGCTAGAAAGTCGGGGGCCACTGAACAGTATAAACCGAGATACGAACATGGGCTTGCTCGAGCTGGGCCCAAAAGGATTGGGCCAAAAATATAATCCAATAATACAAGTGTTATGGCCGAAGAACATCTTCTTCGTATGCCGAGGAACATTCACCTTGGCCTTATATCTTCATACTTGGCTCGTCAAACGCCGAGATATCAAAAATGATGAGGAGCGAAAAGTTCTTACCTCGGCATTTAATCATAGTACGAGGAGACAAAATCATTTATCCCGGCATATCCACATGACGGCCAACCACCAAATGACGAGGAGGCAGAATCATGTATCTCAGCTTATATGCGAATGCCGAGATAAAACATTCTTGCTCCTCGGCGTTCCGGCTAGCTGATTACACAGTTCTTATCAAACAAGGATTCTACAGTCGTGATCCAATCAGGATTACAATTACCAACACCAATTCAAGTCAAACAATGACTCCTTAACAAGATATAATTCTCTTGGGATTATACCTTATCTCTTGACAAGTTCACTTCAACATGGATTCTATCAATCCATCCCTATAAATACATGCCCTATGGCTCATTATTTGGTACGTTACTTTTTACAATACAGAAACTCTGTCAATTTAGTTTCTCACATACAAACCGTGAAATTACTCTCACGCCGGAGGGTCTTTAGCCGGATCCGCCCCGGCTTAGTTTACGTGTTTTCTCTTATTTTCAGACCTTGCAATCACCGAAGCATTCATCGCTTAGATTTGAGCTGATTTGACGATTTTGACATCATCAACCATTAATACATGATGTGCTGATTTTCCCCTCAAAGTTTCATTTTTGGCAATAGTATATTCCAAAATTATGCAACAAGTAGATTAAACGGTTTAATTCGGGAATATAATTGCATTTCGTCATGAATAATAATTAAAGGCAATAGCAAACAAAACAATAAGAAACTTGTTACTCAATATAAATGAGACCTTTTTCCTACTTTAAAATGGAAAGTAAGACTTCTTTAGTGGGACAAACACAAAGCTAGTACTCCCTCCTTCCCACGTGATTGCAAACTAACTTTTTGGGTGGGTGAATTAAGGAAAAGTGATATAAGAAAGAGAAAAAGTTAAATGTTGTGAGTATGAAAATTAAATAGGAGAGAGAATGAGTGGGAGGAATAGTGAGGAGATAGAATGTTGTGAGTGTAAAAGTGAAGTAGGAGAGAGAACGAGTGAGTGGAATAGTGAATATTCTTTGCCATTTTGGGAAGTTTGCATTTATGTGGGACGGACCAAAATAAAAATAAGTTTGCATTCACGTGGGACGGAGAGAGTATATATTAGCTCAAAAGAAAAATAATACTCCCTCCGACCCAGAAAATCTGTAACTTTTTACTCAAAATGGCGTCCTGTTTAAAGCGTCACCTTTCCTAAAATGGAAATGTTTTATTAATATTCTATACACCCACTCACTATTTCCTCTACTCATTCTCTCTCCTAAAACACTATTACACTCGCAACACTTTTTTAAATTTACTATTTCCTCCACTAATTCTCTCTTCTATTTTCAAATTACACTCGCAACATTTTTTCTTCCCACCTATTTTCTTAATTTGCGTGTCGAGCTAAAAATGGTGACACTTTTTCAGGGAAGGAGGAGTATAATTCAGGCTGGCTGGCTACAGACATGTGGATACATCATGGGAGTATGGGGTTCAAGAAGAGGTTATTCTCGTAACTATAATTTTGTTATATTTAATGCTTTTGAGTATTTCCACCTTGTTTTCAATGGCCGTAGTGCTGAAATAATCTTCAATCATAACCAAATTGTGCTGCCACACAGGTCCTTAAACATACCTTTTGACTTGTCCGTAGGTTGCCCATGGTCTAAAGGGTGCCATTGATGCAGGAGTCGAGAGAAAGGATCTTTATGTAACATCTAAATTGTGGTAATGAAGTTGTTTATATCCAAGGTAGTTTGGTTGTACGAATCATGACATTTGAAAGATTCCGTTTATTATAACATTGTCGGATACATAGGTGCACAGAATTGTCCTCTGAAAGAGTTCGTCCAGCAGACCTCCAAAGGCAGGGGACGTTTTGGACTTTGACATGAAAGGCGTTTGGAGGGAGAGAAATGGAGAAGCTTGTGAAGGAAGGTCTAGTACGAGATGTTGGTGTTAGCAACTTAACGTGAAGAAACTAAATAAACAATGCCTTCCGTGTGTCAAGTAATACTCACACTTCTTTGCATTTGCCTTCTCTTCTTTCTTGCGGGTAAAAGTATGCATAATTGGATATCTTGACCTTTTGACTTTTAGATGGAGGAGCGATAATATGCTGGAAGCGTGCAAGCAAAATGGGATTCATGTCACTGTAAGTAGATTACTGCACTCCGAAAAATGTCACCCTCTCTCTCTCACTCTCTCCCAAAATAAATATTCAAAAAAATTTCAAATTTACTTTTGATTTGATTAAGAGCAAATTTGGCTTCTTTTAGGCATATTCGCCATTGGGATCTCAAGAAGGTGGTCGGGATTGTTGGGATAGAAGACCAACCGGGTTAGACTTCGAAGCAAAAGGGGAGAAATTCGTCAGGAGGTTCTGTGGTCTTGGGCGACCGTCCAGGTCATGATGGGCGACCGCCCATGAAGGCAGAAGGTACGTCGATTTTGTCCATTGCTGAGGGCGACCGCGCAGGAAGGCCTGAGCGACCGCGCACATGAACAGAGACTTTTGGTTCGAGGGATTTTGGCTATGGGCGACCGCCCATGGGCACTTGGGCGACCGCCCATGTGTCGGGGCAGAATTTTCTGGACCTGTTTTTTAGGCGAATTTTAAGCAACCCTTGTCCATCTAGGGTTTGGTTTGTCCCCCTAATATATATTTGAGTTGTATTTCGCCCCCAAAATTATTGTAACACAAATTCTACATACATAGTGCAAGATCCTGGCTTGGTAGTGCCCCCAGACGTAGCCAATCAAATTGGTGAACTGGGTTAACAATTTCTTGTGTTCTTTTCTGTTTCTTTGATTTCTTGTGCTTGGTTTGTGTGCGATTATTATTCTTGTAGGTTTGCTTGGGTGTGGAGGGCCATATTCACAACAACTGGTATCAGAGCTTTTGGTTTCAAGATCAAGGGAGTTGTTCCAAGCAATCAAGAATGGGCAAGGACAAACAGGCGATTGAGAAATTCGATGGGTCTGACTACGGATATTGGAGGATGCAGATTGAGGATCTTTTGTACAACAAAGATCTCTATAAGCCTCTGAAGGGTGTCAAACCAGAAGATGAAGATCAGGAAGAATGGGAACTCATGGATCGGAAAGCCCTAGGGGTGGTTAGATCTACTTTGTCAAAGTGGATTGCGAAGACTACCAGGAAGGCGACAACCACCAAGGAACTATTGGATTATCTTACTAAGAGATTTGAAACTCCATCTGCTGCAAATAAGGTTGATTTGATACGTAAGATGGGTAGTCTCAAGATGCAAGAGGGAGGATCCTTGGCTAAGCACATCGATGAGTTTATGGATGTCATAGATTCATTGACAGCGGTGGAGATCAAGTTCGATGATGAGGTTCATGCGTGTTTGTTGCTAGCTTCTTTACCGGCAAGTTGGAGCGGAACGGTGACAACAATCAACGCTTCAGCAGATAAGAAGAAATTGAAGTATGATGATGTTAAGGACTTTATTTTGGCCGAGGAAAATCGCATGAAGAAGTTGGGGACATCGAGTGCTTCGGAATCGGCTTTGGCTACTACTAGCAAGGGGAAGCCGGGTACTAGCAAACAAGGGAGAACCGAATCTAGGGAGAACGTGGTGAGTGGTAAGGGCAAAGCTGATGAGACCAAGGACAAACCGAAGGTTGCGAAGGGATCTGTTCAGTGCTATCATTGTAAGGAATTGGGACACTTCAAGAGGGATTGTCCGAATCGTAAGGGCAATCAGGTGAATGTGGCAGTCGAAGGTGATGATGTACTGGTTCGGAGTGTTAGTAGTACACTAGAATCATGGGTGCTGGATTCGGGGGCATCATTCCACTCTTGCGGGCACAAGGAAGAGATGGAAAACTACACTTACGGTGATTTCGGGAAGGTCTATCTCGCGGATGGCGAGCCTTTGGAAATCAAGTGGAAGGGGATGTCGAGAATAGGAGCATCGAGACGGGAAGGTCTTACATCTGAACGGGGTCGAGACACATTCCGGGTTTGAAAAAGAACCTACTTTCGGTTGGGCGGTTGGACGAAGAAGGTTACAAGGTGACATTCGAGCTGCGAAAGCTGAGTTATTACCAAGGAGGATTGTGAGATCGCTCGGGGTAATAAGGAGGGACTTTGTATTTGGCGAATAACACCAAGGACAATATCGCGGTGGCGCGGCCAAGGGTGATACGGATTTGTGGCACTGTCGATTGGGTCACATGAGTGAGACAGGGATGAAGGTGCTTTGTTCAAAGGGACTACTACCGGGTTTGAAGACAGTCAACGTGGGGATCTGCGAGGATTGTATGTTTGGCAAACAAGGTAGAAATAATTTCTCGAGGACAGGTAGGGGTTTAAGGGAAGCAAAGTTGGAATTGGTTCACACGGATTTGTGGGGGCCATCTCCGGTTACATCTCTGGGTGGTGCGTCATATTACATGACTTTCATTGATGATTCTACAAGGAAGGTTTGGGTCTATTTCTTGAAGGGGAAAGATGAGGCTTTCGAGGTGTTCAAGAAGTGGAGGACCTTGGTGGAAAATCAGACGGGACTTAAGCTTAAGTGCTTGAGATCAGACAATGGTGGGGAGTATGAGCTTGGTGAGTTTAGGGAATATTGTGCTGCGAATGGGATTCGTATGGAGAAGACTCCAAAGCGGATACCACAACTCAACGGGGTAGCAGAAAGGATGAACAGAACATTGAATGAGCGGGCTAGAAGTATGAGATTGAAGTGTGGACTTCCAAAGACGTTCTGGGCATATGCAGTTGACACGGCAGCTTTCTTGATCAATCGGGGACCATCGGTACCATTGGGGAATGGAATTCCAGAGGAAGATTGGAGTGGCAAGCAGGTAAATCTATCCTTTCTTCACATATTTGGCTGCGTTTCTTATGTTCATGTTGATTCTGCTGAGAGAACTAAATTAGATGCTAAATCTGTTAAGTGTACATTTATTGGGTATGGCGGGGATGACTTCGGGTACAAGTTTTGGGATGACCAAAATCATAGAATTATTCGTAGTCGAGATGTGGTATTCAATGAACGAGGTTTTGTACAAGGACGAGAAAGGGGGCATCGATGACACTAGTTCGGAACCGGAAATTGTAGAGGTGGATATTCCCTAACTCGGGTGGGAGCGAACGGTTCATGATGACCATGGTCGGGGAGGTCGCGAAGATGAACCACGTACTCCGGAACCGGATATTCATTGCGTAGATCCGGCGGGTGCGTGGATCGCCCGACAGTATACTCTATCCAATTATTATTTGTTGTTGACGGATAATGGGGAACCGTAATGTTATGCGGAGGCCATTCGTAGTGCACTTTGTAACAAATGGAAAGGCTGCGATGGATGATGAGATGGACTCATTGAAGGCCAACAAAACTTGGGAGTTGGTGAACTACCTAAGGGGAAGAAGGCATTGCATAACAAGTGGGTTTACGGGATCAAGGAGGAAGCGAGACGGTAGCAAGCGTTACAAGGCAAGGCGGTTGTAAAAGGGTTTCGGCGAAGTACGATATTGACTACACCGAGGTATTCACTCCGGTTGTGAAGATGACCACTATCGAATGGTTAAGGGATAGTAGTGGCGGACAACTTGTTGCTTGAACAGATGGATGTGAAGACGGCCTTTCTTCATGGGGACTTGGAGGAAGAGATTTACATGGTACGGCCCAGAGGGTTACTTGTCTAAGGGTAGCGGGGAGCTAGTTTGCGAGATTGACTAAGAGCTTGTATGGCCTTAAACAAGCTCCTAGGCAAAGTGGTACAGAAATTTGATGGATTCATGCATGACATTGATTTTATCGAGATGTGAGGCGGATCATTGTTGCTACTTCAAGAACACGGACAATGGGTATATTATATTGCTTTGTTATATGTGGACGACATGTTAATAGCGGGTTCTAGCGGTAGAGAGGTAAACGGAGTTGAAGACTCGGTTGTCGAACGGTTCGAGATGAAGGACTTGGGAGAGGCCAGAAAAATCTTGGGCATGCGGATTGACCGGGATAGGGAGTCGGGTAAGTTGGTTCTTTCACAAGCAGAATACGTTGAGAAGGTCTTAGCAAGGTTTTGTATGGAAGAGGCGAAGCCAACAGGGACGCCATTGGGTTTGAATTTCAAGCTATCCGAGAAGGACTCACCTAGGGGCAAGGAGGAGCGTGACAAGATGGAGAGAACTCCATATGCTTTAGCAGTGGGGAGTCTCATGTATGCAATGGTGTGTACAAGGCCGGACATTGCACATGCGGTGGGAGTAGTCAGCCGGTTTATGGGCAATCAAGGAAAGCAACATTGGGAAGCGGTTAAGTGGATCCTACGTTATTTGAAGAATGCTAGCTGGTAAGGCTCTGTGTTTCTCGAGCAAGGAAGTGGTGTTAGCGGGTTATGTTTATGCGGACTTGGCATCAAGTGATCTTGATAAGAGGAGAAGTACTACGGGTTATGTGTTTACATTGGGTGGTACGGCAATCTCCTGGGCTTCTAAACTGCAGAAGATCGTGGCGCGATCGGCTGCGAAGCGAGAATATGTGGCGTGACGAGGCGAGTAAAGAGATGGTATGGTTGCAGAACTTCTTGGGTGAACTTGGGAAAACGCGAAGTGGTAACGTTCTCTACAGCGACATTCAGAGTGCAATACATTTGGCAAGAAATCCGGCGTTTCATTCGAGGACGAAGCACATTGAACTGAGGTTTCACTACATCAGACATCTCTTGGAGGAGAAGATCTTGGGGCTAGAGAAGATATTGGGATCAGAAAATCCGGCCGACATGTTGACAAAGGTTGTGAATCTTGATAAATTGAAGCTGTGCAAAGCTTCAATTGGGCTTGAAGAATAGAAGAGGAGGATGGCACTACCAAGATCGAGGTGAGCACTAGGAGGACACTAAGGGTTAGTTGAAGACGGATACGAGGCTCATATATGTGGTTGATCTCTAGGTGGGAGATTGTTGGGATAGAAGACCAATCGGGTTAGACTTCGGAGCAAAAGGGGAGAAATTCATCAGGAGGTTCTGTGGTCTTGGGCGCCCGCCCAGGTCATGATGGGCGACCGCCCATGAAGGCAGAAGGTACGTCGATTTTGTCCATTGCTGAGGGAGACCGCGCAGGAAGGCCTGAGCGACCGCGCACATGAACAGAGACTTTTGGTTCGAGGGATTTTGGCTATGGGGGACCGCCCATGGGCACTTGGGCGACCGCCCATGTGTCGGGGCCGAATTTTCTGGACCTGTTTTTTAGGCGAATTTTAAGCAACCCTTGTCCATCTAGGGTTTGGTTTGTCCCCCTAATATATATTTGAGTTGTATTCCGCCCCCAAAATTATTGTAACACAAATTCTACATACATAGTGCAAGATCCTGGCTTGGTAGTGCCCCCAGACGTAGCCAATCAAATTGGTGAACTGGGTTAACAATTTCTTGTGTTATTTTATGTTTCTTTGATTTCTTGTGCTTGGTTTGTGTGCGATTATTATTCTTGTAGGTTTTCTTGGGTGTGGAGGGCCATATTCACAACAGGGATCTTATCCACCATTCTGTAGTGGAGAAAGTCGCGGGGAAGCTGAATAAGAGTCCAGGTCATGTTCTTGTGAGGTGGGCCATCCAAAGAGGAACCAGTGATACCAAAGTCAACTAATCCCGACAGGATTAAAGAGAACATGCAAGTCTTCAACATGGGAAATTCCTGAGCAAGATTTCCAACAACTCTGCACCATTTCGGATCAGGTACAATGGTTGTGTAATTTTTAATTTTTTCCGTTAATGGCCATTTATTTATTTTATTTTATTTCATTTCTAATTTGATCTTGGGGTAACTACATTATCTTTGTTAGGGGGTGCAGAAGTGAGTTATGTGAAAGATTTGTAGCTAGAACTGTTAGCACTTGTTTGATGACTTGTGTGTACAGTTGTTCACACAAATGTCATCACAACTGTCTAAACAACTTTTGACAAAAAAAGAACATAATAAACAGAATTAAATGCAGCGAAATATTAACGAATTTAAACACTTCAGCAAGATAATGCTTGCTGGAAAACTTTCATAAAACACAACCTTGTTGAGAACAAGTTGTAAAGAATAACTTACAATGAAAGAAAAAAACATACTTATGAAAAGATCAAAGTGGTTCTAGACTAAGAACACAAAACATAAAAAAAATCTTGAAGATTCAATGATCTGAACTCCAAGAACAAAGAAAAAAAGCTTAAAAAAATCTGAAAGCTCTGTTTCTCTCTTGAAAGGCGTATTACATAATGAAAGGGGCGCTCTCTTTTTATAGTGATCATAATCCTTCTTCAACAAGGATTCTTCTTGTGCACTCTTTTCCTTATCAACAGTGAATCTTTCTCCAAGTAGGAGTCTTCTTGCCATTCTTGAAACCTACCTTATTTATATCATAGCTACTAGAAATAAAGATTAATTGTTTGTCAAACAAAATCAATCTTAAACTAAGAAAATATCCACAATTATTTTCTATATTAATTTAATCTAAATATGGACAAAATAAAAACCATAATTACAAAAATCAAAAAGATATTTCAAGAGTATTTTATACTCTTTCAATCTCCCCTTATTTTTGTGATTATGTACAAAACTGCAAAACCGAGATTATCAATTTCAAACTTACCAGAATAGCAAAAATAAAAAAAAAATCAAACGTATATTCATACTCTTTCAATCTCCCTCTATTTTTGTGGTTCTGGTCAATACCTGTAATCACCACAATTAGCACAAGGAAAGTCCAACTCCCCCCCTAATACAATACGACTCCATTTTATCAATCAACTTTCCCTAAGTACATTGTGGCTCCATTTTATCAAACTCCCCCTAAACTGGTCGTATCTCTCCGTGATGATCATCTCATGTATCTCTCTTGATTGATCATCTAAGAGACATCTCCCCCTTTATTAATGATCATCTCCTCCTTGAATGACTGTCTGAGAGGCATTTTCCCCTATTCTTCCCCTTTTCTTTAGAGATTTTCAAAATGTGTGCCCACATCCATGAAAATATCTTAAGAAACTTTTTTGTGAAATATGATCAAAGTTTCAGCTTGAGAGGAGCAGAGCTAGACGAAAAGATTGGAGGAAAAACAATACTTACAGATTTATGAATTAAACGGGGAATAATGAACGCACGTGTAACTAGTTGAGTGCAGAGTTGTGTGCATAGATGTCCGAACAACAGCAAAGACAAGTGGAGAGATTATAAAAAAATTGAGATTTCCAGAAAGACAGACCATTGTTGCTGATGATGGTTGGGAAGACGTGCATTTGACACAGGAAGCAAAGATAAACAAGGTATCCAAACCTTTTAAAGGATCAAATTGGGCAAAAATTATGAATTCAAAACCAAATGTTATCCGAATTTTGTGACCAATTGCAATACCATAAGAAATCATTTCCACTTGGACCCTAAAAGATTGTTCCATTCAGATTTTCTTTGCACTCAAACCTGGACAAACACTCATTAAACATATTGTTAACCAAAAAATGATTAGCCCATAATGAAAATAATAAACAATCAAATGAATATTTCATGGGGCAAAAAATGTCCTAGTTTATAATTATGCCTAGGATGATGCAAATTATGAGCACACAAGTTAAGATTGACCTCAATGAAGTGTGATATGGTATGAATAAATTTACACAATGACACGGTTTGACATACAGGAAGTCAATGAGTTATCCTTCAATCATGTAGCCTCTAGAACGTTTTCATATTTAGGCATTGAATTAGTCACTGAGAAGAGCTATACACTCTCACACCATAGTGCTTATCCAACTTTTCTTCTCAAGTGATGCAACAATAAGGTATTGGCATTGGGCACATGAGTGGAAGCTTCAAAATAGAGGAGACAGCTTGTTTTCTCAGTGACCTTAGATTAAACATCCACTTCATGATAAATGTCACACATAAATTAACAAGGTAATTTTTTTTTATCACCAAGTCAAGAAGGATCTCATAATCAAGAGTCAAACACAGTGTCAAAGATGCAAACCAATCAAGTGATCACAAAAGATAATCGTGCAGTTAGTAAATGTAATTTTTTTTTGTGTTTCCTATAATATACAATTATACAGAGATGCAGACATATGTCCACACATTTGTGCGATCATCTCAACACAAACAATCCGAGAGTCCTTTTTAGGGTAAAAAATCTCTCGAAAACAATGGCCTTCATGAAAATATCAATCAATCGTTTATTAGTTTCAGCAAATTCATAACTAATAATTTTTTGTTCAATAATATCTCTAACAAAATGAAGTATAAAATCTTGATGCTTAGGAGTAGAACATTGAACAGGGTTATTTGCCATACTATGGTACTTTAGCATCACAAAAAATAGATAAAGCTTTATTTTCGATATCGTAGTCTTTAACCAAATTGTTCATCCAAAAAAGTTTGAAGCACCTACTATCAACTGCCACACATTTTGATTCAACAGCTGATAGAAAAACAAAAGTTTGTTCCCTATTATTGTTGGTGTAGTTCCCTAGGCATTTAGTTATGTTTGACTTATAATTTAAACTGCTATGTAATTGTCTTTATCATTTATTATAGAGAAAGTATTATTTGGTTCATTATACGTTTACATGTTTATTATATTGAACTGCGTCCCTAGTTATTATGAATAACTAGTATAAGTAGGTAATGGATAATCATGGAGATGATTATTTGCATGTGATGCACATTACACTTATGGATACTTGCTAGAGAACAAGTATTGGACATGACCTACCGATGAGATTTATGACATGGTCTATAGTCATATATGTCATGAAAAAATCTCATGATAGTCGTGTTATTGAATCCTTTGAACCTGAGATTATCATCGTCTTCCACATGATGAACATTGTATTTGATATAGTCTACCACTATCTTTAATTGGATAGCAATAAGGGCTATGTTGGCACGATTGGATTCTTGTAAGGAAGAATGATAAGTCAAGAAGGAATTTGTCCCTCTCGTTGAGAGAGATGTTTGCTTGGGCCCCTCGATGAATGATGTTGATGAAATGTGTGGCCACACTCAAGTGATTTGATAAAGATCAAATGCATTTAGATTATCAACATATTCGGAATCGAGAAAGCATTGAACATGTGAGTTGACATGGACCATGACTCATGTTCAATTGGACATCGTGGACAAAGGGATTGTGACATTTGATCTATCAAGGAATCAAGCTTTGATGTTATATTTAATTGGGTGGACATAATGATTTGCTAGAAGTCACTTATGTCTTGTGAGATTGATGTTTAAACTCACTACCAACATAATATATAATTCCTAAAGGGTCACACACAAAAGAACGAATTGAAAATGGCTAAAAGGGTGAAATCTGGGTTTAGGGGACGACTCGTCCCGTTTTGGCCCAAGTAGTGCCTTGTGAAGGGACGACTGTATCAGAGGGCGTGCAATAGTAAAATTACCTAGATCCGGCTCACGTGCGGGCCCCGGCATCTCGCGGTTGGTCAAAGAGGTGTCTCGCTGCATTTTTTGCTTGTAGAGTCGCCACGCCGTTTTGATTTAGCCCAAAACATTGAGAAAAGACATCGGTTTAAAAAAACTGTTGTTGTGTGATGAGATTTTTGAGTTTGGAGGTCAGGTTAAGCCTCAGGAAGAGAATGTTAGAGCTCACCCGAGTCGCCTCGTAAAAACGAGTCTTTCGGTACCCCTTCTTTCTTTAAAAGTTGTGTGTTTGTGTATGTGCTTTTAAAAAAGCATGCGGTATCTGATGTCTACATTGTACACTACGTATTGAAATGTATTGAAATAGTGTAGGAAGGAAGCCTTACCAATGTTGATTCGTGTCTGTCTTCCGCTGGGGAATAGTGTTTGAGTGTTGAATAGCGTTCCGGGACGGACCGGGATGGCGTCGGGAAGTGCCGGTGTCTGCGGACAGAGCTTCGGCGTGCCTCGGGAATGTTAAGTGTGTACTCGGGCAGAGTTTCTTCGTGCATAGGGATCACAGGGAGCGTTGACTGGACTCAGGCAGAGGTTCGTCGTGCGTCGGGATCGTCGGTTGCGCTCGGGCAGAGTTCCGGCGTGTGTCGGGATCGTCGGTTGTGCTCAGAAAGGGCTGGGACACCTCGGGATGGACCGGAATGCCTCGAGAAGGCTTGACAGGGATTCAGGATGGATCGAAAAGGCTTTGGAATGCTTCGGGAGTGCCTCAAGGCAGCTCGAGTGCGTCTCGGGAGCGCTCGGCAGTGCTCGGCAGAGCTTCGGAGTACCACGAGGGGCCTCAGAATGCTCAGGAGGAAACCGAAAGGGACCGAGATTGCCCCGAAGGGTCTTAGAGGGGCTTCCTGAAGGTTGGGAGAGAGGAGAAAAGAGGGAGGTGTGTGAAAAATGAGAGGGGGAGGCCTCTATTTATAGGGTTCAGATTCTGGCTAGTTGTGTCGCACGACACTGTCAGCCATTATCAGTTTTTTGGTTTTTCTGGATTTAAGGGAATATCGTGGACTTTAAGAGGATTTTGTAATTATGATGTCCCTTGGCTAGTTGTGTCGCACGGCACTGTCAGCCATTACCAGTTTTTTGATTTTTCTGGATTTAAGGGAATATTGTGGACTTTAAGGGGATTTTGTAATTATGATGTCTCTTGGCAAGATGTGTCGCACGGCACAAGCAGCCAATTTCATATTTTACAAAATTCCATAAAAGTCCTTTTTATACTTTTTAATCCCAAATGGCCCCATTAGTTTGGTTGGTGGTTTTTGGGGTTTTTGAGGGCTACGGGTGTTCGAGACTGCGTTTGTGTGAGTCTGCAGTGTTTCCCGTGCATTTGGAAGAGAGTGATCCACATTGGGGTACTTACAGAAGCCCCTCGACGACATCACTTACGAAGGAAGTGGGGTCGTTGATAAGATAAGGGTCCTGATCTGGATCGCGTGCTGGGAGAGGATGTGAGCGTGTAGGCCGGTTTGTGAGGACGTGGCAATGTCCTTTTGTGTGACCATTTAGGTCGGTTGGCTGGACCCTTTGACAGGATTCCTATGTATCCTGTATGGGAATCAAGCCTAATCGTAGTTCGTGTGTGGGGTGAGTGTTGTCGTGCACGAGGACGTGTGATGTCCTCTGACTGAGACTCTGTGCGTGGACGTGGTGGTATATTGTGGGTGACCGTTTAGGTAGGTTGGCTGGACCCTTTGATAGTATTCCTAAGTATCCCTAGCGGGAATCAAGCCTGATCGTAGTTCAGAGTGGTGTGATGTCGTGCATGAGGATGTACAATGTCCTCTGACTGACTGAGACTCTGGGCGTGGACGTGTCGGTATCCTATGGGTGACTATTTAGATCGGTTGGCTGGACCCTTTGACAGGATTCCTACGTATCCCATATGGGAATCAAGCCTAATCGTAGTTCGTGTGTGGGGTGAGTGTTGTCGTGCACGAGGACGTGTGATGTCCTCTGACTGAGACTCTGTGCGTGGACGTGGTGGTATATTGTGGGTGACCGTTTAGGTCAGTTGGCTGGACCCTTTGATCGGATTCCTAAGTATCCCTAGCGGAAATCAAGCCTGATCGTAGTTCAGAGTGGTGTGATGTCGTGCATGAGGACGTGCAATGTCCTCTGACTGAGACTCTGGGCGTGGACGTGTCGGTATCCTATGGGTGACCGTTTAGGTCGGTTGGCTGGACCCTTTGACAGGATTCCTATGTATCCCTAGCGGGAATCAAGCCTGATCGTAGTTCAGAGTGGTGTGATGTCGTGCATGAGGATGTACAATGTCCTCTGACTGAGACTCTGGGCGTGGACGTGGCGGTATCCTGTGGGTGACCATTTAGGTTGGTTGGCTGGTCCCTTTGAAAGGATTCCTTCGTATCCCTAGCGGGAATCAAGCCTGATCGTAGTTTAGAGATCGTGTAATTGTGAGTGTATGCGGGCGTGGTGGTGCCCTGAGGTGATGTGACCGCTAAGGTCAATTGTGAGGACGTGGTGGTTTCCTGAAATGGAAATTTTACGGTTTTTCAAACCGGGTGATTTAAAGCCTTCCGGGCTGTGGATAATGATTTGGGAGGTTTATACGGTCTTCCGAACCGAGTAATTTAAAGCCTTTCGGGCTGTGGGTAGTGATTTGGGAGGTTTATACGATCTTCCGGACCGAGTAGTTTAAAGCCTTCCGGGCTGCGGATAGTGATTTGGGAGGTTTATACGGTCTTCCAGACCGAGTAATTTAAAGCCTTCCGGGCTGCGGATGATGATGAGGACGTGTTATGCCCTCTAACTGAGGTTGTGCCGTGCGTGAGGATGTGTTGTGTCCTCTTACTGAGGTTGTGTCGTGCGTGAGGACGTGACTTGTCCTCTGACTAAGGTTGTGTCGTGCGTGAGGACGTGACTTGTCCTCTGACTGACTGAGGTTGTATCGTGCGTGAGGATGTGTTGTGTACTCTGACTGAGGTTATGTCGTGCGTGAGGATGTGTTGTGTCCTCTGACTAAGGTTGTGTCGTGCGTGAAGATGTGTTATGTCCTCTGACTGAGGTTGTGTCGTGCGTGAGGACGTGACTTGTCCTCTGACTGAGGTTGTGTCATGCGTGAGGATGTGTTGTGTCCTCTGACTGAGGTTGTGCCGTGCGTGAGGATGTGTTGTGTCTTCTGTCTGAGGTTGTGTCGTGCGTGAGGATGTCTTGTGTCCTCTGACTGAGGTTATGTCATGCGTAAGGATGTGTTGTGTCCTCTGACTGAGGCTGTGTCATGCGTGAGGATGTGTTGTGTCCTCTGACTGAGGTTGTGTCGTGCGTGAGGATGTGTTGTGTCCTCTGACTGAGGTTGAAAGTGTTTGCTCTTTGGGAGGTGTGATTGCCTCTTGTTTTGTCCACTGGGGAAAGGTTGGACTTACGATGACCGTCGATGTTCATCTGCTAGGGACGCGTGGTCTCGTACTGGTTTTCAAGAATTCCCGTTTGAGTTTTTGTTCGCCGAGGAAGGGATTTCGGGCTTACTTTGATGGCCGGTGTTTGGTTTCGTGTTTTATGTTTTGGAGGCGTTTTGTGCCTTGTGATTTGTGTTTGGAGGCGTTTGCGCCTTTTTTGTTTGTTTTACCGTTTAGTGGGCGAGGTTCGGGCTTACGAATGAAGGCCGGTGTTTGGTTTGGTTGGGTTAAGGACCAAACTGCATTGAATTTGCTGAAAAAGGCCTTTGGACAGCCAAGGGCAAAGATCATAAGGGCAAAAGGGTAATCTTGCCAGGGTATGCAAAGTGGTCCGCACAGATACCCCTTTCTTGCAAAGTGGTTCACACGGATGAGCTGTGAAAATTGATTTTCCAAAAATCAAATCAGCTTCAGCAACGAACAACAACTTCATCTTCTCCTTCTGTTCGAACGAGAGAGAGAGAGAGAGAGAGAGAGAGAGAGAGAGAGAGAGAGAGAGAAAATTGGTTTTGGCCAAAAATTTCCTAAGGAATTCTTCCGAGTTTCTTGAATTGCTTGTTATGCTGGAAAGAATTAGACGAGGTCGTCGCCAAAGGAGCCAAGAGGATATCGAGAGGAGATTGGATCTCCAAAGGAATTGCACTTCCTTTGTGCCTTCGTCGAGGAATCCGGATGTGTTGTGTCCGGATCCGGAGGTGCACAACTTGCGGGAGAGGACTGTAAGGGAGGTAAGAAATCAATTTGGTTTTGATTCTTGCTTGAATTGTTGTATGCTAGAACTAGGTTTTAGTTTTCGCATATTTGGGGCTTTTGTTGTTGCCATGCTCTTTTTGTGAAATTGATGATGAATTGTTGAAATTGAGCATGTAAGAATTGTGGGTATGTGATTTTTGTACAAAAATATGGAGATTAGCTCTTGTTTGTAAAAATAAAGAGCCTCTCTTTGAAATGCATGCTTTGATGATTTGTACCTTATGCTATTTTTGCATGTACATTGTGAAAAAATTGTCGTGTAGGGACGGACTTTGTGTAAAAAGTGTGACGTGTGCTGTGTTTTTTTGACGGACTCTGTGGAAAATTTATGTGCAATGTGTGCCGTATTTTTGTGACGGGTTTTTGAAAATGTGTCGTGTAGGGACGGATCCCTCTTTTGAGAAAATTGTATAGTGTGTGCCGTGTTTTTGAGATGGGCCCTTGAAAATGTGTCGTGTAGTGCATTTCGTGTCTTTGTGACCAACTATGTGGGGAAAGTTATGTGCAATGTGTGTCGTATTTTTGTGACGGGTTTTTTATGTTTTGCCATGTGGGGACGGACTTTTTATGTTTTGCCGTGTTGGGACGGACTTTTTATGTTATGCCGTGTTGGGACGGACTTTTTATGCTTTCGTTTCTCTTGGGTATATTTGCATTAAGTACTGTTATTGTCGTACCTTTGCTGTGTTTACCTGCACGATGAGGTGCGTTCGTCTGGAAAGGCAAAGAAGATGAAGTCTCGGGGGTCGCTCGAGGCCGTAGTTGAGCTGTGGCAGCATCTGCCGGAGATCTCCAGGGAGGGTAGACCGAGTCCTAAGAGGCTGGTCTTTGATTCTGGTTTGGGCGTGTTCGTTGAGAACTTGGCTGGGATCACGGAGACGCAGAAGAACAAGGGCATCTTCTTGGCTTTGTCTGAGTATTGGTGGGACACCACGCATACCTTCCATCTAAGCTGGGGAGAGGTGACGGTGACTCCTACCGATTTTGCGGCGATTACTGGGCTTTCCTTCAAAGGAGGGCCAGTGAGATGGCGGGACAGGATGTCCGATGGGACGCTGGCAGAGCTTCTGGGCTTTGCGCCCTTCCCTCGTAAGGGCCTTGGTATGGTGTATAGCGATGTAGAGGCTCAGATCACGGCCAACATCGGGGCTTATCGCAGGGGCACTGGATTGGTGACGGCCGAGCAGCTGGCTGTGAATGTGGTGCCCAAGATAGCGGCTCTCATTTTGTTTTATTTTATTTGGAACCACTTTCTCGTGTAAGGGGGATCACCGCCTCACATCAGTTTGGAAACTTCCGGTTTAAATTGAAAAACGGAGTCGCCACGCCATTTTGATTTCCTCAAAAATTTGAAAAAAAGGATTTGGGTCCGAAGGTTAAGTTACCCTTTGGGAAGAACGGATCGTTGTTCACCCAAAGAGCCTTGCTGAAGCAAGTCTTCCAAGATCCGCTTTTCATGCTTGCCTTAGTATTTTCGTGTGTGGGATGTGTGTTTTGAAAAAGGAGGGAATGTTCCAAGTGGTCTTCCCGACGTATAAACCATGAGTTGGTTATCGCTCGGGATTCCTTGGTTTTTTTTTGATATGTTCGGGACTTTGGTCCCGTTCTCATCTTGGACTTATGATCATCATGATGAGACCTTGGGTCACATGTGATCGGGGTAGGGACACCGTTTTTTATAGTCCAGGGATGAGACTCTTTAGAAAGGAATGACCTTTGCCCATCAATCCTACATCTTGAGACGATTTGGACTCTTTCGGGACATTTATGCTCGTCTCAAGTGATGATCGGAGATATGTGGCTAGGGTTCATCATTTTCTAAAGGATAATCCGTCTATGGCATCTTTAAGTGGAGGAAATGATGTAAAGATAGGACCTTTACACCATCTCGCTCCAAGAGATGCTCCAAGTACCAAGGGGGACTAAGGGAGGGGGTATAAAGATTGGATCATTATACTCATCCTATGCCTTTTTGTGCCTTATGAAGGTCACTAGGCAATCCTAGGAGAGAGATCCAACCATGAGGGACATGGGGAATGCATGTTTAAACTAAAGATGACATTTTTATAAGCAAAGATGACATTTTAGGTGCAAAGGAAGCTACTTTATATATAAAGATGTCATTTTAAGAGCAAATGATGCTACTTTACATGTAAAAATGATATTTTAAGTGCAAAGGATGCTACTTTTCACATCACCATGTGAGAGATCCACCCTAGAACAAGCCTTTTGAGGTCTCATTGTTCATCCTTGGGTTGGATCTTCCATGGATCCTATGTGATAGAAAAAAGGGGGGTAATATGATTTACATGCCTAAAGATGGGATCTTTAATGACAATATATCAAGTACCAAGCAAGTATATAGTAATATGTAAAGAAAGGAGCAATATATCACATAAATACAAGTATATTTCAAGATAAAGGGGAGGAGAGGTTACCAATGGTGGTGTCCCTCTATCTCCTTGATGTTTGCCTAGGGAAGGACCAACTTTGGAAGGTTTTGAAGAGGAGGGAGGTGATTTTTGACACTCTCAGCTCTCTGGAATTTCGTGGTGGTATTTTGGCAGAGTAACACTACTGAAAATCCCCCCTTTAAAATGAATAGAGGAGGTCTCTATTTATAGGCAGTCTGGCAGTGACTAATGAAGCCGTGCGGCTGTAATCTCAGGGCTAATGAGGCCGTGCGGTCTTATCCTGAGATGACTCAGCTTATTTCTAGAACCATGCAAGGTGGCCTTCTAGAAGGTCTTTTCCAACGAAGGACTACGAGGAATTTTAATTCCTAGCAAGTCCTTCACCCCTTGAAAGGTTCTAGAAAGTTCCCAAATTGCCCCTGAACTTTAGGAAAGTTCGGGGAATTGCCGAGAAATTTTGTCGGAAGGCATGAGCCAGATTTGGATATTTACAGAAGCCCCTCAGCAACGTCACTTGCAGGGCGAGTGGGGTTGTCGATAGAAAAGGATCCGATCTGGCGAATGCCGAGACGGATTGGGTGACTAAGGTGGTCGAGCGGCTGGACCTTTGGAAGGCTACCTACGTATCCCGAAGGAATCAAGCCAGATCGTAGTTTGAAAAAGGTCCACTGGGGAAAAGGGGTGTCATATATGACGAATTGGCTGAACCTAAAGTAGGCTACCTACGTATCCCGGAGGAATCAAGCCAGGCCGTAGTTCAAGTAAGATCCGCTGGGGAATGACGAAGAGAAACTGGTCTCTTGCTAGGGAAATAGAAGGAAAGTGACCTAGGAGGTCAAGCGACTGATCCTACTGGGGATATGCTAGATGAAGGAAGTGACCTATGTGGTCGGATATCTGGATCTCTATGAGGGGTGACTTTACCACTGAGGAGTGATGGATGAACGGGGTGTGACAAATGTGGTCGGATGACTGGACCTTTATGAAAGGCTGCCTCACCACTGAGGAGTGATGAAGGAAGAGGGTGACCATTGAGATCGGATGGCTGGACTTTATGAAAGGCTGCCTACGTATCCCGGAGGAATCAAGCCTTGGTCTTAGTTCAAGTATCAATAGATAGTTAGGAACAATGTCTAGGATCCTTGAGGTTTCGATGATTCATGGAGGAGTCACCCGATTGATAATTAATGGAGGTTGTCACCTGATTGACAATTAATGGAGGTTGTCACCTGATTTGACAATTAATGGAGGTTGTCACCTGATTTTACAATTAATGGAAGTTGTCACCTGATTTGAAAATTAATGGAGGTTGTCACCTGAAGAAACTAAAGCTTACGTCACTATCGAGGAGATAGAGGTAGCTAAAGTTGGAAAACTTGAGCATACTTCACCATCTGTGAGATAGAGGTAGCTTAAGTTTGGAGAACTTGAGCGTACTTCACCATCTATGAGATGGAGGCAGCTTAAGTTTGAAGAACTTGAGCGTACTTCACCATCTGTGATAGAGGTAGCTAAAGTTTGAAGAACTTGAGCGTACTTCACTATCTGTGATAGAGGTAGTTAAAGTTTGGAGAACTTGAGCGTACTTCACTATCTGTGATAGAGGTAGCTAAAGTTTGGAGAACTTGAGCGTACTTCACTATCCGTGATAGAGGTAGCTAAAGTTTGAAGAACTTGAGCGTACTTCACTATCTGTGATAGAGGTAGCTAAAGTTTGAAAAACTTGAGCGTACTTCACTATCTGTGATAGAGGTAGCTAAAGTTTGAAAAACTTGAGCGTACTTCACTATATGTGATAGAGGTAGCTAAAGTTTGAAGAACTTGAGCGTACTTCACTATCTGTGATAGAGGTAGCTAAAGTTTGAATTTTGACAATTCGGAGGTTGTCACCTAGCGTTATTCCGTTATAACGGAAGTAACGGAGCCGACTCGGGAGGAAAGTCTATTTGCTTAGAGATAACGGATATTCTCTGGGAAAAACAGTGTTACTCTGGTTAAAAAATAACAGGAATTATATGCCTAAGTGGAGAGTCCAGGGGCAAATATGTAATTTCTGCTTAGATCAAATGAGGCCGCCCGACATGAGATGAGGGCAAAAGAAGCCGTACGGCTTGGAGTTTATTTTTACCAGATTATTTAAACTGGATTTGAACGGGCAAACAACATTGTTGTTTTGCTTGTGCCGAGGAAGAGGGAGAGAGAAAAGAGAGAATTTTCAAAAAAATTTCAATTCTCTTGCTTTCTTGGCTTAGAATGGATCCGGAAGGAAACCTAATGCCTAGGCAAGCACGAAGAACCATATCCGAAGACGCTAGAAGGAGGAGGAGGGAGCTCGTTTGAACGGAGTGGAAGTATGACTTCAACACGCCTCCATCGGAGCTTTATCTCGGTAGGGGAGAGCACAAATCTACTAAACCTCAATCCGTTGGGGTAAGCATTCTTGATTTACTTGATTTTTATCAATTTTGATTGAATTTTGGTTGATTTAGGGCTTGGCCCAATTTTAGGATTTTTTCGAATTTTCCTATGAATTTTGTTGATGATTTTGAGAATTTGATGATTAACCTATGAGGCTAAGGGGATAAATGAATATGCATGTATGATTTATTTGAAAAATAATGAGAATGACTCATTTTTCGAAAATAAAGCAAAATAATGTCTAAAATGTGACGGAGTCCTTGCATGTGCTAGAACTAGGTCAATTCTTGATCATGGATGGGAAAGCAAGATTTTGGATGATGAAAAGGATTCTTGCATGCCATTTTGAAAGATTAATGCTTATGTGCAAAGAAATTTTTTGAAAATTGGAAATTTGTGATTAAGAGAGCAATGTGCTTGACATGACGTGTTTCAAATGATGAAAGACACGTTTTCTAGGCAAAGGATGCTAGAAATCTCTTATGAATGCTTTTCCTTGAAAACATGTGCACATTTTGAATATATGCATGTTTTTGAAATGAGATGAAGGACTGACACATTTTTTGTTGTGTTTTCCTACAGGAGAACAAGTCAAGGGGACCTTCTGAGGTTGCAGTGAAGCTATGGGACAGGATGCCCAATTTTGAGAAGGATGGGGTGAACCCCAAGCAGCTTGTAATGGCTACCGGCCTTGATTTGTTCATTGATGCCATTGGCAGAGGTGACCTCCAAGAGTAAGGGGCTAGTCCAGGCCCTCTCAGAGTTCTGGTGGGACACCACCCATAGATTTCATCTCAGCTGGGGGGAGATTACGGTGACGCCAGCAGACTTTACTACTATTACAGGCTTGCAGTTCACTGGAAGGCCTGTGACTTGGAGAGACCACATCACGGCAGAGGAGTTTAGAGCTTTGGTTGGGTTTGAGCTCCGTCCTAAGGGGCTCGGGATGGAGACTAGGTATGTGGAGGTGGCAGTCTAGGAGTGCATGCAGGGATTTGCCGCCAACGAGGTGACTGCCCACCAGCTCGCGAGAGCCTTCTTGTGGTTGATGCTGTCAGTCACCATTTTTGCCAATTCTGGGACACTGACTATGGTTTGTTTGCTTGATTCTTTGGAGAATCTGGATGAGTTTGGAGCGGTCTCGTGGGGTGAGGCCGGATTGGCGGAGCTTTATTTCTCCTTGGACTTGTACAGCCGGAACAAGGCTGCTTTAATGGATTGTTTTTCTTTTGCTCTCGAGGTAGTTTCACCTCTCTTTTCTCTCTTTTACTTTTCTGTCTTGAGATTTTTTATGAGAGAAAATGACCCTTTTGTCTTGAACATGCAGGTCTGGTTTTGTGAGGTGATCGTGTTCTTTCCCTAGAACCAGCAGAGTGATCCGGAGATCTTCCCGGTCATGATCCGTTGGAGGGGAGATGCTAGAGACAAGTTCACCGGGAAGACCTGGATCACTTTTGACTACAAGTTGGTGAGACCTGTCGTCAATAGGGATGGACACGATGGGGTTGACTTCTATCCTTGGGGGAGGTACCCTGAGGTGCTGCTAGGGGATGCCGTGGAGGCGACTAGGCAGAGGAGGTGGTTGACGGGCTTGACATGTGATGTCATTTACTTGGGGGACCGTTTTTCTAGGCAGCATGACCATGTCCCTCCTTTGGATGCCATCACACCTCATGATCCTCCAGCTCGTATCTTTGCCGGCCCGGGGGAGTCGAGAGGATGATATAGCGAGGTATCAGGCTGGCGTGGCAGCCGAGGAGTATTTTGACTTGGCTACCCCGTATGCCACCTTTGTGGAGCAGCGGTTGAGGACGCCACAGAGGCTAGTGAAGCTGGCTGTCACTCAGGGGTACGGGGAAGCCGAGCCTACTGACCCGCCTATGCCTCCTGCTCATCTCTCATATGTGGTCAACGGGGTACCGAGGAGGTTCATGATTCCCGTTCCTGACACGAGGGAGCCCCGGTATACTCTGCCGCCTGACAACACTGTAAGTACCTTTAGGGTCTCTTCCCTTTTTTAGATTTCTTTGCTTTATGCAATTTTGAACCTTTCTTGAGATATTCTGAGTTTTTTTTCTCTTTTCTCTCAGGTTCCTGCTCGCTCATACGATGGCTTGGTTCGGCAGAACAGGGGTTGGAAGGATGTGTGCCGGTCTCTTCTGAGGAAGTTGGCAAGTGCTTCCAGGGCGGGGACGAATGTGCAGGAGCCCGTGCGCAAAAGAAGGCACGTTGGGAGCACTTCCTCAGTCTCGTCAGCCTCAGAGTATGCGACCTCCTCTTCCAGTGCTATGCCTTGGGGACGGGGACCCAATACCGGCATCCTAGAGCAGCTGGCAGAGTACGAGCACGTGAATGTGAACCTTTCGGACGTGAGTGACGACGAGGACTTGATGAAGGATCCTAGCTTCTACCAGCTGAGTAGCGACGACGAGGAGTCGGAGGCTTAGGATTCTTAGGGTTGATCTAGGAGGAAGGAAACAGACATTGAACACTTTATTTTTTATGCATAATTTGTCTATTTTTCATTTTATTTGGGCGCCGATGGGGCGAAAACAATGTATTACTCTTTCATTTGCTTTTCTAATTCATGTTTTATGAATTTGCATATTACTTGAGCCTCGGGGCAGTTTTTTTTTTTTTGCTTGGAATTGGGGCTGAAAATGGGCCAAAATGGTTTGTGATGACATATAACTGTATGGTTGGTGTTTGGACATGTTTTTGTACAGGTTTCATTGAGAAAGTGGGGTGAGAACTCCACTTGGGCAGCAACATTGATTGCTGCAGATTTTTTTTCTGGAGATGGCAAATGAGGACGTCCGGCCTGGACTTGGGGAAAATGAAGCCGTGCGGCTGGAAGTTCTGTCTGAACTGGTTTTTTTTCAGTATAAAACCAAGGCTTGGCCCTTTCATTTCATTTTCACCCTATACTTGTCCCAACTGATCCCAGAGCAAATTTCTGACCAAAAGACATCAACTTTGATCACCTTGCAATGGAGAAACCCGTCAGATTGCAAAAGGGGAAAAGAGATCGTTTTCTGTCCGATCTTCAATCTTGTATGAAACGCAACTTCCAATCCCACTAGAGGTTGTTTGATACCACCTTCAAAATCAAATCTTTATGGAATTTGAAGGATCTCCCGCCCGATTGGGATCTTTTGAGAGCCGCTGCGAGGTTTTGGGACGTCCGGAGACATGTCTACTGCTTTTCTTACAATGAGCTCGTCCCAACTTATGAGACTTCCGAACATTGATTGGGGGTCCAGAAATTGAGGCCATATCGATTCCTCTGACCGGAGACGTGCCGGTGACGGTAAAGCTGGCATCTTTTCTGCAAATTTCTCTGGAAGAGGCCGAGGGGATGATGGTAGTCCCTGACAGGATTGACCTTTCTGATATCCCGGGCAGGTTTGGATTTTTGGATATGGCTACGACTCTAGTGGCTATGGATGCCTTTATCCTTTGTGTGTTTTCATTTCTGTTCATCGCTGAGTCCGTAGGGGTCTGTCATGGTGGCCTTTTGGATATGGTCAGGGATTGTAGGGCTGGGAAGGATATTATCCCACTGGTTTTGGGTGAGACCTGCATGGCATTGACAGGATGGCTAGGGGAGACCATTTCATGAGGTCTGGGAGCCTGACGGTGCTGAATTTGTGGCTGTAGGAGAGGCTTGGGGCTTTTCCAGGGGCTTCACCTTCTCAGTGCCCTTGGGTGATTTCCCAGAGGGATGCACCTAGGCAACAGGACCAGGGTAGCTGGAAACTGATGATGGCTAGGTTATCCAAATCGGATATTCACTGGTGGGTGCCTCATTGGAGGTTGCAGACCCAGAGGACATTTCAGGAGTCCTACATAGTGAGGGTTCCAGGCTTCTCTTGGTCATCATTCTACATACCCTGCTTAGCATCCAGGCAGTTCGGGGCCTTACAGGAGCCGTTGGGCGATTGGGAGGACATCCGTACCAGGGAGGTGGTGCCTTTGGATATGAGGGATCCAACCAGCTTCTTATTCTTCTCAAGGGCTTGGACATATACTGCTTTCCCACCCAGGGCCATTCTCAAGAGCAGAAAGAGTACCATACTGACCACGGCCTACTTAGATTGGTATGAGAGGGAGATGGGAGCGACTCAGGTCATTCTGGGAGAGAGACATCAGGCTTTATTGGGGGCTCACTGTGACTCGAGCAGGATTTTGAGGGAGACTGAAGCCAAGGCGAGTCGCCATAATCAGTCGGGTGACCTTATTAGGGATATGGAGGCTCGATACGAGAGGCTTTCGGAAGTCGCTCCCTTGACTGAGGCTCAGAGAGAGGAAGTACATGCTCGTGCCCGGGTTGAGAAGGCACTTATTAGCACGGGTTTGATGGAGGCTCCAGTGAGGATACCTGAGGTCGGAATGAGGGAGACCGACATCTTAGAAAAGAAGAGAAAGAACACTCGATGGGGTCGAGGTAAAGGGAAGAAGACCAAAGAAGACTCAGTGAATGACAACTGATAGGTCTTTTCTTAGGATTACCTTATTGCCATTTGCAAACACAATTAGCTTATTAGGCCTTTTATTGTATTTTAGATCTTTGTAGCAGGTTAGCAGAGTCAAGAGTAGACCGTGCTTGAACTCATCAAGGAATTTTTGACTTGTAATTAACAAGAGATATTATCTTAGAAATTATAAGACACATTACATGAAAACTTTTATTGTCTTATTTATTGTTTAGACCGAACCATTGCTGGCTGCCTACGTTCCCCTTTTACAAGAAAGATTAAGGGGCTCAGGTCTTCGTAGTTCATTCTGGTGAACTATCGGGATTTTGCCTTTTTGGTCTTTTTTCTTTTTTTTTTTTTTTTTATGTGTCCACTGTTTTTTCCTAGACCGCCCCTTTTGGGTTTTCGGCCTAGTGGGCATTACTCTTCTTGCACTAAGATTTTTTCTTTCTTTTTTTTTTTTTTTTTGTGCAACCCTGTGTTTTGCTAGACCGCCCCTTTTGGGTTTTTCAGCCTAGCTGGACATTACTCTTTTTGCACTAATATTTTTCCTTTTTTTATTTTTTTTCTTTTCCTTTTCCTTTTCCTTTTTCTTTTTCTCTTTTTCTCTTTTTTTGTATTTTTTTCTTTTTTTTTTTTCAAACATAGTACTGCAGAGCTTATCACCGTTATTTGGGGGTGGACAAATGGATTGCCGTCCAGGTCCGCAAGCTTCATTGCTCCTCCCAATAGTATCTTCTGCACCACATACAGGCCGATCCAAACTGGTTCCCACTTTCCCAGGGGTTGTCTCTAGTGGGGGGCTTCACTTTCAGTACTAGATCACCCTCTTTGATGTCCTTGGCCTTGACCTTTTTGTCGAATGTCCTGGCCATTCGTCTCTGGTAGGCTCGAGTGTGTTCCTTGGCTTTTAGCCTTCTTTCATCGAGCAGGGCCAACTCATTATGCCGGCTACACAGCCATTCTACCTCGTTGACACTGTTTTCTAGGAGGACCCTTAGTGATGGGATTTCCAACTCCACTGGCAATACTGCTTCCATCTCGTAAGTTAGGGCAAAGGGAGTTTCTCCGTGGTTTGTTCTATGATGACGTTACGTAGTCCCAGAGTGCCAGTGTAGCTTCTCGGGCCGATCGCGACCACGGGTGGCCATTTTCCGGATGATCCGCTCGAGTGTCTTATTGGCAGCTTCCACGGCTCCGTTAGTCTGAGGTCTGTATGGGGATGATTTGTGGCGAGTGACTCTGAATTCTGACAGCAGTCTATCGCAGTCCCCTTCAAAGTGCGACCCGTTATCTGAAATGACCTCATTGAGCACCCCATATCTACACATAATTTTTTCTTTGATGAATTGGGCCACTTTTCTGGAAGTGAGGACCTTGTAAGACTTGGCCTCTACCCACTTGGTGAATTAGTCGACTGCCACTAACATGAATTCATGCCCATTGCTTCCTGCCGGGGCTATCTTCCCTATCACGTCAATACCCCAAGTTGCAAACGGCCAAGGAGTCGTCATGCAGTACAGGTCATGCGGCGGAAGATGGTTGAGGTTGGCAAACCTTTGGCACTTGTCGCACTGTCGGACGTGTTGGATACAGTCTGTTTCCATGGAAATCCAGTAGTAACCCATTCTGAGGATCACTTGCATCAATGCTCTGGCATTCATATGAGGACCGCAGGGACCATTGTGGACTTCGATCATTAACTCTCTGGCCCTTTCTTGGGTGACACATAGGAGGAGTGGCCCCTAATACCATTTCTTGTACAGGTCACCCCCTAGAATGACATAGTGGGAGGCCAACCGTTTCAGGTCTTGCAAGCTCTTGGCCTTGATGCCTTATTTTGGTCTACCTTCTTTGTGTCTGAAAGCTGACTCTCCGTCTTTGAGGAACTGGTAGATCTGACTGTACCAGGGTTCTTTGACAGGCTCGGGTCCCAGGTCTACTTCACAACAGAAAGCCGGGGCTTCTCTTCTACCTACTCTGAAGGGTTTTATTGCCTTTCCCTCGGGGGTCTCTACATATGAGGCTAGAGTAGCTAAGGCATCTGCAAATCTGTTCTTATCCCTTGGCAGGTAATGGAAGGTCACTTCTCTGAACTGCTCAGTCAACTCTTCCATATAGGCATGATACCTCTGAAGATTAGGGTCCACAGTCTTCCATTTATTCAAGACCTGGTTGATGATCAGAGTCTCCATAAACTTCGAGCTCCTTGACATTTCTTTCTAAGGCAGCCTCTAAAGCAGCAATGCAGGCTTCATATTTGGTGGCATTGTTCATGGCAGGGAAGTTCAACTTGAGGGCTATGGGCGTGTGCTCATCTTTCGGATCGACCAGCATCATTCCTACGTCGTTTCCTCTTTTGTTAGCAGCTCCATCAAAGAATAGCTGCCATCGGTTCTCAGGCTCAACTACGAAGATCCCTTCATCTGGGAATTGGGGTTCATGCCCGCGGTCCTCATTGCTAGGGAAATTTGCCAGATGGTCTGACAACGCTTGACCCTTGATGGCCTTTCTCGTCACATAATTGATGTCATACTCAGCAAAGAAGAAGGACCACTTTGATAGGCGCATCGAGAGGGAAGGCTTGTCGAAGATGTACTTGATGGGGTCCATTTTTGAGACCAAGTTCACAGAGTGGGCTTGCATGTAATGCTTCAGCTTACTGACTACCCAGACCAGTCCTGCATAAGTCTTTTCGCACGCTGAATAATTGAGCTCATTTCTCTGCAGCTTCCGGCTGACAAAGTAAATGGTATTTTCTACCCGAGAGTCCTTTTTCTCCTGAGCAAGCATAGCCCCAACTGCCGTATCAGTGACAGTGAGATAGAGCAGAAGAGGTTTCTGTCTATGTGGGGGACATAACACCGGAGGATGTACTAAGTACGCCTTGATTTGGTCAAAGGCATCCTGGCATTCCTCGGTCCATTCTGTGTCTACATTCTTCTTCATGAGCTTGAAGATGGGCTCGCACATAGTAGTCAACTGGTTGACAAAGCGGCTGATGTACTATAGTTTGCCCATAAAGCTCTTGACTTCTGTCTGGGTTTGAGGTGGCCTCATGTCCATAATGGCCTTGATCTTTCGGGGATCAACTTCAATACCTCGCTCCGTGACCATATACCCAAGCACTTTTCCCCTTGTCACTCCAAAGGTGCATTTGGCAGGGTTCAGTCTCATGGAATGCTGTCTCAACCTCTCAAAGAACTTTTGCAGGTCAACAATGTGCTGTCCATCCTCGCCTTTGGAGTGGATTATCATGTCATCGACATAGACCTCAATCTCCTTGTGGATCATGTCGTGCAAGATTGCGGTCGATGCCCTCTGATACGTAGCCCCGACGTTCTTAAGCCCAAATGGCATCACTGTATAGCAGTACGTTCCCCACGGTGTGGTGAAGGCTGTCTTTTCTTGGTCCTCCTCGGCCATCTTGATCTGGTTGTAACCAGCAAAGCCATCAACGAAGGATTTGACTTCGTAGTTGGCAGTGGATAGCCATGTCGGATATTTGATGACTCGGATGAATCCTACCCGCAGTAGCTTCTCAATCTCTTCTTTGACCTGAAGAGACCACTCTGGCTTGATCTTTCTCGGTTTCTGCTTTATTGGCTTAGCATCTGGTGCTAGAGGGATTCTGTGCTCCACAATTGAACTGTCTAGCCCCGGCATATCCCTGTATGACCATGCAAACACGTCCATGTATTCTCTGAGCAGATTGATCAGTCTGTCCCGTTCAACCCCCTGGAAGAAGTTTCCAATCTGTTTTTCTTTAGGTTCCTCGACAGTACCCAAGTTAACACTTGTCAAAACCTCCTCGGCAGCTTGGGCCCGGTTTTCCTCTTTTTCTGTCAACTGCTTAAAGATTTCTTTAATGTATTGTTCGTTTAGTGTGTTTGCATCTTGTTCAAATGATTCATTATTAACTGTTGTTAAGTTTTGAGTTAATTTATCATTTGTTAAGTTGGCAATAAGGGGATACTCAGAAAGATCTGTCATTTAATTCAAAGTGAAAGGAAAGATGACATTGGCTACATATTCATAATCCTCAGGCGTGAGGCCTTCAGATGACTCGAAGGACTGGAATTCAAAGATTCCTGACTCAACTGTATGGATGACAGGGTGTTTGACACAACTGGGCTGAGAAGGACGGGGTACCAATCCAAGCTCCGTGATCATTTGCTGTCGGCTGGCTATCGGCCCGAGAATGTCTCCCATTCTTCAACGGCATCTCTGTTTTAGTCACCAAAGTACGGGGATTAAAAGGCTCTTCACCACCGTCTCCAATTACGGCAACTACCTCGTCATCTGAGCTGAAGTCGATCAAATCAGGGATCTGCACTTCTTTATCAAACAGCTTTTGCAAACCCAACTCACTGTCTTCACTACCAGCAGCTTCTATCTGACTGATCTTCGGAAGAGCTAACTCAAAGGCGGAGAAATCCATTACCCCAGATGAGAAAAGTGCTGACTCTTTGAAATTGTCTGGGTTTCCTTTGGAGGCATACTCGTTCTGAACTGTAGTGGTAGCCCCAGGAATGTCCGGCAAGTCAAGGAACATTCTCCGAACAGGATTTGCTGGTTTTTCCCGAACTTTTTCAAGGTTTTCCAGAAGATTTTTTCTCAAGGAGATCTGACTATCACTTTCATCGTATTGAGTCCCACCTTTTGTGAAGTACTGGGTGAGGGACAAGCTGTAAGGATGGAGACGGACCCCTTCACTTCGTTTTTCTGGAACTGTTCCCTTAGCCTTTCTGTCATCCCGAGAATTCGGTTTGTATCCCAAGCCGTATCTGGTAGTCTGTTCCTTTACATCAATAATAGCATTGCGACCCTGAAGTCTTTTCCCCAATCCGAGCCCGGGAAGATAACCCATTTTTCTCATCATTCGCTTGGCAGGAGGTATTTTGTCGGAGGTAGCAGTGAGGTCAGTGCAACACACTTGTGCTTTGGAGGAAGCTACAGAGAATCCGGTCAAGGCAAACCCTTCATCATCATGTTTGATCTCCAGTATCGGGATACCTCCAGTGCTGGTACCTTCTACGGTGACACTGTCTCCATAGATAGTAGTAATAGTCCCATCACTTGACTGGAATTTGACGCATTGGTGCAAAGTAGAGGCTACCCCATTTATCTGGTGAATCCAAGGTCGTCCCAGCAGAGCGGTAAATGAGATGGGAATGTCAATCACTTGAAAGTCGACATCCATGACTTTCTTTCCAAACCACATCTTGAGATTAGCAATCCCCAGAACTGATCGTGCAGTTGTAAGTAACCCAATATGGATCACCCTCTTCCGAGCACCCGGGAAACACCGCAGACTCACACAAACGCAGTCTCGAATACCCATGACCCTCAAAAACCACAAAACCACCAACCAAAACAAGGGAGGGGCCTTTCTGGAACAAAAAGGGACAAAAGGACCTTTGAGGAATTATGTAAAAATGCAGAATTGGTACGTACGAACCTCTTTGTTGCCATGATTACTGAATCCTCTTAAAGTCCAAGATATTCCCTCAAATCCCGGAAGGCATCATAACTCAGCTTCATGGGAGGTCCGTACGAACCTTTATGCATGCAAGTTGGTCCGTACGGACCTTCTTACTACCAGACACCATCATTGCTGAATCTTCTTAAATTCCACTTATTCCCTCAAATCGAGGAAAACCAAAATCTTGGATTACTTGAAAGGTCCGTACGGACCTTCTTGCACAAATCTGGGCACTATAAATAAAGGGCTCCCCCTCCCTCATTTCAGACATCTCCCTCTTCTCTCCTCTCCCCCCAGCCTTCAGGCACCCCTCTAAGTCCTCTCGAGGTAATCCCGGCCCATTTCGGATTCTTCTGAGGCCTTTCGAGCTCCCTTGTGGTGCTCCGAAGCCTTTCCGAGCGCTCTGGCGATGCTCCCGTGCTGCCCCGAGGCACTCTCGAGGTACTCTGAGGCCCCTCGTGGTACTCCGAGGCCTTGCCTGGTCTTTCCCGAGGCGTCCCGACCCTTTTCGAGCCAAACCGACAATTCGGACGCACGCCGAACCTCTGCCCGAACGATCCCTGCGATCCCAACGCACGCCGAACCTCTGCCCGAACGCTGCCGACGATCCCTACGCACGCCGAAACTCTGTCCGCAGACAACCGTCACATCCCGAAGCAATCCCGATCCGTACCGGAACACTATTCCATCCTCATACACTATTCCCCAGCGGAAGACAAACACGAACCAACATTGGTAAGGCTTCCTTCCTACACTATTTCAATACGCAGTGTACAATGTAGACATCCGATACAGCATGCATTTTTAAAAGCACATACATACACACACACAACAGTTAAAGAATATAAAGGGTACCGAAATACTCGTTTTTACGAGGCGACTCGGGTGAGCTCTAATATTATAATATTCTCTTCCCGAAGAGTCATCTGACCTCCGAACCTAAAATCTCATCACACAAAAACAGTTTATTTTTAAACTGATGCCCTTTTTCAATGTTTTGGGCTTAATAAAAATGGTGTGGCGACTCTACAAAGCAAACACACAGCGAGACACCTCTAACGCGAACGGAACAGCCAGATGTCGGGGCGCGATTGCGCTGCCTCTCAGATCCGGGCGACTCCCAAACGCGAACAAGTGCGAGATGCCGGGCTTCGCGCGCGAGCCGGATCCGGGCTATTTCAGTTGGCGACTCCACTGGGGATATTGTTTTGTTTTAAAAAAACTTTTAAACAAAACAAAAGATTTTTAAAACGATGATGAGGGTCAAACTTTCATTTTACCCCCTTCTTTTAACTGTTGTTTGTGTGTGCATGTGCTTTACTTTTTATTTAAAAAAAAATAAAAAAATACAAATAAAGATGTATCAATATACATCTGTGTACATATATTTAAAATTCTTCAAAAAACTTCTGTTTTACTCAGAAAAAAGAATTTTAGAGACCGCACACTACTCGCACTGCTGCCTCGGTTACATCGCACGCTACGCGCACTGCTGCCTCGAATACACTGCACACTACAACCCTTAACCCGGAGTGGTCTCAGTTGCAGTCCGTTTGGTCTTCCTAGGCCTCTTGGATGCGCACGGGATCATTCCAAACATCCCATCCTAGCCAAGCGTCAACCCTGCACGTTTGAGTCTTGAGTCACACTCTGTCCAGACTCGGGTGGTTTTTACCCAGTCCGTGTCATACAGCCTGGATACATATCCCATGCCGGCCATTTTCTGAGTCGAAGCTCGAAACTCAAAGATCCCTTGCGCAAGCAAAGCGATGAAAGGTCATGCTAAAATCTTGACCTGATCTTGATTTCCGAAGCTACACCCAGACGATGTTCCGTCTCGGATATACATCCATGCCCACATGACACCATGTCATCAAGCCTTTAATACGTCAGCCATGTCGATATGACCCAGCAACGCCTAACGTCACAGATCCCTTGCACAAGCAAGGTAAAGAGAGGTCATGCCGAACTCTAGACCCGATCTTGACTCAATGGCCGGCTCGGTTCACTATTCACATGGATAACGCATTAAAACGAACATGACAAGCTCGGTCCTTAGGTTCGATTTTTCTTTTAGGCCGGTGGAAACCACTTGCCCTATAGGACCCTCGCCCGGGGGTGTCCACCTCGGGATGTCGAAATACAGGTGCAAAACGAGGGGCTTATAGTCGCACATACGGTCTCCACTGACCCAGGATCTAGCATAGTTGCGAAAAAGAAGAGCAATCTTTTCCAACCTACCTAGGACTCTGAGAAAACACGTTTTAAGTAAATTAAAACAACAAAAAAATAGCGGAAACCGCATGTCACGTGATTTTTCCCCCCTTTTACCCCGAACGACCTTCCCGTGTCTAAACCTTACCCATCACCCTCCTCCAATGAACCAAGAGTGATCGAGAATACCCGGGAACTACTCTCCCCGTGTCAAAGCTGCAAGGTCCAACATCCTTCCCAGCGCAGTCACTAGGGCAGTCCGCCAACTCCCCATTGTCAAGTCAGTGGATAACAGCGAGGAAAACGGGACCCTACCCCCGAGAAATTTCCCAACATTGGAGGAAGTTTGGCAAGTCATCATGGCTCTTGATAAATGCCAAGGCGAACAACAAGCCTGGATCGAAGGTGCCATGCACCACTTCGGAACATTAGCCACCCCCCAACTACCTGGGGCTTCCAAAGACATGCCTGCTCCTGCAGCTTCTAACGTCTCTCATGGTCTTCCGGAAGTCAATCTGTTGCCCTTGTATGAGCCTTGCAGTTACGACATAAAGCCACAAGACCCCCCGGGGGAAGACGTGTCCGGTCAACATCCTGAGGTCCCGATACCACCGCCGAACAACGAACGCATCTGGTGGGACGTCTGTGACTGCACCGCTTGTCTGGAAAGGGATTTCCAAGATGAAATGAACGAGGATCGCCCTCGAAGAAAGAAGAAACCCTCTTCTCAACAAAAACTGAAGAAGAGATACGAATCTGGCGACCCCACAGTCGAAACCCTTGGAGAACCATCAGGAAAGTTTGACTACTACGTCATCTACTCCAGCAAATCTCCTCAGTCTAGCTCTGCTCAAGGCCACGACAACGTTTGCTCCATGATCAGCTGGGACGAGCTCCGCACCGCCACCAACGGCCCGAGGGTCCAGATACCTCAACCCCTGTCTTGGGAAGATCTCAAAGCCACTGTTGACGCTACATCAAAAGTAATGACGTTAAATGAACTGAAATGCGCAGTATGGCCCTTCGCCAACCAAGGCCCTCTCATTAGAGAAATAGGAGAGACGAGCAAAGCAGCAAAGCCAGAGGTGAATGTTCTGACACGTTCCGGTCAAATCCCGACGAATCCTCCACGGGCAGACAAAAGGCCAGCCATACCTGAGCCACGAACCGAAAAGGGGCCCTACGCCAAAGAAGCCGAAACCCTTGACCCGAAGGCTGAAGATCCTGTCTTAACTCAGCTCAAGCGTACTCTGGCTAACATCTCACTATGGTCCCTACTCACTTCATCTTACCCGCACAAACTCAAGTTGGAAGAAAGCCTAGCTCAGACCATGGTTCCCATCACCGTGACACCTGATGAAGCGGTTCAGATAATCGGCAACGTTCATTACAGCAACATCATCACTTTCACATAGCTCGACCTCCCAAAATTTGGGGCTGACCACAATGAGCCTCTCTACATAGCAGTTCAACTTGACGAGCGTCGTCTCCCTCAGGTCTTGGTAGATGGGGGATCATCCATGAACGTCCTTCCATCCAAAATGATGGATCTGCTCGAGATCAAGATCACTGATCTGAAACCCTCAACTCAGGCAATCAAGGCATACGACTCAACGTCTCGCCCAGTCTTGGGAATAGCCACCTTGAACCTGTGGTTCGGAAAGCAGATGGTCCCGACCGACTTCCAAGTCATCGACATCCCGATCACATTCACTGCCATTTTGGGACGCCCTTGGCTACACCAGATCAATGGGGTGGCATCCACCCTCCATCAGTGCGTAAAGTTCGTCCAAGGAACAGATCTTACCATCATTTATGGTGATAGCATAGTCACCGAAGGGACCGACACAAACGGTGTCCCGGTCCTAGAGATCAAACACGATAATGATGGCATGATGCTGACAGGGTTCACCATCGAAAACCCGATGGCCCAGGTGTGCCACATAGACCTGCCTTTGATTTGGGACCAGATCCCTCCCCCGATGAAAATGATGAAGCGCATGAACTACATCCCGGGGCTTGGTTTGGGAAAACGCCATCAGGGTACCCAACAAATCATCAATATCAAGGAACAGAATACCCTCCATGGCCTGGGATACATTCCTACTCCCGAAGACGCTGCGGAAGATAGAAAATCTGCACGGAAACGCTCTGCCAATAGCAAAAGAGGCTTGCCTGCATTCTCCGATCTCCGCCCTTACAGCTTCGACATGACCAGGTACTTCACAAGGGAAACCGGCAGTTTGAACGAAGATACACAAAAGGGAACCGAGCTGATCAACGCCAAACAAAACTGGCCGACAACCATGGACAAGCTCCAGCGGAACCTTGTAAGATTCAGAGGCCTCAAGCCAAATCCAGTCAGAAGAGCATTTCTCGATGCACCAACTCTGCCGGGACCCACGACCACCACTATTCACAATGAATTCTGGTTCGGGAAAACCCCCTCTTTGGCAGAGGAACTCGAAAAACTCTCAGTCAACACCCCTGCCCCCAACAAGCGGGACGAGTCTGCATTCGAGCTAGCAATGTCCAAGACAAGAGCGGAAGACTCCGCAGACAATGCTTGGAACGAGCCCCTGCCCCACCAGCTCTTCAGTGAAGAAATCGAGGTGCCAGACCTAATCGATTTTGTTTCTGATAACTCTATGATAGCCATGATCGGGAGCGGCAACACAAAGCCTTTCAACCCCCGCCTCTTATCAAACCCATTACCACTCAGTAATTGGGCCACCTTCTCCGGACCTACCGCCAGCAAGAAGGACATGATCGAACAACTTGGTCTGACCCCTCGCGTCCTAGAGTCTAGTGTCAAAGCCCATCCTGAGTCCATTATCTTTGAATTCGAGTCTCTCGAGTCATCTGATGGCCTCACGCCAGAAGATTACGAACTCATTGCCAATAATGTATTCCCGTATGCTCTTAATGAATGCTTCGATCTTTCCGAGTATCCTCTCATTGCATCTTTAACAACTGATAAATTAATTAACACACAAACACTTAATAACGATTCACTTGATAAAGAAGCAGACACATTAAACGAACAATGCATTAAGCAAACATTTAAGCATGTTGTCAAACGAGAGAAAAACCGGGCCCAAGCTGCCGAGAAGGTTTTAATCACAGCAATTTGAGAGACTGCTGAAGAGACAAAGAGACGCAAGGCAGAAGCCTCTTCACCAGCACAGTCCAACAATCAGATCTTCCAATACCTCAAGAAGGGGGAAACTACTTTCATGGACGAGGAAGGTCAATGCAGGGAAGGAGTCAAAGCCAAGAGCATCTTGGCCCTAAAATGCCTCGCCTCTCACTTTGTCATCCTTGGGGACATGCTATACAAAAAAACGCTACCAAGGACCACTCCTACGCTGCATCAGCCAGGAAGAAGCAAACGAGCTCATGAACGAAGTCCACAATGGGGCTTGCGGTCCCCACATGAACGCCAGGGCCCTAATGCAAATCATTCTCCGGATGGGCTACTACTGGATCTCCATGGAGGCAGACTGCATCCACTTTATCCGAAGCTGCGACAAATGTCAACGGTTCTCCAACCTCAATAACCTACCTCCTCACGATCTCTCTGCATGACTACGTCCTGGCCCTTCGCCACATGGGGAATTGATGTCATCGGGAAAATTGCTCCGCCAGGCAGCAACGGCCGCAAGTTCGTCTTAGTAGCCATCGACTACTTCACCAAATGGGTCGAAGCCAAGTCTTACAAGGTGCTCACCTCCAAGAAAGTCGCACATTTCCTCAAGGAAAACATCATCTACCGATACGGCATCCCGAACGAGGTCATATCAGACAACGGCTCCCACTTCGAAGGTGAATGCGATAGACTGCTGGCCGAATTCAAGATCACGCGCCACAAGTCTTCTCCCTACCGGCCACAAATAAATGGCGTCGTAGAAGCAGCAAACAAAACCCTCGAACGGATCATCCGAAAAATGACCACCCGAGGATGAGATTGGCCCGAGAAGCTGCACCTTGCACTTTGGGGCTACCGAACGTCAGTCAGAACGGCCACGGGAGAAACTCCATTCGCCCTGACATACGGGATGGAAGCAGTCCTTCCCATCGAATTGGAAATTCCCTCACTCTGAGTGCTGCTGGAAAATGAAATCAATGAAGTTGAATGGCTCCGAAGCCGACACGATGAATTGGCTCTGCTAGACGAGCGACGACTAAAGGCCATGGAACACGTCCGAGCCTACCAAAGCAGGATGGCTAGAGCTTTCGACAAGAAAGTCAAGTCCCGAGACATCAGGGAGGGCAATCTAGTACTCAAAGAAAAGCCTCCCACTCGAACCAACCCACTGGGAATATGGGAACCAACATGGATCGGCCCTTTCGTGGTTCAAAAGATCTTCTCCGGAGGTGCCATGAAGCTGACAGACCTAGACGTCAATCCCTTCATGAATCCAGTCAATGGAAGCAAACTTCGCAGATACTTCGCCTAAAGAAGAACAAACTGTGCATCTCTTGGCACTCCATATAGTGTCGAACTACGCAAACCTGAGCCCTCTAGTCCGGGGGAACGTAGGCAACCTTAATTGATCCGGTCTAAAAACACACAAAAAAGTCAAAAGTTTGAATGTCAATCAAGACCTCCATCAAACTACACACTTTTCAAGAGCATGCCCCCAACATCACCTTGACCAAGTCAAATGAAGGCGGCAACATCAAAGGACATCTGAAGGTCACTCAGCGTCAAATGACTGACCTATGTCAACTTCCAAGCCAGGGGCTTGTCTTCGCCCTCACGCGCTTCAAAAAAAAAAGAGCTCAAGCAGAAGCTTACAAAAAAAAGAGAGCTCAAGCAGAAGCTTACAAAAAAAATAATATAAGCAGCTCAAGCAGAAGCTGCAAAAGAGGTCAAGAGCCCGACGCCAACAAACAAGAGGCAAGGAAGCTACGGAAAAGACCATCGAAACGACTTGTCAAGGGAGGATCCAACCTCCCATCCAAACACAAAGCCCAAGCAAAAGGTATTGCCGTCAAGGCCCAGGCTGCTTCAGTCCGCAAATACAACAGATGGACGCCGTCGAGGCTCACAAAAGAAACAAAAGCGAATAAGAGATCTTGCGTCTCGAAAAAGCTTTAAAAGTAAATCACAAATCATTAACGATTACAACATTTCTTGATGAGTTCAAGCACGGTCTACTCTCAAGTTCACAACATGCTAAAAGATAGCTTAATACATTTAACAAATAATGTGTTTGCAATGCAATGAATGGATACCTAAGAGGTCATTCCGCGCCATCTGCGCTTGTCCCCTCGCCATTCTTCCCTTTCTTCCCTCGTCCCCGATGAGTCTTCTTTCGATCCACGCAAGCCAGCTCTGCGTCTCTCAGTCCGAGATTAGGGGTCCTCCCCATAGAGTCAAACAATCAAGAAGCTCTCAGAGCTTCATTCGCCCGTGCTTCGGCTCGGATCTCCTCCCTGTGAGTCTGCAAAAGAGGACCTCTCTCCGTTAGTCGGTCAACTCTGGTCTCGTAGTCAAATAAAGTGTCTCCCGTAACATCCTGAGGGTCAGACCAGGCTTCGGCACTCCTAAGGCAATAGCTACTACGGCAATCAGGCCCCAGAATCGCTTCACGCCTGCTCCCTAAAACCACTTGGGACTGCCCAACATGCTGCTCATACCAAGCCAAGTACTGGGTGGTCAATACGACATTCTCCCGACATCTAAGGAGCACCACAGGAGGGAAAGCGGAATACTTCCATACCCTCAAAAAATACAAAAGAGCACCTGGAGCTGCCATACAGAGAGGAGCCACCTCCGCAGTGGCAAGGTCATCCCAGCCTAACAAAGGCTCCTGCTTCATCCCAAACTGCCGGGAAACAAGCGATGGAATATAGAAGGAGGACCAAGACAAACCTGGAACTCTGACATAAGACCCTTCCTGAAAGGCCCTCCTAGTCTCAATCCTCTAGTGCAGAACCTTCCAACGGATCTGATGCGTACCAAGCCGTGCCATCCATCTCTCCCAGGCGGACCGATCCATATCCAACACAAGAGGTCGCTGAGCAAATGACCACATGCTAAATGACGTCGGAGCCTCGGGCATGGCCTGAAGTCTCTCTCGCAGCCACAAGGTGAGCAAAGAGGGGCTTCCCCCTCTCATGAACCTATCCCCAGTCGCCAGACGGTCAATACCGTGAAGAGTCTCCCCCAGCACCAACGGGATAATATCCTCTCCAGCTTTGCAGTGCCCAACCACATCTAGCAAAGTGCCATCGCAAATCCCATGGGAGCTGACCATGAAAAGCGTTGCTATCACGCACAAGGCAAATGCATCCTACGAGACATCGCTGTCATCATCAATCATAAACCGCTTCGACAGCGCAGAAATGTCAATATGATCCGAATCAAGGATCATGCCCTGGACTTCTCCCAATGAAGTCCGAAGAAAGCATGCAAGCTTCACGCTCACGACAACACTGCCAATCAAAGGAAGCGAGATGGCCTCCACCTTCGGTCCTCCAATCAAAAGCCCGAAAATCCTCAAAGGTGGGCACCATTTCATTGTAGGAGAAGCAATACACATGCCTCCTAACATCCCAGAACTTTGCGGCAGCCCGCAACAATTCCCAATCAGGAACCAACTCCTTAAGGGACCAAACCGAGCAAAGTTGAAACCTTACCTCGAAAGCCCGCCTCTGATGCCTCATACGGTGCCGCATCCACATTTTCAGCCGCTCGAGGAAGTATGCTTGCCGCTCCTTTGAAATCCTTGGCAAAATTCTTGGAACATACGAAGAATCCATGGCAAAAATGGAGGTTCCTAGAGAAAATGGGGAAGAAAGCTCGAAATGACTGCAAATGGGAAGTGGGGAAAGTCCAGACATCCGGAAAACACTTATCCCTTCCCAAAAGCAAAGGAGATCTGTACGGACCTCTTTGCATCCCAAGTTGGTCCGTACGGACCTTATTGCACCATGGTCCCACGTTTCCAGCAAACAGTGCAACAACCACTGTTCCCAGCAGGACCTTGCTCCAAACTGTCCAAATTTTGGCCAAAGCCATTCCCGGCAAGCATACACTACCCACAAATTCACTCCCAGCTCACGTGACATGCACAAATATAAACTAGCAACAATTCCTAGGACAATTCCTGGGAATCACAAAATACGACATTACATCTTAAAAAAAATACTTTGCGGTGCAAATGCAAATGTTTTATTACAGGTACCCATAATGTCTGTTGCTAAACAAAAAAAAAAAGAAAGGAGATATGAAAAGAGGGAAAGTAAATGAGCCCTAATCGGACTCTTCATCATCATCATCACCAAGCGAGAAGTCAGGCACCTCAGCAAACTCGTCAGCCACACCCTCGTCATCGGGACATCAACCCCTCCCCGCGGGTACTCAAAATACTTTGAAGGGTCAAAATCGGCGAAAGGATCAAAGAAGGAGGGCTCCGACGAACTCTCTCCCGGTGCCTCCTGCGAAGGCCAGAACTGGTGAAAGACCGGCTGCCTCAGGACTCCCGAAGACGTCCCTGCATCCATGCTATGCCGCCCCCGAACGGGTCCCTCCAACTGCTGCCCAGGCTCAGCCCTCGGCGGAGGAACGTCCACAAAATGCCTCTAAGGCATCAGTTCGTACGCCGACACACACCGCGAAGACCTGCAAGACGGCTTCCTCGCCATCTTCTTCACAAAAGACCGCATCGCCACATAATGACGGGTAAGCGTGTCAAAGGCTCTCCCCAAGACCTGCACAAACAAACAGCCAAAGAAATGCTCAGCTAAAGAGATACAAGCATACAAAAGAGAAAAATACAGAAAAGATGCCAAGATGAAAAAGAGTAAGCACACTCACCGGCATATCCGGGTCAACCCGATAGGCAGTAGGAGCCTGCTCGAGGACAGTTACCGACACCCTCCACCTCGACGAATCCCCATGAACATATGTGAAGTCCGGCCCAGGCACCGGAACAACTGTGGCATCCTCAACTTCCTCCTAACGAAGGCCCCATACTCCTCTCCATACAAAACAAACTCATCGGCATTCATGTCGCCAAGATATCTCTCAAACTCCAGCACGTCCATGTCACGGGAATCCATCATCCCAAAAGGCGGGTCCCTCGGAGCCAGGGGGAGCATACCCGGGCCATGCTGCCAGAAGACCCTCTCCCCCAAATACATGACATCGCAGGTCAGGCCCCGCAGCATCTTCCTCTGCGCCGTCACCACAGGACCACCCTCAAACTCGTCATCCCCATACCGAGCCCAGGGGTACTGATCAAACTCTGCCAGGCTATCTCTCCCCAGGTGCTCCTGCACATCCCCGTAGGCGATGGTGAGCTTCCCCCTACTAGTCCTCCTCCTCCTCCATGGACGGGCCCAGCCCAACATAGCAGGATAGGCCGCTATGGCCTCAGCATCTCGATCCCACGGAAAGCACCTGAAGATCTCATAGAACCACACCTGCGACAAAAGCAGAAAAGCCTCAGTGCAAAAGAAAACTGAGAAATGACAAATTGCTAAATCAAAAAAGCAATAAACCCATACCTCTAAAGCAAAATCAAAGCAGCCTAAAGAACTGTCCACGCCTCGGCTAGACCGGTCCAAAGAAAAATAAAGCTCAGCCAGGCCCACCTCGCCCCAAGATATCTCGCCAACCCTCTCCAAATCAATCAGACTCTCCAGCAGAGGAAAAGGAGCCACAATCGCGTGATTCGAGAACAGAGTCTCGGAGAGGGCAAACCACATGTAGGAGCGTGCCAGCTGCTCCGCCGTCACCAGGCCGGCACCACGGCAATAGTCCCCAATGATGGCCGAAATCCGCATCTCTACATCGCTGTACAGCATGCCCAGGCCCCTGCGAGGAAGAGGCGCAAAGCCCCTATGAGGCCACATATCCCCAGCAGATGAACACCGGCAGTCATCATAAGTCCAACCTTTTCCCCAGCGGACAAAACGCAAGGCATTCACACCTCTCACAATCAAAGCACAAGGCAGTCACGCCTCCACTAACCGCAGTCAGAAGACGAATCAAGTCCTCACGCACGACAAAACCACAGCCAAAGGACAAGTCATGCCCTCATCCGCAGCCGGGAAGGCTCTAAACCACTCGGTCCGGATACACTCACAAATTCATGACCTCTGAACTACGACCATGCTTGATTCCCGCTAGGGATACGTAGGAATCCTATCACAGGGTCCAGCCATCGACCTATATGGTCACCCAGGACGCCACCACGTCCTTACCACCGACCTATACGATCACCCAGGACGCCACCACATCCTTACCATCGACCTATACGGTCACCCAGAATGCCCCCACGTCCTTACCATCGACCTATACGGTCACCCAGGACGCCACCACGTCCTTACCACCGACCTATACGGTCACCCAGGACGCCACCACGTCCTTAACATCGACCTATACGGTCACCCAGGATGCCACCACATCCTTACCATCGACCTATACGGTCACCCAAGTCGCCACCATGTCCTTACCATCGACCTATACGGTCACCCACGACGCCACCACGTCCTTACCATCGACCTATACGGTCACCCAGGATGCCACCACATCCTTACCACCAACCTATACGGTCACCCAGGACGACACCACGTTCATACCACCAACCTACACGGTCACTTCCTCGCCCAGCACGCGATCCAGATCAGGACCCATATCTTATCGACGACCCCACTTCCTTCGTAAGTGACGCCGTCGAGGGGCTTCTGTAAGTATCTCAATCTGGATCACCCTCTTTCGAGCACCCGAGAAACACTGCAGACTCACACAAGCGCAGTCTCGAATACCCATGACCCTCAAAAACCACAAAACCATCAACCAAAACAAGGGAGTGGCCTTTCTGGAACAAAAAGGGACAAAAGGACCTTTGAGGAATTATGTAAAAATGCAGAATTGGTCTGTACGGACCTCTTTGTTGCCATGATTACTGAATCCTCTTAAAGTCCAAGATATTCCCTCAAATTCCGGAAGGCATCATTACACAGCATCATGGGAGGTCCGTACGGACCTTTATGAATGCAAGTTGGTCCGTATGGACCTTCTTGCTACCAGACACCATCATTGCTGAATCTTCTTAAAGTCCACTTATTCTCTCAAATCGAGGAAAACCAAAATCTTGGATTACCTGGAAGGTCCGTACGGACCTTCTTGCACAAATCTGGGTACTATAAATAGAGGGCTCCCCCTCCCTCATTTCAGACATCTCCCTCTTCTCTCCTCTCCCCCCAGCCTTCAGGCACCCCTCTAAGTCCTCTCGAGGCAATCCCGGCCCCTTTCGGATCCTTTCGAGGCCTTCCGAGCTCCCTTGTGGTGCTTCGAAGCCTTTCCGAGCGCTTCCGCGACGCTCCCGCACTACCCCGAGGCACTCTCGAGGTACTCTGAGGCCCCTCGTGGTACTCCAAGGCCTTGCCTGGTCTTTCGCGAGCCGTCCCGGCCCTTTCCGAGCCAAACCGGCAATTCGGATGCACGCAGAACCTCTGCTCGAACGATCCCTGCGATCCCAACGCACGTCGAACCTCTGCCCGAACGCAGCCGACGATCCTGACGCACGCCGAAACTCTGTCCGCAGACAACCGGCACATCCCGAAGCAATCCCGGTCCGTACCGGAACACTATTCCATCCTCATACACTATTCCCCAGCGGAAAACAGACACGAACCAACATTGGTAAGGCTTCCTTCCTACACTATTTCAATATATTTCAATACACAGTGTACAATGTAGACATCCGATACAGCATGCATTTTTAAAAGCACATACATACACACAGACAACAGTTAAAGAATATAAGGGATACCGAAAGACTCGTTTTTACGAGGCGACTCGGGTGAGCTCTAATATTCTAATATTCTCTTCCCGAGGAGTCATCTGACCTCCGAACCTAAAATCTCATCACACAAAAACAGTTTATTTTTAAACTGATGCCCTTTTTCAATGTTTTGGGCTTAATAAAATTGGTGTGGCGACTCTACAAAGCAAACACACAGCGAGACACCTCCAACGCGAACGGAACAGCCTGATGCTGGGGCACGATTACGCTGCCTCTCGGATCCAGGCGACTCCCAAACGCGAACAAGTGCGAGATGCCGAGGCTCCGTGCGCGAGCCGGATCCAGGCTATTTCAGCAGTGGAGTCATAGGCCTTAATAGTCTGACTAGAAGGCTTCAAATCTGTGGGCTTCAAATCCAACAAATCCATCATCTTTTCTGGTAGGACGTTCATTGCAGACCCTCCGTCAACTAGCACCCTTGGAAATCGGCGTTCTTCCAACTAGACTGTGATGTAAAGGGGTTTGTTATGACTAGCCCCATATTTTGGCAGGTCCAAGTCAGTGAAGGTAATGATGTTTCCGTAATGGATACTTCCAATCATCTGGATGACCTCATCTGGGGTGACATCTATGGGAACCATGGTCTTGGCCAAACTTTCTTCTAGCTTCAGTTTGTGAGGGTATGAGGAGGTTAACAGTGACCACAGGGAGATATTGGCTTGAGTACACTTCAACTGAGTCAGTACCGGATCATTTTTTTCAGAGTCTGGCTTTTCTGCTTCTGGCTTGTAAGGTCTTTTGTCTGTCTTTGGCTCGGAGACGGCATTTCTTTTATCACCCTTAGGCTACTCAACACTCATCTGTTCGGACCGAGTCATCACGTAGACATTAGACTTTTTTGAGCCATCATTCCTATCGGAGGATTCCTTCAGCTCTTTCAAAGTCAGAGGCGGGCTCTTGCTGGCATATGGCCAATTCTGCTGATTAATCTGATTAACAACACTATCGGAGGCATAGGCAGCTTCCCGAATCTGATCCCAGGTCACTGTCTTTCTGGTCTTTTCTGGGTTCTGACTTCCTAATTGGCTTAGCAACCGGCTGGTCTCAGCTTCATCTTCCTCACTCAAAGCCTTGACAATTTCATTCAGGCTTCTTAGGGTCAGCATGCAAAAGGAATTATCGCTCCCAGGATTTGGAGTTAGGTAACGGCTTTCTCACCTGGACCTAGCAACTTTTTCAGCAGAGTGGGGTCGTATTCCTCATAGCTGTCAAGTATATCCCTTCTTTCTCTCGGGGTCAATCTTCTGACGGCGTCCTTGACGTTGGCCAAACACTTCCTGAAGTGAGAGATCCCATCATCAATAAGGATTTATGCAGGGTCAAACCTCATGGCAGGTTCCTGTTCTTTACTCTCGAGTGGGTTTTTTGGGCTTTTTGGCTTCTAGGCTAACCACCCTTCTACCATTTCTTCCGGCATTTCGACTGTGTCTTTTTCAGTATCACTATAGTAACTCTCGTGGGAATTCTCATCTTGACTTTGATGACCAATGAGGGCAAAAGCAGGTCAGGATACTTGGCACCATATAAGGGGTATTCTGGACTCTTCCCCTGACTTAGGGATTACCAAGAAGACATCATTGTCATCATAAGATAGGAAGGGGATCGGGGTCGCTTCAAACTTTAAGACTCTTTCTAGGGCCTCCATACATTCTTCTTCAAACAAGGTCTCTGGGGTGACCCTCAATACTGCAATGGAGTCTACTCTTCCCGATGGGGGCTTAGCCTCAATGACGCTTACGTGTTCTAGATCGGCGGGTGGAGCCCACTTCCCTCTTTCAGCTAAAGCTCCGATCAAGTTTCTCCATTCACTGACCAAGTCTTTGTAAGGAGTGTTGAATTCTAGGATGTGAAAATTCATACTCTGCCTCATCTGAGCTTGCATCCCTTTTCTCTTCCGAGCCCTTGCAAAGGTGACAGACACACTTCGAAGTGATACAGTCTCCCATTCCAGGCCTATGATTTTCTACACTATTTTGCCCTCCGGGTTTCAATTCCATTGGCTCCATGTTCCTTCCTTCTACTGAACTGTCATCATCACTGTAAATCCATCCATTCCTATTCTCATTTTCGACTGACTCTTCACTGTCACTGTTCGGGAGATAGGCAAACTCACAGGCGTTGATGAAGTTGGAAAGTTCAGGCTGATACTGGAATTCAGGGATAAGGAAACTTGGCTCAGGATGGGTGGAGGGAGTGAGTCCCATAGGATAGTGAAGAGGCTGAGTAACTGGGATAGCCATGGCATTCGCTCTCTGTTGGTAGGGAACAAAGTTGGGTCTTATCTGAGGAGGCGAGGGCGTTGGAGCCCTGGTGGCCTGGGATATTGGGAAGGACTAGAAAGGGGTAGTCCTTGGTAAGGGATCATATGTGGATGGAGGGGGGCATTGGTTATAGGCTGGGGGAGCTGAGATGGCTGCCTCTGGAGTCTCATCTTCTACCATAACCAGAGAACCGTTGGACTCAACCACTATCTGAACCCCATGATGGCGAAGCGCATCAATGAGCATGGCTTACTGTTCCTCATGGACCTTACGACTGTTTTCCAAGGCTAAGGCTAGCTCTTCTTCCCTAGTCATCTGGTTACCCTAACCGCTGCTGTTTTCTGTCAAATCGGCCATTCTGACTCTTTGGACTGACAAAACTGAGGACTCTGGCGATCTATCTGAGAATTCTGCGCTAATAAGCCGCTGACCCGGTATTCTCACCCACTTCTTTCTCGCTGCGGGAAAGGGATAGGAGAGGTTTAGACTCGGGGTAGGTGTTTAGGCTGAAGGCTCAAGCAATTTGCAAATTAAGAGTCTTTCAGTTTACTTAAAACAATGTCTTTTATTAATTTCTATTTGGTTGGAAAAGGGGTTCTGCCCTTCTTTTTCGCAACTACTCTAGATCCTGGATCAGTGGGTTCCGTCACTACGTCTATAAGTCCCTCGTATTCCACCTATATTTCGACCACTTAGGGTGGACAGCCCCGGGTGAGGGTCCCATAGGGCACGCGGATCCCGCCGACCGAGAGAGAAGAACGCTCCTAGTGGGTCATAGGAACTTTCAACGCACACGCGATGCGGATTATAGTCAAGGCAATGCCGGGAAAGTCTCGTCTTTCAGCCTTAACGAAATTTCGGCAGAGTTTTGCTTGTGCAATTGACGTTTTGACTTTTGGCAATGTCCAAGAAGATAATAGGCATGGGTCGGGCGGTAAAAGCCGAATGACTCAGTGTCATATTGAACTTCGTTACATACGCTGTGCATGAGTCAAAGTCGAAGTCAATGCCGGGTCAAGATCTTGCCAATTTTTCCTTGTCGGAATTTCTGTAGAGCTTCGCTTGCGCGAAAGATCTTTGAATTTTTGGCACGAACTCGGGCTCGACTTTTACGTATCCCGTGCGGGTCAAAGTCAAAGTCAATGCCGGAGTCAAGATTCTGCCAATTTTTCCTTGGCAGAATTTCGGCAGAGTTTCGCTTGCGCGAAGTTTCTCGATTTCCGTCATGGGCTAAGGTTTGAACTTTACGTATCCGTGCGGGTCAAAGTCAATGCCGGGGTCAAGATCTTGCCAATTTTTCCTTGTCGGAATTTCTGTAGAGTTTCGCTTGCGCGAAGGATCTCGACTCCCGATATGGGCTAAGGTTTGACCTTTACGGGGGTATGCAACTGGGCTATATGACACGGACTAGACCAAAAACCAAGCAAAAGTCACGGTTTTAAAATGTGTGACACGGACTGTCATTGGTCGACACTGGCTGCCATGGGGAGTTTGGGAAGATTCCGTGCGCGCTCGGGAGCATCGTAATACTGTCCGTGACTGCAGCTGAACAACCACCCCGGGTTAAAGGGACATGCGTGCAAAGTGTACAGGATATATAAGGTGCGCGTAGCGTGTGGCCTCCTAAAAATATTCCTTTTTGAGTTAAAACAGAAATTTTCAGAAATGTGTTTTAAAGGAATGATTTTCTGGATGGGGAAAATGCTGCAAGTAAGCACGTAAATTTTCTAGGAGCCCCGGTCAGTCTTGGAACTGAATAGCCCCAAGCTGCCAAGGCTGCCAGATTAACCTCAATTTTTGTCCTGGTGGAATTGCTAATGAAGCCGCCCGGTCAGAATCCAGGGAGGATTAAGCCGTACGGCTGCATCAAGCAACTTTCCAGGTTCCATTTTCTTTGATCTGCAGGCTATTTTCCCGGCCTTTTTGGCACCTTTTCAGCTTTCAGCATGCTTTCTGTTCAGTTTCAGAATATGCACAATTCCCAAAAACCAAATGATGCATGCAATGCAATGCAAGGAAAATAAGGCAAGCATGAGAAGCGAATCCGCGGCGGAAGGCTAACCCACTCGGAAAAAGCTTTCCTTTTTTTTTTTCGAAAAGAGATACCGGTACGTGGAATTGTTAGACCATCGTTTATCCCAAGCCTCGGGTTAGGAAGCGATACAGGAACGTTAATGGTTTCCACCTATATACCGGGTATCATTTTTTTATTTTAAAAATGAAAGCTTTCTCCTTTGGTTTAGTCCCCAGCTGAGTCGCCAAACCGTGAATGTGGTACCCAAGATAGCGGCTCTCTTTTTGTTTTATTTTATTTGGAACCACTTTCTCGTGTAAGGGGGATCACCGCCTCACATCAGTTTGGAAACTTTCGGTTTAAATTGAAAAACGGTGTTGCCACGCCATTTTGATTTCCTCAAAACTTTGAAAAAAGGATTTGGGTCCGGAGGTTAAGTTACCCTTTGGGAAGAACAGATCGTCGTTCACCCAAAGAGCCTAGCCGAAGCAAGTCTTCCAAGATCCGCTTTTCATGCTTGCCTTAGTGTTTTCGTGTGTGGGATGTGTGTTTTGAAAAAGGCGGGAATGTTCCAAGTGGTCTTTCAGACGTATAAACCATGAGTTGGTTATCGCTCGGGATTCCTTGGTTTTTTTGATATGTTCGGGACTTTGGTCCCGTTCTCATCTTGGACTTATGATCATCATGATGAGACCTTGGGTCACATGTGATCGGGGTAGGGACACCGTTTTTTATAGTCCAAGGATGAGACTCTTTAGAAAGGAATGACCTTTGCCCATCAATCCTACATCTTGAGACAATTTGGACTCTTTCGGGACATTTATGCTCGTCTCAAGTGATGATGGGAAATGCATGTTTAAACTTAAGATGACATTTTTATACGCAAAGATGACATTTTAGGTGCAAAGGGTGCTACTTTATGCATAAAGATGTCATTTTAAGAGCAAAGGATGCTACTTTACATGTAAAAATGATATTTTAAGTGCAAAGGATGCTACTTTTCACATCACCATGTGAGAGATCTACCCTAGAACAAGCCTTTTGAGGTCTCATTGTTCATCCTTGGGTTGGATCTTCCATGGATCCTATGTGATAGAAAAAAAGGGGGGTAATATGATTTACATGCCTAAAGATGGGATCTTTAATGACAATATATCAAGTACCAAGCAAGTATATAGTAATATGTAAAGCAAGGAGCAATATATCACATAAATATAAGTATATTTCAAGATAAAGGGGAGGAGAGGTTACCAATGGTGGTGTCCCTCTATCTCCTTGAAGTTTGCCTAGGGAAGGACCAACTTTGGAAGGTTTTGAAGAGGAGGGAGGTGGTTTTTGACACTCTCAGCTCTCTAGAATTTCGTGGTGGTATTTTGGCAGAGTAACACTACTGAAAATCCCCCATTTAAAATGAATAGAGGAGGTCTCTATTTATAGGCAGTCTGGCAGTGGCTAATGAAGCCGTGCGGCTGTAACCTCAGGGCTAATGAGGTTGTGTGGTCTTATCCTGAGATGACTCAGCTTATTTCTAGAACCATGCAAGGTGGCCTTCTAGAAGGTCTTTTCCAACGAAGGACTACGTGGAGTTTTAATTCCTAGCAAGTCCTTCACCCCTTGGAAGGTTCTAGAAAGTTCCCAAATTGCCCCTTGGAAGGTACTTACACTGGCGCACTCTTTTCTGTGGTTTGCTCTTTTCGAGAATTTGTTCTCGAACCATGACTCTTCCACTCTTTTCCCTCTGCTGGAGAGTTTGGTGGACTTAAGGAGGGTTGGTGAGATTGCATGGGGCAAGGCGGGCTTGGCCGAGCTCTATTTTTCCATGGACAGGTTTAGCCGAGGCGTGGTCAGTTCCCTGGGGTGCTTCGATTTTGCATTGGAGGTATGAGTTTATTGCTGTTTGTGGTTTAGCAATTTGTCATTTCTCCGTCTTCTTTTGCTCTGAGCCTTATCTGCTTTTGTTGCAGGTGTGGTGCTATGAGATCTTCTGGTGTCAGCCATGGGATCGAGAGGCTGAGGCCATAGTGGCCTATCCTGCTATGCTGGACTGGGCCCGTTCATTGAGGAGGAGGAGGACGGTCAGGGGGAAGCTCACTGTTGCCTATCGGGATGTGCAGGAATTCCTGGAGAGAGATAGCCCAATGGGGTTTGAGCTGTACCCCTGGGTTCGGTATGGCGACGACGAGCTAGAGGGCAGTCCCGCGGTGACACGACAGAGGAAGATGCTGCGGGGCCTTACTTGCGATGTTATGTATCTAGGGGAGAGGGTCTTCTGGCAGCATGGCCTAGGAGAACCCCCTGTGGCTCCGAGGGATCCACCTTTCGAGATGATGCATCCTCATGATATGGATGTGCTGGAGTACGATAGGTACTTGGAGGGTGTGAGCGCCAAGGATTTCATCCTGTATGGCGAGGAGTACGGGGCCTTCGTTAGGCGGAAGCTGAGGATGCCACAGGTGTTGGCGAGGGAGAGGCAGGATGGCCTACCGCGTCCCCCAGATGTTCCCCTGCCTGGGCCGGACTTTACGTATGTCTGTGGGGATTCTTCGAGGAGGAGGGTGTCTGTGCCCATCCCTGAGCAGGCTCTTGCTGCTTATCGGGTTGACCCGGATGCTCTGGTGAGTGTGCTTACTCTTTTTCATCTTGGCATCTTTTCTGTATTTTTCTCTTTTTGTTGAGTATGATTGCTTTTCTTTAGATGAGCATTTCTTTGGTTGTTTGCTTGCACAGGTCTTGGGGAGATCCTTCGATACGTTGACCCGCCGATTTGTGGGGATATGGTCTTTTGCGAAGAAGCTCGCGGGAAAGCTGTCCTGCAGGTCTTCGCGGCATGCGCCGCCGTTTGAATCGATGCCTTCGAGGCATTCTGTGGATACTCCTTCGTCGAGGGCTGATCCGGGGCCACAGCAGGAGGGACCAGTTCGGGGGCGGCATAGTCTAGATGATGGGACGTCTTCGGGGACCCAGAGGCCACAGACTCTTCTTCAGTTCTTTCCTCCGCAGGAGACACAGGGAGAGGGTTCGTCGGCGCATCCCTTCTATGATCCTTTCACCGGGTTTGATCCTTCAGAGTACTTCAAGTACTTGCCTCAGGAGGGGGTCCAGTATTTTGATGACGAGGGTGTGGCTGGCGAGTTTGCCGAGATGCCGGACTTCTCGTTTGCGGAAGTTGATGATGATGAGTCGGAGTAGGGCTCATTTTCTTTCCCTCTTTCCATTTTTTGTTGTTTTTTTAGCAACAGACATTTTGGTACCTGTAATAAAACATTTGTATATGCACAACAAAGTATTTTATTTGAGATGTAATGCCGTATTTTGTGATTCCCGGGGATTTTCCTAGGAATTGCTGCTAGTTTATTAATTGTGTATGTCACATGAGTTAGGAATGCATTTGTGGTAAGTGTATGGTTGTCGGAAATGGCTTTGGCCAGGATTTTGGGCAGTTGGGGGTAGGGTCCCACCGAGAGAAGTAGCTGTTTGGCAGTTTGCTGAAAATGTGGGACCAGGTTGCAAAGTGGTCCGTACGGACAGACCAGGCATGCAAAGTGGTCCGTACGGACAAGCTTTGCTTTTGGGGAGGAAATAAGAGTTCACAGGATGTCTGGCTTCCCTCACTTCTCATTTACAGTAACTTTCAGCTTCCTTCCCCATTTTCTCTAGAAACCTCTACTTTCGCCATGGATTCTTTGTCTTCTTCAAGAATTTTGCCGAGGCGTTCGAAGGAGAGGCGAGCATATTTCCTTGAGCGGCTCAATACGTGGGTGAGAAACCATATGAGGCACAACAAGCGGGCTTTCGAGGTGAGATTTTGACTCTGCTCGATTTGGTCCCTTCAGGAGTTAGTTCCTAATTGGGCATTGTTGCGGGCTGCCGCGAAGTTCTGGGATGTTAGAAGGCACGTGTATAGCTTCTCCTACAACGAAGTGACGCCCAGCTTTGAGGATTTTTGGTCTTTGATTGGAGGACCGGAGGTGGAGGCCATCTCGCTTCCTGTGATTGGCGGTGCAACCGTGAGCGTTAAGCTTGCATGGTTTCTTCGGACTTCGTTGGAAGAAGTGCAGGGTATGACCTTTGATTTTGGTCATATTGACATTTCTGCACTGCCGGAGCGGTTTATAGGCGAGGAGAGTGACGTCTCGTGGGATGCATTTGCCTTGGCGTGATAGCGACGCTTTTCATGGTCGGCTCCCCTGGGGTCTGTGACGGTGCTTTGCTGGATGTAGTAGGGCACTGTCGAGCCGGAGAGGATATAACTCCGTTGGTGCTGGGGGAGACTCTTCATGGTACTGATCGTCTGGCGACTGGGGATAGGTTCATGAGAGGGGGGAGCCCTTCTTTGCTCACTCTGTGGTTGCGAGAGAGACTTTAAGCTATGCCCGGGGTTCCGGCGTCGTTTAGCTCGTGGACGTTTGCTCGGCGACCTCTTGTATTGGATATGGATCAGTCCGCCTGGGAGAGATGGATGGCACAGCTTGGTACGCATCAGATTCGCTGGTGGGTTCCGCACTGGGGGATTGAGACTAGGAGGGCCTTTCAGGAAGGGTCCTATGTTGTCAGAGTTCCAGGTTTGTCTTGGTCCTCTTTCTATATTCCGTTGCTCGTTTCCTGGCAGTTCGGGATGAGGCAGGAGTCTTTGCTGGGCTGGGATGACATTGCCACTGTGGAGGTAGCTTCTCTCTGTATGGCAGATTCAGACGCTCTTCTGTATTTTCTGAGGGTATGGAAGTATTCCGGTTTTCCTCCTGTGGTGCTCCTTCGACGTTGGGAGAGTGTTCAGTTGACCACTGAGTACCTGGATTGGTATGAGCAGCATGTCGGGTAGTCCCAAGTGGTTTTGGGAAGCAGGCGTGAAGCGATTTTGGGGCAAGTTGCCGTCCTAGCTACAGCCTTAGGACTGTCAAAGCCTGGTCTAACCCTCAGAATGTGACAGGAGACATTTTGTTCGACTACGAGACCAGAGTTGACCGACTGATAGAGAGAGGTCCTCTTTTGTAGACTCGCAGGGAGGAGATCCGGGCTGAGGCACGAGCGAATGGAGCTCTGCGAGCTGCTGGATTGTTTGACTCTACGGGGAGGACCCCAAATCTCGGATTGAGAGAGACAGAGTTGGCTCACATTGAGCGAAAGAAGACTCGCCGGGGACGAGGGAAGAAAGGGAAGAATGGCGAGGGGATAAGCGCAGGTGGCGCGGAATGACCTCCTAAGTATCCATTCATTGCATTGCTAACACATTATTTGTTAAATGTATTAAGCTGTCTTTTAGCATGTTGTGAACTTGACAGTAGACCGTGCTTGAACTCATCAAGAAATGTTGTAATCGTTAGTGATTTGTGATTTACTTTTAATGATTTGTTGAGACGCAAGATCTCTTGTTCGCCTTTTGTTTCTTTTGTGAGCCTTGGCGGCGTCCATCTTTGGACCTTTCTGTTGTATTTGTGGGCTGAAGCAGGCTGAGCCTTGACGGCGTCCCTTTTTGTTTGGGTTTTGTGTTTGGATGGGAAGGTTAGGTGTTTTCTTGACAATTCGTTTTTGACGGTCTTTTTCGTGGCTTCCTTGCTTCTTGTTTGTCGGTGCAGGGTTCTTGACCTCTTTTTTGTAGCTTCTGCTTGAGCTTATTTTTTTTTGAAAGCTTCTGCTTGAGCTCTTTCTTTTTTGAAGCGCGTGAGGGCGAAGACAAGCCCCTAGCTTGGAAGTTGACATGGGTCAGTCTTTTGACGCTGAGTGACCTTCGGATGTCCTTTGATGTTGCCGCTATCATTTGATTTGGTCAAGGTGCTGGTGGGGGCATGTTTTTGGAAAGTTTATAGTTTGATGGAGGTCTTGGTTGACATTCAATCTTTTTTGTTTTTTGTGTGTTTTTAGACCGGACCAATTAAGGTTGCCTATGTTCCCCCGGACTAGAGGGCTCAGGTCTGCGTAGTTCAACACTACAAGGAGTGCCAAGAGATGCACAGTTGATCTTCTTTAGGCAAAGTATCTGCGAAGTTTGTTTCCGCTGACTGGATTCATGAAGGGATTGCCGTCTAGGTCTGTCAGCTTCATGGCACCTCTGGAGAAGATCTTTTGAACCATGAAAGGGCCGATCCATGTTGGTTCCCACTTTCCCAGTGGGTTGGTTCAAGTGGGGGGCTTTTCTTTGAGTACCAGATTGCCTTCCCTGATGTCTCGGGACTTGACTTTCTTGTCGAAGGCTCTAGCCATTCTGCTTTGGTAGGCTCGGATGTGCTCCATGGCCTTTAGTCATCGCTCGTCTAGCAGAGCCAGTTCGTCGGCTTCGAAGCCATTCGACTTCGTTGATCTCGTTTTCCAGCAGCACTCGGAGTGAGGGAATTTCCAATTCAACGGGCAGTACTGCTTCTATCCCGTATATCAGGGCGAATGGAGTTTCTCCCGTGGCTGTTCTAACTGATGTTCGGTAGCCCCAAAGTGCAAGGTGCAGCTTCTCGGGCCAATCTCGTCCTCGGGTGGTCATTTTTCGGATGATCCTTTCGAGGGTCTTGTTTGCTGCCTCTACCGCGCCATTTGTTTGTGGCCTGTAGGGAGAAGACTTGTGGCGTGTGATCTTGAATTCGGCCAGCAGTCTGTCGCATTCTCCTTCGAAGTGAGAGCCGTTGTCTGATATGACCTCGTTCGGGATGCCGTATCGGCATATGATGTTTTCCTTGAGGAAATGTGCGACCTTCCTGGAAGTTAGCACCTTGTATGACTTGGCTTTGACCCATTTTGTGAAGTAGTCGATGGCTACCAAGACGAATTCGTGGCTGTTGCTTTCGGGCAGAGCGATTTTCCCGATGACGTCGATTCCCCAAGTGGCGAAGGGCTAGGGAGTAGTCATGCAGTAGATATCGTGAGGAGGTAGATGATTGAGGTTGGAGAACCATTGACACTTATCGCAGCTTCGGACAAAGTGGATGCAGTCTGCCTCCATAGAGATCCAGTAGTAGCCCATCCAAAGAATGATTTGCATCAGGGCTCTAGCGTTCATGTGGGGGACCACAAGCCCCATTGTGGACTTTGTTCATGAGCTCGTTTGCTTTTTCCTGGCTGATACAGCGTAGGAGCTGTCCCTGGTAGCGCTTTTTGTATAGCATGTCTCCAAGGATGACAAAGTGAGCATTTTAGAGCCATGATGCTCTTGGCTTTGACTCCTTCCTTGCGCTGGCCTTCCTCGTTCATGAAGGCGGTTTCCCCGTTTTTTAGGTATTGGAAGATCTGATTGTACCATGGCTCATTAATGGGCTTGGGCTCTGGTTCGATCTCGCAGCAGTAGGCAGGAATTTCCTTTCGTCCGACTTTGAATGGTTTGATTGCCTTTCCCTCAGGGATTTCCACGAGTGAAGCCAAGGTGGCGAGTGCGTCTGCAAATCGGTTCCGGTCTCTTGGCAAGTAGTGGAAGGTGACCTCTTTGAATTGCGTGATGAGGTCCTCCATGCAGGCGTGGTATTTTTGCAAGCTTGGGTCTATTTTTTTCCACCTGTTGGAAACTTGATTGATGATCAGGGCTGAGTCCCCGTAGACCTCGAGTTTCTGGACGTTCCTTTCGAGTGCGGCCTCTAGTCCGGCGGCGCAGGCTTCGTATTCGGCGGCATTGTTGGTTACCTTGAAATTCAGCTTTATGGCGATTGGGGTGTGCTCGTCCCTTGGGTCGACCAAGAGCATACCAATGCCGTTTCCTCTTTTGTTGGCCGCTTCGTCGAAGAACAGTTGCCATCGATTTTCGCTTTCAAGTGCGAAGATTCCTTCGTCTGGAAATTATGGCTCGGGACCTTGGCCTCGTCAGTTGGGAAGTCAGCCAGTTGTTCGGCCATTACCCGTCCCTTGATTGACTTCTGGTTCACGTACTTGATGTCAAATTCTGCTAGGAAGAAAGACCATTTGGCAAGCCTCATTGACAAATATGGTTTGTCGAAGAGGTATTTGACTGGGTCCATTTTGGAGACCAAGTGCACTGTGTGCGACTGCATGTAATGTCGCAGCTTTCCGACAACCCATACTAGAGCTGCGTAGGTTTTCTCGAGGGCTGAGTAGTTGAGTTCGCTGCCTTGAAACTTTCGACTGACGAAGTAGATGACGTTCTCGACTCGCGACTCCTTCTTTTCTTGACAGAGCATGGCTCCGACTGCGGTGTCGATCACAGTTAGGTATAGCAAAAGTGGCTTCTCCTCGTGGGGAGGACAGAGGATTGGAGGACTTACAAGGTACGCATTTATGTTTTCAAAGGCATCTTGGCATTCCGAGTTCCATTCGATGTCTGCATTTTTCTTCATTAGTCTGAAGATTGGCTCGCACATGGAGGTCAACTGATTGACGAAGTGGCTGATGTACTGCAGGCGGCCCATGAAGCTTTTTACCTCTGTTTGGGTCTGCGGTGATCTCATTTCGATGATGGCCTTGATCTTTTGAGGATCAACTTCGATGCCTCGCTCGGTGACCATGTATCCTATGACTTTGCCTCGGATGACCCCAAATATGCATTTGGCAGGGTTTAACCTCATTGAGTGTTTCCGGAGTCGATTGAAGAACTTTCTTAGGTCAGTGAGGTGTTGCCCATCTGATCCCTTTGAGTGGATGATCATGTCATCGACGTACACTTCGATCTCTTTGTGAATCATGTCGTGGAAGAGGGCGGTTGCTGCCCGTTGGTAGGTAGCCCCAGCGTTCTTTAGTCCGAACGGCATCACTGTGTAGCAGTAGGTTCCCTAGGGGGTTGTGAAGGCTGTTTTTTCTTGATCTTCTTCGGCGATCTTGATTTGATTGTAGCCGGCAAACCCGTCCACGAAGGACTTAACCTCATAATTGGCTGTAGTGTCTACTAACATGTCAATGTTTGGTAGTGGAAAGTCATCCTTGGGTCTTGCTTTGTTGAGATCTCGGAAGTCCACGCAGCAGCGTACCTTTCCATTGGCCTTGGTGACAGTGACTATGTTGGAAAGCCATGTCGGGTATTCGATCACCCTTATGAAGCCAACTTGGAGCATTTTTTTGATCTACTCCTTGACTTATAAAGACCATTCTGGCTTGATTCGGCGTAGCTTTTGCTTGATGGGCTTAGCCTCGGGATTCAAGGGAATCCGATGTTCCACTATATCTGGATCTAAGCTGGGCATGTCTCGGTAAGACCAAGCGAATACATCCACAAATTCTTTGAGCAGTGCAGTCAATGCGTTTTGCTCAGTACCTGTGATGAAACTCCCGATTTGTGTCTCTTTTGGCTCTTCAGCAGTTCCCAAATTCACTTTGATTAAAACCTCCTTGGCAGCTTAGGCCCGGTTTTTATCTCGTTTGACAACATGCTTAAAGATGTGTTTAATGTATTGTTCGTTTAATGTGTCTGCTTCTTTATCAAGTGAATCGTTATTAACTGTTTGTGATTTAGTTAATTTATTAGTTGTTAAAGATGTAATGAGAGGATACTCGGAAAGGTCGAAATTTTCATTAACAGCATATGGGACTACATTATTGGCAATGAGTTCGTAATCTTCTGGCGTAAGGCCATTAGATGACTCGAGAGACTCAAATTCAAAGACAATGGACTCATAATGGGTTTTGACCCTGGGCTCTAGGACGCGAGGGGTTAGACCAAGTTGTTCGATCATGCCCTTCTTGCTGGCGGCTGGTCTGGAGAAGATGGCCCAGTTTTTGAGTGGCAATGTTGATGAGCTTGAAAGGAGGCAAGGGTCGAAAGGCTTCGTGCTGCTGTTCCCAATCATGGCTACCATGGAGTTATCAGAAACAAAATCGATTAGGTCTGGCACCTCGATTTCTTCACTGAAGAGTTGGTGGAGTAATGGCTTTGTTCCAGGCATCGTCTGTGGAGTCTTCCTTTCTTGTCTTAGGCATTGCCAGTTCGAATGCAGACTCGTCCCGCTTGTTTGGGGAAGGGATGTTGATGGAGAGTTTTTCGAGTTCTTCCGCCAAATAGGGGGTTTTCCCGAACCATAATTCATTGTGAATAGTGGTGGTGGTGGGTTCCGGCAGAGTTGGCGCGTCGAGAAATGCTCTTCTGAATTGGTTTGGCTCGAGGCCTCTAAACCTTTCCAGGCTTTGTTAGAGTTTGTCCATTGCTGTCGACCAGTTTTTTTTGGTGTTGATCAGCTCTGTCCCCTTTTCTGTGTCTTCGTTCAAACTACCAGCTTTCTTTGTGAAGTACCGGGCCATGTCGAAGCTATAAGGACGGAGGTCGGAGATTGCGTGCAAGCCTCTTTTGTTAGTAGCGGAGCGTTTCCGTGCAGCTTTTTTGTTTTCCGCAGCGTCTTCGAGAGTGAGAATGTATCCTAGGCCCTGGCGGGTACTTTGTTCCTTGACCTCGATGATTTGTTAGGTACCTTGATTGCATTTTCCCAAACCGAGCCCCAGGATGTAGTTCATGAACTTCATCATCTTCATTGTAGGAGGGATCCGGTCCCAAGTCAAAGGCAGGTCTATGTGGCATACCTAGGCTTTTGGGCTTTCGACTGTGAACCCTGTCAGCATCATGCTGTCGTTGTCGTGTTTGATTTCCAGGACCAGTTCGCCGTTTGTGTCGGTCCCCTCGGTGGTTATGCTGTCACTATAGATGATGGTGAGATCCGTTCCTTAGACGAACTTTACGCACTGGTGGAGGGTGGATGCCACCCCATTGATCTGGTGTAGCCAAGGGTGTCCCAAGTTGGAAGTGAATGTGATCGGGATGTCGATGACTTGGAAGTCGGTCTGGATCATCTGCTTTCCGAACCACAGGTTCAAAGTGGCTATTCACAGGACTAAGCGAGACGTCGTGTCGTATGCTTTGATTGTCTGAGTTGAGGTCTTCAGATCAGTTGGCTTGATCCCTAGCAAGTCCATCATTTTGGATGGAAGAACGTTCATGGCTGATCCTCCGCCTACCAAGACCCGAGGGAGGCGGCGCTCGTCAAGTTGAACTGTTATGTAGAGAGGCTCGTTGTGGTCAGCCCCAAATTTTGGGAGGTCGAGCTCCGTGAAAGTGATGATGTTGCTGTAATGACCGTTGTCGATCATCTGGATCGCTTCATCTGGTGTCACGGTGATAGGTACCATGGTCTAGGCCAGGCTTTCCTCCAGCTTGAGTTTGTGCGGATAAGAGGAAGTGAGTAAGGACCAGAGGGAGATGTTAGCCTGAGTACGCTTGAGCTGAGTTAAGATAGGATCTTCAGCCTTTGAGTCAAGAGTTTCGGCTTCTTTGGCGTAGGGACCCTTTTTAGTTCGAGGCTCAGGCATGGCTAGCCTTTTGTCAGTTCTTGGAGGATTCACCGGGATTTGACCAGAACGTGTCAGTATGTTCACCTCTGGCTTTGCTGTTTTGCTTGTCTCTCCTATTTCTGTAATGGGAGGGCCTTAGTTGGCGTAGGTCCATGCCTCGCATTTCAGTTCGTTCACCGTTATTGCTTTTGTTGAAGCGTCAACGGTGGCTTTAAGGTCCTCCCAAGACAGGGGTTGGGGTATCTGGACCCTTGGGCCGTTAGTGGCGGTGCGGAGCTCGTCCCAGCTAATCATGGAGCAGAAGTTGTCGTGGTCTTGTGTAGAGCTAGTCTGAGGAGATTTGCTGGAGTAGATGACGTAATAGTCAAACTTTCCTGACGGTTCTCCGAGGGTTCCGACTGTGGGGTCGCCGGCTTCGTATCTTTTCTTCAGTTTTTGTTGAGAAGAGGGTTTCTTCTTTCTTCAAGGGCGATCCTCATTTATTTCGTCTTGAAACTCCATTTCCAGACAAGCGGTGCAATCGCAGACGTCCCACCAGATGTGTTCATTATTCTGTGGTGGTATTGGGACCTCGGGATGTTGACTGGGCACGTCTTCCCCCGGGGGGTCTTGTGGCTTTATGTCGTAGCTGCATGGCTCGTCCGAGGGCGACAGATTGACTTCTGGGAGGCAATGAGAGATGTTAGGAGCTGCGGGAGCGGTTATGTCTTTGGGAGCCCCAGGTGGTTGGGGGGGGGTAGCTAATGTTCCGAAGTGGTGCATGGCACCTTCGATCCAGGCTTGTTGTTCGTCTTGGCATTTTTCGAGGGCCATGACGACTTGCCAAACTTTCTCCATCGTCGGGAAGTTTCTCGGGGGTAAGGTCCCGTTTTCCTCGTTGTTGTCTGCCGATCTGGCCATGGGGGGTGATGGACTGCCCTGGTGGCTGTAATGGGAAGGATGTTGGATCTTGTGGCTTTGACACTGGTAGAATAGTTCCCGGGTACTCTTGATCACTCTCGGTTTGTTGGAGGGGGTGACTGGTAAGGTTTAGACATGGGAAGGCCTTTTGGATAAAAAAGGGAAAGCTCATGTGACATGCAGTTTCCGCTTTTATTTATTTTTGATTTTTTTGTTGTTTTAATTTATTTAAAACAGTGTTTTCTCAGAATCCTAGGTAGGTTGGAAAAGATTGCTCTTCTTTTTCGCAACTATGCTAGATCCTGGGTCAGTGGAGACCATCTGTGCGGCTATAAGTCCCTCATTTTGCACCTGTATTTCGACATCTCGGGGTGGACAGCCCCGAGCGAGGGTCCTATAGGGCAAGCGGTTTCCACCGGCCTAAAAGAAAAATCGAACCTAAGGACCGAGCCTGTCATGTTCGTTTTAATGCGTCAGCCATGTGAATAGTGAGTCGAGCCGGCATCTGAGTCAAGATCTGGTCGAGAGTTCGGCATGACCTCTCTTTACCTTGCTTGCGCAAGGGATCTGTGACGTTAGGCGTTGACAGGGTCATATTGTCATGGCTGATGTATTAAAGGCTTGATGACACGGTGTCATGTGGACATGGATGTATATCCGGGACGAAATATCGTTTGGGTGTAGCTTCGGAAATCAAGATCGGGTCAAGATTTTTGCATGACCTTTCATCGCTTTGCTTGTGCAACGAATCTTGAGTTCCGAGCTTCGACACAGAAAATGGCCGGTATGGAATATGTATCCAGGCTGTATGACACGGACTGGGTAAAAACCAACCGAGTCTGGACAGAGTGTGATGCAAGCGTGCATGGTTGACACTGGCTAGGATGGGATGTTTGGAATGATCCCGTGCGCATCCGAAAGGCGTCAAGAAGACCAATCGGACTGCAACTGAGACCACTCCGGGTTAAGGGTTGTAGTGTGCAGTGTATCCGAGGCAACAAGTGCGCATAGCGTGCGGTGAACCGAGGCAGCAGTGCGAGTAGTGTGCGGTCATTAAAATTCTTTTTCTGAGTAAAACAGAAGTTTTTGAAGAGTTTTAAATGTATGTACACAGATGTATATTGGTGCATTTTTTGTATTTTTTTTTTTTGTAAAATAAAAAGTAAAGCACATGCACACACACAACAATTAAAGAAAGGGGTAAAATGAAAGTTTGACCCTCATCATCGTTTTAAAAATATTTTGTTTTCTGTTTAAAAGTTTTTAAAACAAAATCTCCCCAGCGGAGTCGCCAACTGAAATTACCCGGATCCGGCTCGCGCGCGGGCCCTGGCATCACGCGGTTGGTCGAGGAGGTGTCTTGCTGCGTTTTTTGCTTGTAGATTCGCCATGCCGTTTTGATTTAGCCAAAAAAATTGAGAAAAGGCATCAGTTATTAAAAAAATTATTGTTGTGTGATGAGATTTTTGAGTTCGGAGGTCAGGTTATGCCTCGGGAAGAGAATGTTAGAGCTCACCCGAGTCGCCTCGTAAAAATGAGTCTTTCGGTACCCCTTCTTTCATTAAAAGTTGTGTGTGTGTGTCTGTGCTTATAAAAATGCATGCAGTATCTGATGTCAACATTGTACACTACGTATTGAAATGTATTGAAATAGTGTAGGAAGGAAGCCTTACCAATGTTGATTCGAGTCTGTCTTCCGCTGGGGAATAGTGTTTGAGTGTTGAATAGCGTTTCGGGACGGACCGGGATGGCGTCGAGAAGTGCCGGTGTCTGCGGACAGAGCTTCGACGTGCCTCGAGATTGTTAAGCATGTAATCGGGCAGAGTTTCGTCGTGCGTTGGGATCGCAGGGAACGTTGACTGGACTCAGGCAGAGGTTCGTCGTGCGTCAGGATCGTCGGTTGCGCTCGCGCAGAGTTCCGGCGTGTGTCGGGATCGTCGGTTGTGCTCAGAAAGGACCGAGACACCTCGGGATGGACCGGAATGCCTCGGGATTGCTTGACAGGGCTTCAGAATGGATCGACAAGGCTTTGGAATGCCTCAGGAGTGCCTCGGGTCAGCTCGGGAGCATCTCGGGAGCGCTCGGCAGTGCTCGTAAGAGCTTCGGAGTTCCACGAGGGGCCTCAGAATGCTCTGGAGGGAACCGAAAGGGACCGGGATTGCCCCGAAGGGTCTTAGAGGGGCTGCCTGAAAGCTGGGAGAGAGGAGAGAAGAGGTAGGTGTGTGAAAAATGAGAGGGGGAGGCCTCTATTTATAGGGTCCAGATTCTGACTAGTTGTGTCGCACGGCACTGTCAGCCCTTACCAGTTTTTTGGTTTTCCTGGATTTAAGGGAATATCGTGGACTTTAAGGGGATTTTGTAATTATGATGTCCCTTGGATAGTTGTGTCGCACGGCACTGTCAGCCATTACCAGTTTTTTGGTTTTCCTGGATTTAAGGGAATATCGTGGACTTTAAGGGGATTTTGTAATTATGATGTCCCTTGGCTAGTTGTGTCGCACGGCACTGTCAGCCATTACCAGTTTTTTGGTTTTCCTGGATTTAAGGGAATATTGTGGACTTTAAGGGGATTTTGTAATTATGATGTCTCTTGGCAAGATGTGTCGCACAGCACAAGCAGCCAATTTCATATTTTACAAAATTCCTTAAAAGTCCTTTTGTACTTTTTAATCCCAGAATGGTCCCTTGGTTTGGTTGGTGGTTTTTGGGGTTTTTGAGGGCTACGGGTGTTCGAGACTGCGTTTGTGTGAGTCTGCGGTGTTTCCCGTGCGTTTGGAAAAGAGTGATCCAGATTGGGGTACTTACAAATAGGGGACGACTCGTCCCCTCAGGGACGACTCATGCTCACGACTCGTGCCCTGGGGGACGATTCGTGCTTGCGGCGCTGGAAACCCGTTTTTACAAGGAAAAATGACTCTTTTCCCTAAGTGTTAGGGATTTATAACAAGTATAAATAGAACCCTTTTGTCCCAGTAAAAAGTGACGAAAATTAGAGTTTATGAAACACTAATTGGTTGATTTTGATTACGAATCAAAGATCAAAATCCATAGATTCATTCTACCAAAAAGCCATTGATTGTTGAATATTGATTCAACAATCGGTGATCATCTAGCAATCCAACAAGAAGAGTTCTTGGTCCATTTACGTGTGAATTACCGATAGAGAGTGATTACTTTATCACCAAAAGCTTGAAGTCTTTGATCGTTGATTCATCACCAAGTTAGAACAAGGAGAAGATCAAAAACCTTCATCAACGGTTTTTGAGATTCGTTTTTGAAGATCCATTTTTCGAACAAACAAATCGCATTATGGTATGTAATTCTATTTCATGTTTTTCATCTCTTCATGCTAGACGGATCTAAGGGCTAGGGTTTTGTTGTTGTATAAATATTTTTCGCTGCGTTTGTAACCCCAAAACCCAATAGTGGTATCAGAGCCAGATTTTGACATGATTAGGATTGAAATTGGCATTCTATATTTAATTTGATTAATTGCTATCCATGCTATGTGAAATAGATCTAGATTTTATGTGTTTTGTTTTATGAAAACAAGTATATATGATATGCCATGCTCATGATTTATGATGAATTATATGATTAAGTTTATCACATAGGTTATTAATCTGTTTAATATGATTAAAGTAGATTGCTAAATTCTTAAAATTGGATCAAAATGTTTGTATGAAATTTTGTGAAGCCCTATGTTCATGATTATGTACACATAAGATTTATGTTACAACCATGCGATGTTTGTTACCATGTGAAAACCTTCTAAATATTTAAGTCTTATGCCATTCCTTGATTAGAACACTTGTGATATTTTAGGGTATTTTGATGTAGTTTCGACTCAGTTGGGTGCATCATTATATCTTAATTTGTGATCAAGATGAGATAATGGTTGATGTAGTTTTGACTCAGTTAGGTGCATCGTTCCATGTCTCATACGTTTGAAAAAGGTTTGACTAAATTGGTGCTTTCAAATGAGATTTGACCTAAGGCATAGATAAGATTTAAAACATATTTTTTGACATATGATGTCTAAGGAAGTCTCATAAAAGATCTAAGAGTCATACGGTGATATGATTGATGTTTCTTCCTAAATAGCTTGATTTCGGACATTGACTCAGTTAAACCAAAATAAAGTGAAATATGGATCTTAGCCTACTATGATTATATGATACATGTTTGTATTTGAAGGTGTATAATTTAGAGGGAGTATTTATGAAATACATTATTTTCTCTTAGATGATAAATGTGTTGATACTTAGAGGGAGTATTTATGTGTTTTATTGTTTGCATATTTTATTGTAGTAATGGCAAATCACAATAATCAACCCCTGTCACTACGATCCGTCCTTCAGAAGGACAAGCTCGAAGAGAATGGTACAAACTATTCTGATTGGATCAGAAGCCTAAGAATTGTTATAAGGCAAGAGAAGAAATTGTACGTTCTTGACGACCCCGTTCCACCTCCAACTGCTGCCAATGCTTCTAGGGCAGATAAGGATGATCACAAGAAACATATTGATGATTCTAATGATGTGACATGCCTTATGCTTGCCACCATGTCTAAGGCCCTTCAGAAAGACCTTGAGCACATGGAAGCTACTTTTGATCTTGCGGATCGCTTAAAGGAAATGTTCCAAGTGCAAGCAAGACAAGAGAGGTATGATGTGGTTAATGCCCTAAATTCATGCAAGATACAAGAGGGGCAGTCGGTTGGTGCTCATGTCCTTAAGATGAAGGGTCACATTGAGTGTCTCGAAAGGCTTGGTAATCCAATTAGTTTGGAACTCGCCACGTATACGATATTGAATTCATTGCCTAAAAGTTATGGCCATTTTATGATGCACTATCTCATGAGTGGCATGGATAAGAATCTCTCGAAATTGCATGCGATGCTTAAGACCGCAGAGAAGAATATCAAGAAGCCCAGAATGACAAACGTGTTAATGGTTAACAAAGGAAAAGGGTTCATGAAAGATGGCAAAGGTAAAGCAAGTGTTGCTAAACCTAAGGCAAAAGTTGTCGTTGTCGGAGAGGCTCCCAAAGTGTCTCAAAATAATGCGTTTTGCTGCCATTTCCAAGAGGTTGGTCATTTGAAGCGCAACTGCAAGACTTACAAGGAAGGCCTAAAGGCGAAGAAGGGCAATATGATTGCTTCTGATTCAGGTATCTATATGATAGATATTTTCCTTTCTATTTCTAGTTCATGGGTATTAGATATCGGATGTGGATCTCACATTTGTTTAAATGTGCAGGGACTAAGGAATAGAAAGCTACTCAAACAAGGTGAAGTTGATCTACGTGTGGGGAATGGAGCAAGAGTTGCTGCATTAGTCGTAGAAACATATGATGTAACTTTACCTAGTGGCTTAGTACTTGTTTTGAACAATTGTTACTATGTTCCGGATTTGAGTATGAATATTATTTCAGTTTCTGATTTGGATAATGAAGGGTATAATTTTCTTATTGCGAATAAGAAGTTTTATATTTATTTAAATGATATGCTTTATGGTATTGCAAATTCATTTAATGGCCTTTATGTTCTTAATGTTGATGAGAAACAAAATAGTGTTGAAAATATTTATCTTGTGGACAAGAAGTCTAAACCGAATGACGTTAACAACTCGTTCATGTGGCATTGCCAGCTTGGTCATATAAACGAGAAACACATCTCTAAACTCCATAAGGATGGAATGTTAGACTCACATGATTATGAATCATATGAGATATGTGAATCTTGTTTATTGGGCAAAATGACCAAACCACCTTACACTAAGAGTAGTGAAAGGGCTAGTGACTTATTGGGCCTAATACATACCGATGTATGTGGACCAATGAGCAGCATTGCTAGGGGAGAATTTCGGTATTTCATTACATTCACCGATGACTTATCTAGATATGGCTATGTCTATCTGATGAAGTCCAAAAGTGAATCGTTTGAGATGTTTAGAACATTTCAAAATGAAGTACAAAATCAACTTGGCAAAACTATTAAAGCACTTCGATCCGATCATGGTGGAGAATATTTGAGCCAAGAGGATGAATGAGGTTCCATACGCTTCAGCTATTGGATCTATCATGTATGCTAGGATTTGTACTAGACCCGACATCTCGTATGGTTTGAGCATGAAGAGTCGATACCAATCTGATCCTGGTGAGAACCATTGAATGGCAGTCAAGACGATCCTTAAGTACTTAAGAAGGACTAAGGATGCATTCGTGGTATTTGGAGGGATGGAAGAAAATCTTGTTGTAAGAGGTTACACAGATGCTAGCTTCCAAACCGATGAAGATGATTTCCCATCGCAGTCGGGATTTGTGTTTATGCTTAATGGAGGTGCAATTTATTGGAAGAGTTCCAAGTAGAGTATCATAGCCGATTCTACAACCGAGGCCGAATATATAGAGGCATCCGATGCAGCTAAGGAGGCAGTTTGGATCAAGAAGTTCATTAGTGACTTGGAAGTTGTTCCAAGTATCACTAATCTGGTGGAACTTTATTGTGACAACAATGGTGCCATTGCGCAAGCAAAGGAACCAAGGTCACATCAGCGATCCAAACACATACTTAGACGTTTCCATCTCATTCGAGAGTTCATTGATCGGGGAGATGTTAAGATATGCAAAGTATCAACCGATGATAACATTGGGGATCCGCTTACAAAGCCCCTCGGACAAGCAAAGCATGATGGTCATGTGAGGTCCATGGGTATACGATACATAGATGGAGCCTAGTACAAGTGGGAGATTGTTGGTGCAGTGCCCTATGTGTTTAGTTATGTTTGACTTATAATCTAAACCGCTATGTAATTGTCTTTATCATTTATTATAGAGAAAGTATTATTTGGTTCATTATACGTTTACATGTTTATTATATTGAACTGCGTCCCTAGTTATTATGAATAACTAGTATAAGTAGGTAATGGATAATCATGGAGATGATTACTTGCATGTGATGCACATTACACTTATGGATACTTGCTAGAGAACAAGTATTGGACATGACCTACCGATGAGATTTATGACATGGTCTATAGTCATATATGTCATGAATAAATCTCATGATAGTCGTGTAATTGAATCTTTTGAACCTGAGATTATCATCGTCTTCCACATGATGAACATTGTATTTGATATAGTCTAACACTATCTTTAATCGGATAGCAATAAGTGTTAGTGTTATGCCCTAGGCCTATAGTTGATAGACTTATATGTTGACATTATTTATTATTATATGAAAAGTTTATTATTTGATTATTATATATTTTGCATATTTATTTTTAATAATCTCCGTCCCTAATTATTAAGTGAATAATTAGTATAAATGTTAATGGATAATCATATGATGATTATATGCATGCACATTAAATTTATGGGTACTTGTTAGAGAACAAGTGACTGGACTTGACCTGTTTGAGATTTATGTCATGGTCAAATGTCATAATTAAATCTCATATGGTCACTTCATTTAGTTTCTAGACCTGAGATTATCATGACCTTACATATGATGAAAGTTATGTTTGATTTTAGTCAAATGATATCTTAACACGATATTTATAAAGGATATCTTTGGCATGATCGGATTCATGATGGAAGGATGATAAGTCAAGATGGAATTTGTCCCTCAAAAGAGAGATGTTTTGCTTGGGCCCCTCGATGAGTGATAATGATGAAAGTGTATGGCCATACCCCAATGCGATTGGATTATCATATACTCAAGATCGAGAAAGCATTGAACAAATACAAGTTGACGTGGACCATGACTTGTGTTCAATATAAAATCGTGAGACAAAGGGAGAAATGGAAGTATACCATTGGAAACGTGAACTCTTACGTTATATTATTTGGGTAGACATAATGGCTTGCTAGAGTTCGCTTATGTTTTATGAGGGTCGATATGATCGGACTCATTGCCAATTGCCAACATAATATAATCCTATTGGGTCACACACAACTAGAATGAATTGGTTAAACCAGAGGAAGAAAATTGAGAAGTCCTGATATGGCGTAAGACATCGCGCGACAGATCTTGTCCATAGGGCTTCTACTGGTCGTGCGACATAACTTGCCACAAGGCGGTTTACAGACAATTTCCTAATTTGATTAGGAAACAAATATTAATATCAATGTAGTATAAATATGAGGTCTGTGAAACCCTAATGCTAGCCGAATTTTTGAAAAGAAAATCACAAAGGGTCTCTCAATATTCTTCAAAGGTTTAAGGATCTAGCAATCATCAAGAATTGCTCTTGGTTCATTCAAAGGTGTGGATACTACTAGAGGGTCTTCGCTCGTACGAGGATCAAGGCCTAGAGTTCGAAGTTTGTGATTCAAAATCACATCAATACATTGTTCGATAACTCAAGAACGGAAAGCAATTAAGGTTGGTTAATTCTATCTCAAAGGAATTCAATTTAATAGTATAGAACTAATCTTAGGGCTCTTGGGTTTTGTGTTATTAGATGCTTAATTCCGCTGCGCATGGACCCATAAAACCCAACAGTGGTATCAGAGCCCCGTTCGTAAGGTTAAGTTTGAATTAACATGCTAAGAAAAGTGATATAAATCGTTTATATGTTCCTTGCATGTTTTGTATGCGATAGTTTGATTGTTTTTGAAACAATATGCCTAAATCATGTTCTATTCATATCGAATTAAATCTGTTAAAAGTTGTTTATATGATTTAATTGTTTTGTTATTAAGAATTGATTGAAGCTGAAAATATGCAAATCTGGTAACTAAGTGTCACGCGACAAAGCTTGCTTGTGTCACGCGACAGAACTTGCTTGTGTCACACAACAAAGCTTGTTTCTGTCACGCGACAAAACTTGCCTGATCTGAGCAGAATCAGTTTGTTAAAATTTTCTGCTAATCTGTGAATATGTTTACAATCTGATATGTTTATGTTTTAATTTGGATGCTATAAATTTCTGGAAATTAATTTATAGGGCTATGCTAGATTAATTCATTGTTTATGCATGCTTAATTAATTTCAATGTGATTTTATTAATTGTTGCGATGCATGGATTATGTGTTCTTATGTGTTAAGAACTTTACTAGATGTTTAGTTGAAACATTGTATTGTAATTTCCTGAATGTTTAAATTGAAACATTAAAATTTTGGTTTTCTGATTATTTATGAGAAACAAGTCATTTTACGCAAAATTTAAAGAAAACTGATTGTTTATACAAAGTATTGATTATGTTGCAAATCAGAGCTGATTTCTGATTGTGCATATCTAGGAGAGTTCTGTCGAAGGAGAGATTTGGTACTTAAGTAGTCCTTGTGGCTCACCTATCTTCCTGGGAACTTACCTGGTGCGCGATTATGATTATCTTTGCTGATATGCTTATAATTTGCTTTAAAGAACCTTCATTTAACTTTTAAGTTCTTTATGCCAATTCATGATTAAAACACTTAAGACCACTCGGATAGTTTTGGGTGGGCTTGCCATAGCAAGGTACATTGATTCTATTCGTTTGCGAGCAAGATGAGGAAATGGTGGTTCCTATACATTTAAAGTGAATGAACTTAATTGGGTTATCAAAATGATTTTGGACCCAAGGCATAAGATGAGATTAAAATATGCTTAGACATATGATGTCTTAAATAAATCGCATAAAAGATCTAAGAGTCATATATGTGATATGATTGATGTTTCTACCTAATTAATTTAGTTTTGAATAGTATGCCATAGCAAACTTGAAATTAAATTAAAGTTTGATCTTAACCCATTAAATGTATATTATACTTATTTGCATTGGAAGGTGTATAATTGAGTGGGAGCATTTATTTTCATGTAAATGCATTATACTTCTCATATAATATGTTTGCTCATATGTGTTCATATTTTATGTATATCTTTTTGTAGAATAAATGGCATCAAACAATAATCATATGTCACTGTGATCTATCCTTGAGAAGGAAAAATTGGAAGAGAATGGTACAAACTATATGTATTGGATCCGTAGTGTGAGAACTGTTCTCAGGCAAGAGGAAAAGTTGTACGTTCTCGAGGAACCTATTCCACCTGAACCTGCTGCCAATGCTACTAGGGCAGTGAGGGATCAATATCTGAAGCATAAGCGTGATGCTACTGATGTTGGTTGCCTCATGCTCTCCGCCATGTGCAAGAACCTTCAAAAGGATCTTGAGCACTTGGGAACAGTTGATCTAAACAATCGACTGATGGAAATGTTCCAAGTTCAAGCAAGGCAAGAAAGGTATAACACAGTTAAGGCCCTAACCTCATGCAAGATGAGTGAAGGACAAGCTGTTGGTCCCCATGCTCTAAAGATGAAGGGCCACATCGAGCATCTTGAGAGGCTTGGTTTTCCAATTAGCCAAGAGTTGGCTACTGACATGATATTGAATTCATTGCCCGAAGGTTTTAGTAATTTCATAATGAACTATAACATGAGGGGCATGAATAAGAACCTTTCCGAGTTATGTTGAACACTGCGAAAACCAATAATGTCAAGAAGAAAACCGATCAAGTGTTAATGGTTAACAAGGGGAAGGGTTTCAAGGGTAAAGGAAAGGCAAAAGTTGCTAATCCTAAGGCAAATGTTGCCAAACCCAAAGAGGGTTCTAAACCCAAAGAGTCTAAGCCCAAGTCCCAAGAGGACGCAGTCTTCTTCCATTGCAATGAGATTGGACATTGGAGGAGAAACTGCTTAAAATACAAGGAAGCACTGAAGAAGAGCAAATATGTTACTTCGACTTCAGGTATCTTTGTTATCGATATATTCCTATCTACTTCTAGTTCTTGGGTATTGGATACTGGATGTGGATCTCACATTTGTTTAAATGTGCAGGGTCTAAAGAACAGAAAGATGCTTGAAGATGGTGAAGTGGACCTACGTGTGGGGAATGGAGAAAGAGTTGCTGCATTAGCCGTAGGAACTTATGAAGTTACTTTACCTAGAAGACTAATACTTGTTTTGAACAATTGTTATTACGTTCCAGCTTTAAGTAGGAATATTATTTCGATTTCATGTTTGGATAATGAAGGTTTTAATTTTCTTATATGTGATAAGAAGTTTTCCATTTACAAGAGTGATATTCATTATTGTACTGCTATTTCATTCAATGGCCTTTATATCCTTGATGTTGAAAATCGTGATAATGATGTCTATAACATTAACAAGAAATCTAAACCCAATGATGTAAACCACACTTACTTATGGCATTGTCGTCTTGGTCATATAAATGAGAAACGCATTTCTAAACTCCATAAAGATGGATTTTTAGACTCACATGATTATGAATCGTATGAGACATGCGAATCTTTTTTACTTGGCAAGATGACCAAGGACCCATTTACCAAAACTGGTGAAAGGGCGGGCGACTTATTAGGCCTCATACATACCGATGTGTGTGGACCTATGAGTTGCAATGCTAGGGGAGAATTTCAGTACTTCATAACATTCACTAATGATTATAGTAGATTTAGATATGTTTATCTAATGAAACATAAAAGTGAATCGTTTGAGATATTTCGAATATTTCAAAATGAGGTGCAAAATCAACTTGGATAAACTATTAAAGTAATTCAATCCGATCGAGGTGGCGAATATTTGAGCCAAGAATTTGACAGTCATCTTAAGAGTTGTGGAATCATTTCAGAACTCTCTCCACCCGGAACATCACAATGGAATGGTGTGTCTGAAAGGAGGAATAGAACTTTGTTGGACATGGTTCGTTCTATGATGAGTCAAGTTGAGCTTCCTTTATCCTTTTGGGGACATGCACTAGAAACTGCTGCTTTCACTATAAACAAAGTTTCTACCAAATCGGTTCAAAAGACCCCATATGAGATGTGGCATGGAAGAAAACCTAGTTTGTCTTTCATGAAGATTTGGGGTTGCGATGCATATGTCAAGAAGTTAACTTCTGACAAGCTAGCACCTAAGTCTGATAAATGTGTTTTCGTGGGTTATCCTAAGGAAACTAAAGGATACTATTTCTACAACCAAAGCGAGAACAAAGTGTTTGTTGCTCGAAATGGTACCTTCTTAGAAAAGGAGTTTCTTCGCAAAGGAATCAGTGGGAGTAAAATAGATCTCGAAGAAATTCGAGAACCCGAAAATAACATAGAACCAATGGTAGAAAGTAAACCAAGTTCACAAGTAGTTGTGGAACCGGTTCAAGATGCACAAGTCCTTCGCAGAAGTGGTAGGTCACGATCCGAACCCGAGAGATATGGATTTCTCGTTAAGGAAAGTGATGAAGTGGAGTTAATCGAAAATGATGAACCTACTTGCTATCAAGAAGCGATGTCCTCTCCTGATTCAGAAAAATGGCAAGAGGCCATGGAGTCCGAATTACAATCCATGGCTGATAATCAAGTTTGGAACTTGATTGATCCACCCGAAGGTGTAAAAACCATAGGGTGCAAATGGGTCTTCAAGAAAAAGACCGACATGGATGTGAAGGTGCACACCTATAAGGCTAGGCTTGTAGCTAAGGGATATAGGCAGATTCATGGTATCGACTATGATGAAACCTTTTCGCCTGTAGCTATGCTTAAGTCTATTAGAATTTTAATTGCCATAGCCACATATTATGACTATGAGATATGGCAAATGGATGTCAAGACAGCTTTCCTAAATGGGAAGTTACTTGAGGATGTATACATGATACAACCTGAAGGTTTTGTCAGGCCAGAAAATTCTAATAAGGTGTGTAAGTTACAGAGATCCATCTATGGATTGAAGCAAGCTTCTAGGAGTTGGAATCTATGTTTTGATGAAGCAATCAAAGAGTTTGGCTTTATCAAGAATGAAGATGAACCTTGTGTATACAAGAAAATTAGTGGGAGCGTAGCACTATTTCTAGTGTTATATGTCGACGATATCTTACTCATTAGAAATGACATTTTTGCACTACAGACTGTCAAGTCTTGGTTAGGAAAGTGCTTTTCAATTAAAGATATGGGCGAAGCTGCATACATCCTTGGTATCAAGATCTATAGAGATAGATCTAAAAGGATGATTGGTTTAAGTCAAAGTACTTACATTGACAAGGTTCTTAGAAGATTCGAAATGGAAAACTCTAAAAGAGGAAACTTGCCAATGTTACATGGTGTATCTCTTAGCAAGACTCAAAGTCCTAAGACTAATGATGAGCGAAAGAGAATGAATGGTATTCCATATGCTTCGGCAATTGGGTCAATCATGTATGTTATGCTATGTACTAGACCCGATGTCTCGTGTTCTCTAAGCATGACAAGTAGGTACCAATCGGATCCTGGCGAACCACATTGGATAGCAGTCAAGAATATCCTCAAGTACTTACGAAGAACTAAGGATGTATTCTTGGTCTTTGGAGAAATGGAAGAAGATCTTGAGTAAAAGGCTACACAGATGCTAGCTTCCAAACCGACAAAGATGATTTCATATCGCCGACAGGATTTTTGTTTACGCTGAATGGAGGCACTGTTAGTTGGAAAAGTTCCAAGCAAAGTACCGTCGCTGATTCTACAACCAAAGTTGAGTACATAGCGGCATCTGATGCAGCTAAGGAAGCTGTTTGGATAAAAAAGTTCATTAGTGATTTGGAAGTCGTTCCAAGCATCCAAGATCCTATTGAACTTTATTGTGACAATAATGGTGTCATTGCACAACCAAAGGAACCAAGGTCACATCAGAGATCCAAACACATACTTCGACGTTTCCACATTATTCGAGAGATATGCAAAAGGGAAGACGTAAAGATATGCATAGTAGACACTGATTACAACGTGGCGGACCCATTAACTAAGGCTCTCCCGTAAGCTAGGCATGATGGTCATGTTAGGTCCATGGGTATTCGATACATGGGATATTGGGCCTAGTGCAAGTGGGAGACTGTTAGTGTTATGTCCTAGGCCTATAGTTGATAGATTTATATGTTGACATTATTTATTATTATATGAAAAGTTTATTATTTGATTATTATATGTTTTGTATATTTATTTGTAATAATCTCCGTTCCTAATTATTAAGTGAATAATTAGTATAAATGTTAATGGATAACCATATGATAATTATATGCATAGAGATGCGCATTAAATTTATGGGTACTTGTTAGAGAACAAGTGACTGGACTTGACCTGTTTGATATTTATGTCATGGTCAAATGTCATAATTAAATCTCATATGGTCACTTCATTTAGTCCTTAGACCTGAGATTATCATGACCTTATATATGATGAAAGTTATGTTTGATTTTAGTCAAACGATATCTTAACACGATATTTATAAAGGCTATCTTTGGCATGATTGGATTCATGATGGGAAGGATGATAAGTCAAGATGGAATTTGTCCCTCGAAAGAGAGATGTTTTGCTTGGGCCCCTCGATGAGTGATAATGATGAAAGTGTATGGCCATACCCCAATGCGATTGGATTATCATTATACTCAAGATCGAGAAAGCATTGAACAAATACAAGTTTACGTGGACCATAACATGTGTTCAATATAACATCGTGAGACAAAGGGAGAAATGGAAGTATACCATTGGAAACATGAACTCTTACGTTATATTATTTGGGTAGACATAATGGCTTGCTAGAGTCCGCTTATGTTTTATGAGGGTCGATATGATCGGACTCATTGCCAACATAATATAATCATATTGGGTCACACACAACTAGAATGAATTGGTCAAACCAGAGGAAGAAAATTGAGAAGTCCTAATATGGCATAAGACATCGCGCGACAGATCCTGTCCATAGGGCTCGACTGGTCGTGCGACATAACTTGCCACAAGGCGGTTTACAGACAACTTCCTAATTTGATTAGGAAACAAATATTAATATCAATGTAGTATAAATATGAGGTCTGTGAAACCCTAATGCTAGCCGAATTTCTGAAAAGAAAATCACAAAGGGTCTCTCAATATTTTTCAAAGGTTTAAGGATCTAGCAATCATCAAGAATTGTTCTTGGTTCATTCAAAGGTGTGGATACTACTAGAGGGTCTTCGCTCGTACGACGATCAAGGCCTAGAGTTCGAAGTTTGTGATTCAAAATCACATCAATACATTGTTTGATAGCTCAAGAAAGGAAAGCAATTAAGGTTGGTTAATTCTATCTCATAGGAATTCAATTTAATCGTATAGAACGGATCTTAGGGCTCTTGGGTTTTATGTTATTAGATGCTTAATTCCGCTGCGCATGGACCCATAAAACCCAACAATAAGGGCTATGTTGGCATGATTGAATTCTTGTAGGGAAGAATGATAAGTCAAGATGGGATTTGTCCCTCTCGTTGAGAGAGATGTTTGCTTGGGCCCCTCGATGAATGATGTTGATGAAATGTGTGGCCACACTCAAGTGATTTAATAGAGATCAAATGCATTTGGATTATCAACATATTCAAAATCGAGAAAGCATTGAACATGTGAGTTGACATGGACCATGACTCATGTTCAATTGGACATCGTGGACAAAGGGATTGTGACATTTGATCTATCAAGGAATCAAGCTTTTATGTTATATTTAATTAGGTGGACATAATGATTTGCTAGAAGTCACTTATGTCATGTGAGGTTGATATTTCAACTCACTACCAACATAAAATATAATTCCTAAAGGGTCACACACAAAAGAACGGATTGAAAATGGCTAAAAGGGTGAAATCTGGGCTCAGGGGACGACTCGTCCCGTTTTGGCCCAAGTCGTGCCTTGTGAAGGGACGACTGTGTCAGAGGGCATGCAATAGGGGACAACTCGTCCCCTCAGGGATGACTTGGGCTCACGACTCGTGCCCTGGGGGACGAGTCGTGCTTGCGGCGCTGAAAACCCGTTTTTGCAAGAAAAAAGGACTCTTTTCCCTAAGTGTTAGGGATTTATAACAAGTATAAATAGAACCCTTTTGTCCCAGCAAAAAGTGACAAAAATTAGAGATTATGAAACAATTATTGGTTGATTTTGATTACGAATCAAAGATCAAAATCCATAGATTCATTCTACCAAAAAGCCATTGATTGTTGAATATTGATTCAACAATCGGGGATCATCTAGCAATCCAACAAGAAGAGTTCTTGGTCCGTTCGCGTGTGGATTACCGATAGAGGGTGATTACTTTATCACCAAAAGCTTGAAGTCTTCGATCGTTGATTCATCACCAAGTTAGAACAAGGAGAAGATCAAAAACCTTCATCAACGGTTTTTGAGATTCGTTTTTGAAGATCCATTTTTCGAACAAACAAATCACATTAAGGTATGTAATTCTATTTCATGTTTTTCATTTCTTCATGCTAGATGGATCTAAGGGCTAGGGTTTTGTTGTTGTATAAATATTCTCCGCTGTGTTTGTAACCTCAAAACCCAACAATTATCCCATGAATACAACTTATTTTCAAGACATAGTGAATGAACGCTCGCCGAAAAAAATATGTGATAAGATAAAATAAATTATCTTGGGAGTCGCCATGCCGTTTTTAAGGAAAACATTGAAAAACCTTTTTTAAATAGAATTTGGGCCCGGGGGTCAGGTTACGTGTTGGGAAAAACTTGAGAGTTCACCCAACACGCCTCGTCCGTAGACGAGTCTTTCTATGTTCAACATTCAAAACATTCCAAAGTGTGTGCAATTGTGTGAGACAATATATGTAATAAAATGAGATTTAATGCTTTGCTTTATTAATCAAAATGAAGGATTACAACTTGTGAACCTTTTACTATGGGAGGCCACATCCCACTTACAATTAATGAAATTGAATTACAAGGAAATGGGTTGAGGCAGTCTATCCAGGGCCGCGGGTGTCATGCAACACAGGAATGCTCAGAGCCTTGGGTGTCACACGACACAGGATTACCCAGGAGCATGGGTATCGTATGATACAGGATGCCCTGGTCAGACTGTCTCTATAAAAGGGGGGTGGTCATGCCACCAATACCATTCTAAAGCTAAGAAGCTAACTAGAACAATGAATAGACTGAGATAAAGAGTATTATGGGAAGGTCATGGGGTTTCGGTGACCCAATGTGAATGACCACATTTCTTGGGTCACAATTAAAGAACCCTCCCTTCCTAACTCAAGCAACGACAGTAACAAATGAGTATTGTGGGAGGATCGTATGGCGTTGATGGCCAAACATGAATGATGGGTCATCACCTCCTAACTCAGACAAGCATGATCACGATTCAAACCTTAATAAAGTAAAAAAATGACTAAATGTCTAGATCTAAGATGAGGAGAGGTGAATATTGAAGATTCACATCTCTCTCATCAAGATCACACCAAATACGACTGAGTATGTAACGAGGCTAAATGAAGGTCACAGATCACATAAGGAGAAAACAACACTCAGATGAGTGTTAACTGATTCATACTCCTTTTTGTGTTTAAATCACCAATGACCCAACTCAAACCATTGCATAGATAGAACAACATGATCAGAATATGATTAACATGGCATAAACCCAAAACAGAGCAAACCCAGTTACAACATCCCAGATTGCAAATGACAAACGTGGAAATGGCGGATTAACAGAGCAAAAACAATGAGTAAGAGAGAGAGGAGATAAGGATATGTTACCCTTGTAGTGTCCACACTTCCTATACCACGTCGGTATAGGAAGTCTTCGAATCTGCTTCAGAACGGTGGAAGGAGTGCGAGCTCACCGTGGAGCTTCAAGGCTGAACTGAAATCGGTGGTGCAGCGGTTCAAGGTCTGAACGGAGAAGCAATCACAGACGGTTTTGGGAGAATGAGGGAAACCGTCGATTGCTGAGTTTGGCATTTGTTGAAGAACAGTGACGGGGAACGATTTGGGATCTGGAACAGGGGAAGCGGCGTCAGCGGATTTTGGTCTAGGTTGGAAATGGTGGGTGTTGAACTGATATGAGAGAGAGGGATTTGGATGAAGGGACTCGGTTTTGGGGGTGCTGAAGGAAGATGAGGAAGGCCTTGGGAGATCGGTGATGGTGATGGTGATGGTGATCGGAGAAGGAGGGAGACCTTGGTTTGTCGATTGATTCGAGTGTGAGGGAGAGAACGGCGGTTGGCTTGGCCGGAGATGGAGGGACCAGGTTGGGTTAGGTTTTCGGTTGATGGTCTTTGATGTGGGTAGGCTTGGCCGGAGAAGACGATTGGGGAGGGGCTCTTTGTGATTTACGGCTAGAGAGAGAGGAGTCTGACACGAACGGTGGGAAAAAGAGATGACCAAGATGGTCGAGTGGCTGGACCTTTTATGAAAAGGATTCCTACGTATCCCGTGGGGGAATCAAGCCGAATTGTAGTTCAACAAAGAGGTGGCGCCAATGAAAGGCCACGGGCTTTATACCCAAAAGTGACTGTTCCAAGGGGAGTTACCCCAAAGATTGACTGTTCCAAGGGGAGTCACCCCGAAAGATTGACTGTTCCAAGGGGAGTCACCCCGAAGATTGATCGTTTCCAAGGAAGTCACCCGACGGATTGATCTGTTTCCAAGGGGAGTCACCAGAAGATTGATCGTTCAAGGGAGTCACCCCGAAAGATTGGATCGTTCCAAGGGAGTCACCCCAAGATTGATCGTTCAAGGAGAGTCACCCCGAAAGATTGATCGTTTCCAAGGAGTCACCCCAAAAGATTGATCGCTCCAAGGGGAGTCACCCCAGAAGATTGATCGTTCGAGGGAGTCACCCCGGAAGATTGACTGTTCCAAGGGGAGTCACCCCGAAAGATTGACTGTTCCAAGGGGAGTCACCCCGAAAGATTGACTGTTCCAAGGGGAGTCACCCCGAAGATTTGACCGTTCCAAGGGGAGTCACCCCAAAGATTGACTGTTCCAAGGGGAGTCACCCCGAAGATTTGACTGTTCCAAGGGGAGTCACCCCGAAGATTGACTGTTCCAAGGGGAGTCACCCCGGAGATTGACTGTTCCAAGGGAAGTCACCCCGGAGATTGACTGTTCCAAGGGGAGTCGCCCCGAAAGATTGACTGTTTTTCTTTGGGAAGTCACCCGCGAATTTGACTGTTTTTCTTCGGGAAGTCACCCGCGAATTTGACTGTTTTTTTTTGGGAAGTCACCCGCGAATTTGACTGTTTTTGGGAGTCACCCAAGGATTTGACTATTTTCTTTGGGAAGTCACCCGCGAATTGACTTTTTCTTTGGGAGTCACCCGCGATTTGACTTTTTCTTTGGGAGTTACCCGCAATTTTGACTTTTTCTTTGGTAGTCACCCGCGGATTTGACTGTTTCAATGGGGGTCACCCGCGACTTTGACTTTTTCTTTGAGAGTCACCCACGACTTTGACTTTTTCTTTGGGAGTCACCCGCGATTTTGACTTTTTCTTTGGGAGTCACCCGCGAATTTGACTGTTTTTGGGAGTCACCCGAGGTTTTGACTGTTTTCTTTGGGAAGTCACCCGCGAATTTGAGTGTTTTTCTTTGGGAAGTCACCCGCGAATTTGACTGTTTTTGGGAGTCACCCAAAGATTTGACTGTTTTTCTTTGGAAAGTCACCCGCGATTTTGACTGTTTTTGGGAGTCACCCAAAGATTTGACTGTTTTTCTTTGGGAAGTCACCCGCGGTTTTGACTGTTTTTGGGAGTCACCCAAAGATTTGACTATTTTTCTTTGGGAAGTCACCCACGGTTTTGACTGTTTTTGGGAGTCACCCGAGGATTGCTAATTCTCTTTAGAAAAGTAATTGACTAAGATATGCTTTCATACCTGTGTTGTGCTTACCTGTAGCTGCCGGAGGTATTAATGTTACGGCTGTAGATTGTGAGGGTTGTAGCTGCCGGAGGGTCTTATATCACTGTTGTTGATGATGAACGGTACGAACCCGAGAATTTTTGACAAGATGGGCGGACCCAATGATTTTTTTGTCTTGAGGGTTGGACCCTCTGATTCTTGGACTTGAGGGATGGTTTGCCGTGCAAGGGACAGTCTTTTGTGGATGATCTTCCGTCCACTCATGGAGACTCGGATGAAGATGTGCCGGTTCATACAGGACTCGATGAAGGTGCGCCCATGGGAATGGGCTTTTGAATGAAGATCTGCCCATGAGAACGGGCTCTTTGAAGGTCTGCCTATTTGAAGGTCTGCCTATGAGAATGGATTCTGAATGAAGATCTGCCCAAGAGAACAGGCTCTTGATAATGATCTGCCCGTGGGAATGGGCTCTTGATGATGAAGCGCCCTTGAGAATGGGCTTTTTGTGAAGGTTTGCCCTTGAGAAGGGGCTCTTGGTAATGATCTGCCCGTGGGAATGGGCTCTTGGAGATGAGGCTAAAGAGCCCTAATGCTTGGAGATTGAAGCAACTGAAACTCTTTTCGACGAGCATTGGGATAAGTAGTTTTTATATAGTATTTTATAGTCTTTTTATTACATTATTTATCTTAAATTTTGCACCAATTAAGTATAAATTAGCCTCTTTTTGTATATATCTTCGATTTTATGCTTGGTTGGTATTTTGTATGATTTTACAGGTTTTTTAGGTCATTTTCACGAAGTATAAAAGGTTCAGAGCAAAAGCATTTGAAATAGAGGGACCAGAAATAGAAATTTGCTAAAGACCAGTCAAAAAGGCTCTGCTCGGCCGAGCAGATTCATAGACTCGGCCGAGCACCCTCTGTTCAAACCAAAAGGTGCCTTTTAACAACAGTTGTGACCGTCAGAAAAGCCCTGCTCGGCCGAGCAGATCCCTTGACTCGGCCGAGCACATCAATTATCAGCCAAAAGGTGCCTTTTCGCAAGAGATATGTCCCTAGCATAGAATGCCTATATAAAGGCTATTTGTACTCAGTTTTAGACATGGAGAAGATCCGAAAATGTTCATAGAACACATTTAGAAAGGATCATATTATACTTAGAATGTATAGAAAAATACTTTAGCAATTTATACACGATGTTCAAAGTTTATCAAGGATTCGTATCAAGTCTTGTATACTCTTGAAGATTGTGAATGAAGATTATTTCCAGCCATTGCCTTTCTTATTATGAATAAGTATTTCTTTCCTTATCTTTATTTCTTTACTTACTTCCTCTTTTTATTTCAATGGTTTGAGTAATCCTCCATTTCTCGGAGTTGGAAACTCGATAACTTATATTCATGCTTCTCCTACATGTCATTTCAATTCTCTTCTTATTAACCTTAAATGCTTGCAATTAGGGAGACGTCTTTAATTGTATAACCTCAGTTGATCAAATGAAAAACATTGATTAGCAGAACTCTAAGAATTGAACTAGGTCAATAAATTACACAAAGTGATTTAAAGACCTAGGGATGATCCTTTAGTGGAAAATACGTGAGATGATAAACTTAAATGGTATTTTTGATTTATTTGGTACCCTCGAGAGGTGAGTCGGATTTCCCGCGTGACGAACGGGATTACACTAAGCCGAACCCTCGAGAGAAAGGCCGGTGAGTCTTAAAATGCATGTGCTAGTTAGCATAACTTAGCGTATCATCCTTGACTTGGCACTTTTATCTTAAAACAATTTCTTCATATTATTCTTGAATTGCTTGCAAATATATTTATATTTGTGGAACCCTAGTCAATTGAGAGAAGTACCTAGCGGAGAATTTCGATTGACGGAACCATATGAAGGAACTAGGTTTCATTGATCACGAGAGTAGTTCAACGGCCTAGGGGTGTTCTTTGAATGGAAAGTACGTTGACTTTCGATCTTAATGGATTCTTTTTAATTGTGGTCAGCTAGAGTTAAGCCGGAATGCCCATTGGTGACAGGGCGGGAATAACATAAACGAAAATCTCAAACAGTTAGGACATAATTAGTAAATAATACAACGCTACTGTCCTAACCAGAAGTAGTGTAAGCTTAATGTACCATCCTTGTTATTTTGATAAAAACCTTTATTTAAAGCATATTTATTTATTTTCAATCCCGAGAATACTATCATTATATGTTAGAGTAGTTTCTATATCTTTCTAGTATTTTCTCAACACATTCTTATCTCCCCCCCAATCATTATTTATCTATATATTCATATAAAGACAAATATCATTCCAAAGTAAACCCTGTCTCTGTGGGATCGACTCGTACTTGCACCCGCTATATTACAATAGCCCGTGCGCTTGCGGATATAAATAAACCGTTAGGTTAAACACCCAACAAGTTTTTGGCGCCGTTGCCGGAGACAACGGTTTACTTTCTTGATATTTGTCTTTTATTTTTATGTTTATTTTTATTTTTATGTTTATGTTTTATATATATTATTATTGTATTGTTTTCTAACTTTGTTTTGTAGAAATATAAAAAAATATATATAATAAACAGTGTTGGAGCGGCCGTGCACCAATCATTGGAGCGGCCGTGCATTCAGGAGCGGATGAACTAAATGGAATCAACCAAGTGGAGCGGCCGCACATTTTTGTTGATTCGATCAAGCATTTCTTCGTAAATGGATACGTTGTTTCAAAAAAAAAAAAAAATTGCAGCAAAAGTGCTCGGCCGAGCAGTTCCTTGACTCGGCCGAGCAAAGAGGGACAGAAACATTGTTGAAATAGAAGCCGATGCTCGGCCGAGGCAAGGCCTATGCTCGGCCGAGCAGTTTGAATTTTCAGAAAATATTTTGGTCAAAACGAGGCTTTTGACTAACACCTCTTCATTTCACCTCCCTTGCTCATCTCTCTCTCTCTCTAAACCCTCCATCCCTCTGCCTCTTCCCACCTTAAAGCCACCAAATTCTCCATAAATTCCGGCCATACAACCATTCCTCCACCCAAATTTCATCTCCTAACCACATCTCCAACCATAAAACCCAAAAATTCAACCCAATTTCTCCAAAAATCCGAAAACCCTAAGTTTTTCCCCAAAATCTCAAAAGTTCAAAATCTACCCAGATTTGTGAAGAAATGTGATTTCTTTTGGGTATTCAAGCTTCAATCAAGAAGGAAAACAAATTTTCAAGGCGATTCTCTCCCTCCATTGTCGGGTACAAAAATTCTCTCTCTTAAATTTTTGCTTTTAGTTGGGTTTTTGAATTTAAGCTATTTTTGCCATGGAAAGAGGTAGGGGAAGAGGAAGAAAATCATCTAGGACCACAAAGAGGTCCCGGAATGATGATGCTTCTAGTTCTAAGCCCATCCCTACGTTGAACACTTTGGGAATTGATTTTCAATCCGAGGATGAGGCAACTAGGTTTGCCAAATTATGTGGAAAAAGCATTAAGCCCACGCAATTTCCCGACTTGGAGACATTAAGAATTATGGGAATTAGGGGCAATATCCGGGCTTTGCACCAAGGTTTGAATTGTGAAGGTTTTATGCGTTTAAGCGAAATGACCTACGAAGGTATCACCTTGGAGTTCCTAAGCTCTTTAGCTAAGAGAAATAGGGATTTGATTGATGATAATACGGGGGAAGAATTTGAGGATGTTCAGTTAAGTTTTCGGCTCCAAAACACACCTTACACCCTTAACCTTGAAGAGGCCAATGAAATGCTTGGTTGGCCTTCCCCCAGAAATGCCACAAACATTCCCCCTCCTCAGTTTAATGCAGATTTATTTTGGTTGCAAATTACAGGTCATACTCCTTTCCTACCCAAGACATCCAAAACATCTCTAATAATCCACCCCGTCCTCCGTTACATACATAGGATGTATGCTTGCACTGTTTTTGCAAGAGAAGATAAAGGGACGATCAATAGGACGGAGTTGTTTCTTTTATGGGCATTTGTGACAGGGTATGAAGGGATAAACTTGGGAAAATGGTTGTTTGATAGACTTTGGGATCACGTCTCCCCAACTTTTCCGGGTGATGTTCATATTGGAGGGATTATAACCCTCATAGCAATATATGTTGGTATTGAGATACCGGAGGAAGGCGAAAATGCTTGGGTGCCAGTTAGAGGATCTAGGGTGCTTGATATAGCAGCCTTGAAAATGATGAACATGATCACCGAAGAAGGGCATGGGAGGTATACTTGGTTTGTGGGAGGTGGTGCTAACAAGACACCACATGCCATCTTGCCAAATGCCAACATTCCGGTGGTATTAATAAACCAACCGAATATTTGGTCCTTCCCTCTTTTGTTAGGGCAAGATGAAGAGGGAAATGAAGATGTCAACATGGGGCAAGAAGAAGAAGAAGGGCAAGCCAACCTTAACCAAAATCAAATGCCACCCGACTTTTACCAACAATTCAACCAAATGGCCCTCCAACAAACCCAAATCCTTCAACAACTCAACCACTTCAATCAAAACTTTAGCCAATTCCAAGAGAATATTGAAGGACGGGTACAACATGTTCAAGGAAGGGTTGATTACATATACGATTATGGAGTAAGGCATTGGGAGAACTTCTACCCACCACCACCACCGCCCCCAATGTAAGTCTTTCCTTTTTATTCTTTCCCTATAAATCTAGAGTCCTTGAATCATTGAGGACAATGCTTAATTTAAGTGTGGGGGAGGAACTTGCATTTTATTTTAGTCTTTCATTTTTAGTTTTTCTTTTATAACTTAGTTGCATTTTTCTTTTCTTTTTATGTATGCATGCCTAGTATTTAAAAAAAAATCCCTATGATGATCCATATTATTAATCTTTATGCTTGCTATATGCCTTAGATTAATGCCTTTATTTTTCCTCTCATATTTTCTATAAACTTAGAAATTAATAGAAGAAAAAATATAGGGATATTTCTAGGAAGTAAATAAAAGTCTCATAAGTTAGTATAGCAAAATATAGAGTCTCATCAAGGAAAATGCATTTGATTAGAAGGAATTCTTTTTATGCTTGGTCATTTATGCAAATATTGAAAATATTTCTTTAAGATTGTACACCTTTTATCTTTATTAAATGTTTATTTCCTTTTTAGAAGCACCTTTTTGTTTGCATCCCTTGAATCACACCCTTTCATCAAAAATTTCATCCTTCCATTTTTCAAATCAAATCAAAGTAAAACACTTTTATCTTATTGCTAAAAAGAGTGACATTTGTCACCAATCCTTAAAAGCAAAAAGAAACCTATTACTTCCTAAGTAACTCGGGGCACGGCGTTCGCTGCGACGATGCTTCCTTACCAAACGGGAGTAATATCCAAAAGTATTCTTGATCTAAGTATTAGGAACATGGGATTCGCGACCACAATGTCTCCTACTTGAAAGGATCAAAAATAACTTAGGTTTTTTGCAAAAAATATAACACGTGCAAAAATAAGATAAATTTGTTTAACTTTGATGAGATTTTTCCACTATCATCATCCATTTTTCACCCTTGTGATTCAAGAATACAATTCAATTTTTCAGGAACTTCTAATTTGTGAATAAATGTTTATACCTTCTCTTGTACATTTTAAAGAAATAAATTCATCTCTTCTCAATAATCACTCTAAAAAAGTGACAGCTTTTTATACCAAGAAATAAATCTAAGAATTATCCTTCTAGCATGCTTTGCTTGATCAAAATCCTATGTTTGCTATATTAATTTATTATCTTGAAATTACTCTCTTTAAAAAAATATCCCCTAAATACTTCTTCCTAATAATTTTTAAGGGTATGAGAAATGTGACTAGAAAGATAAAGGCAATCTTCAAAAGGGCGATAGGCATGCTACAATAAATTTTCTGAGGGATCATTCTCGTTTGCATAACATTTTTCCTCTCCATCTTTTCATTCTAATCTTGCTTGGGGACAAGCAAGGTTTAAGTGTGGGGGAATTTGATAAGTAGTTTTTATATAGTATTTTATAGTCTTTTTATTACATTATTTACCTTAAATTTTGCACCAATTAAGTATAAATTAGCCTCTTTTTGTATATATCTTCGATTTTATGCTTGGTTGGTATTTTGTATGATTTTACAGGTTTTTTAGGTCATTTTCACGAAGTATAAAAGGTTCAGAGCGAAAGCATTTGAAATAGAGGGACCAGAAATAGAAATTTGCTGAAGACCAGTCAAAAAGGCTCTGCTCGGCCGAGCAGATTCATTGACTCGGCCGAGCACCCTCTGTTCAAACCAAAAGGTGCCTTTTAACAACAGTTGTGACCGTCAGAAAAGCCCTGCTCGGCCGAGCAGATCCCTTGACTCGGCCGAGCACATCAATTATCAGCCAAAAGGTGCCTTTTCGCAAGAGATATGTCCCTAGCATAGAATGCCTATATAAAGGCTATTTGTACTCAGTTTTAGACATGGAGAAGATCTGAAAATGTTCATAGAACACATTTAGAAAGGATCATATTATACTTAGAATGTATAGCAAAATACTTTAGCAATTTATACACGATGTTCAAAGTTTATCAAGGATTCGAGACAAGTCTTGTATACTCTTGAAGATTGTGAATGAAGATTATTTCCAGCCATTGCCTTTCTTATTATGAATAAGTATTTCTTTCCTTATCTTTATTTCTTTACTTACTTCCTCTTTTTATTTTAATGGTTTGAGTAATCCTCCATTTCTCGGAGTTGGAAACTTGATAACTTATATTCATGCTTCTCCTACATGTCATTTCAATTCTCTTCTTATTAACCTTAAATGCTTGCAATTAGGGAGACGTCTTTAATTGTATAACCTCAGTTGATCAAATGAAAAACATTGATTAGCAGAACTCTAAGAATTGAACTAGGTCAATAAATTACACAAAGTGATTTAAAGACCTAGGGATGATCCTTTAGTGGAAAATATGTGAGATGATAGACTTAAATGGTATTTTTGATTTATTTGGTACCCTCGAGAGGTGAGTCGGATTTCCCGCGTGCCGAACGGGATTAAACTAAGCCGAACCCTCGAGAGAAAGGCCGGTGAGTCTTAAAATGCATGTGCTAGTTAGCACAACTTAGCGTATCATCCTTGACTTGGCACTTTTATCTTAAAACAATTTCTTCATATTATTCTTGAATTGCTTGCAAATATATTTATATTTGTGGAACCCTAGTCAATTGAGAGAAGTACCTAGCGGAGAATTTCGATTGACGGAACCATATGAAGGAACTAGGTTTCATTGATCACGAGAGTAGTTCAACGGCCTAGGGGTGTTCTTTGAATGGAAAGTACGTTGACTTTCGATCTTAATGGATTCTTTTTAATTGTGGTCAGCTAGAGTTAAGCCGGAATGCCCGTTGGTGACAGGGCGGGAATAACATAAACGGAAATCTCAAACAGTTAGGACATAATTAGTAAAGAATACAACGCTACTGTCCTAACCAGAAGTAGTGTAAGCCTAATGTACCATCCTTGTTATTTTGATAAAAACCTTTATTTAAAGCATATTTATTTATTTTCAATCCCGAGAATACTATCATTATATGTTAGAGTAGTTTCTATATCTTTCTAGTATTTTCTCAACACATTCTTATCTCCCCCCAATCATTATTTATCTATATATTCATATAAAGACAAATATCATCCAAAAGTAAACCCTGTCTCTGTGGGATCGACTCGTACTTGCACCCGCTATATTACAATAGCCCGTGCGCTTGCGGATATAAATAAACCGTTAGGTTAAACACCCAACACATTGCTTGGAGACTGAGGTAGCTAAGGTTCTTTCAGATGATGATGAGTCTTAAGAAAAGACTCATGAAGATGATGAAGGCAGAAAGTGCCACTTGCAAGGTTTGAACTCTTTGTCCAGATTTTGATTTGAGGAGCAATCCCCATGATCAGATTATGATCACCTGATTATTGTACCCTGTGGGGGGAAAACACAACACTCTAGGCATTTTGCATTTTATTCGATTATTGAAATTTTGCTTATGCATTATTAATCTTTTGTTGCACAAATCCATCTCAGCTGGGGATGGAAGGGAAGTGAGGTTTTTTTGCAAAGCTTGACAAGCGGATATGTATATAGCAACTATGCTATGATGGATTTATTATGGGATGACTGTGTATATGATGATGTGTGGGTTGGACCCTCTCCCATGAGGTGGGGAAATGTATGAGTGATGGTGTATGGATGGTGCAGCCTAGGTAAGTCGGGGATGTTCCCGGGAATACTGGAGGCAGCAGGTTGATTGTTGCTGACAAGAACAAAGTGTACCGCGCGTCCGAGATGGCAAGCAGTAGAGAAAGTGCATAGAGTGTCCTGGCTTGAAGGGATGACTAGGCGAATCCCCAGATCTTGATGAGGTGACCATGGAGAAGCCCCAGTTGATGGTGCAAAGTAAACCCGAAGGGAATCTGGTAAGGAGAGCTTGAGAGGATAGTATAGCAAAAGCCCCCGCTTGGAGAGATTCAGTGCATCCCTATTGCAGACAGAGTCATCTTGTGGCCACGGAGGTGACCCATTTTTTCAAATCGCAGTCAATCAGTCGCTGGATAAGACTCGAAAATGTATATGTGCAGGGGCACATTTTTCGAAGGTGGGAATGGATCCCGAATTTGTGTATGACACTCTCGCTTTTGGGTTTGACTCTTTTGGGAGAGTATAAGCATCACAAGGTGTGGAAAAGTGTATGGAAGCCCCTGCTGACCGAAACAGTGTTGTGAGTACCCCGACCCGAACTCATGTTTTGGGTCCACTTTTAATTGATTTTGGGCTCATATAATTGCTAAAGAAGCAAATTAAGTCCAATTATCCAGCAGCCCATTCAACCCATTGGGCCTGCCATCCATTCGGCCCAACTGTGCCAAAATGATGTACGCTGTCGTCCGACATAGGACGACACTAAGGCGGTTTAACTGCCTCTGTCGGACAACATAAGCCTCCCATCAGACTGCCTATAAATACAAGGCATGGCTGATCATTTTAGGGGAGGATTTTGGAGAGTTTAGGGAGGATATCAGTAAAATAGGGGGAACTCTTGAAAAATAGAGTCTCTCTCTCTCTCTCTCATGCACACACACTCACCTCCCTCCTCACACACACACATACACCAAAGCCTAGATCCAAAGAAGAGGTTCCTTTGTTGGTGTGTTGAAGGGGTAGACACCATACTACTGGTGATCTTACCTTGTGGACTACAATAGGTAGCCACTAAACCCTTTCTCTCTTTAATAAAGTCTTTCATACACTCATATCACCTTGCATGCTCATTTGCTTAGATATTATGTGAAATATTGGGGTTTTTGCATGATAAAGGTGGTGGAGAAGTGGATCTTCAATATTCACTTCTCCCCACCTTAGATCTGGACATTTGGTGACATTAACATCAATAAAGTTTAGATCTTTGCTTATTTCCATTGAGTTAGGAGGTGATGGCTACATAAAAGTGGCCATAAACATGTGATTTATCACATTTGGCCACTAAAGTCATGTGATCCTCCCATAATACCCACATAATACTAATATTTTACTGCTTACAGTTAATAAAATTACCTGGTTTGCTTTGAGAACAAAGGGGAAATCAGACAGACTGAAGGGCACTGAAATAGGCCACTCTTGTCGGACGATACAGGACTCTCTGGAGATCCTGTGTCATACGACATAGAGCTCCCAGAAGGCTATAAAGCCTTTCTTGGACTTCAGATCTGTCAGATTCGATCCCCTTTCATAACTCAAAGCTTACCTAGGTATCTTTTGGCTCATAAGCCACTATTTGGAGTGCCTAAGGTCTGTTTGGGTGCGATTTATTGATGGGGGCGATTTGCCATATGACATAGACGACTTCGGATGTTCTATGTCATATGACATCCGTATCATTAAAAGTCAATCATGACTTTGCTCACTCCTGTCAACTCTCAAACTGAACTTAGACCGCTAAATAGTGTCTTCATTGGGTGAAATACTATTGCTCCAGTTCCAGATTGGCTTTGTCATTGTAAGAGACAATCTGACCATGAGGTCTTCTGTCGTCCGACATCCCCTTCATGGGAAGTCCTGTATCGAACGACATCAGAGCTTCCTGAGCAGATTGCCTCAGCCTTCTGCCTTGTGATGAAAATCATCATATGTAAAGGGTGTGGCCCCCTATCATGGCTCACAAGTTGTATCCAGTCCCCATACCATTAATGAAACTTCAAAGTTGCATGCCTTACTTGTTGACACATATCGCACACACATTTTGAATGTTCATAATTGTTCAATGTTGATTGAAAGTCTCGAAAGAGGCGTGTTGGGTGAACTCTCAAGTTCTTCCCAAACACGTAACCAGACCCCCGAACCCAAAATTCTCTTTAAAAATAGGTTTTTCAATGTTTTCCTCAAAAAACGGAGTGGCGACTCCCAAAAACCGGAAAACTTTTCATTTAAGGAAAATTTTCATCATTCACAAAAAAATGATTTTTTTTCGGCGAGCGTTCATTCAGTGGCGACTCCGCTGGGGACTTACATTGAAAAACTTTTGTTTTTTTAAAAAAAAAATGAAGACGATACTTGGTATATATGTGGAAACCATTAACCTTCCTGTATCGCTCCCTAACCCGGGGCTTGGGATAAATTGTGGTCTAACAATCCCACGTACCAGTATCATTCGTCTAAAAAAAAAAGAGAAGAAAAGTTTTTCTTAAGAGGGTCTAACTTTCTTTAAAATCAACTTGGACAATTTCTACATTCTCCTTGTGTGTGCATTGTGTGTGCTCATATGGGCCTTGCCATGCCTCTATGCTTTATATATGCTTTGGTATGTGGCATTTTTGGGAGTCGGAGCTTCCCCTTTGCTATTTGCTTGTTCCGCCGATCAGAACGAGGCAGGATGACGCTGGACTACAGCTGCTGGTAAAATTCGACATTTGGGGCAGTCCCCTTTTGTCATGCTTTGGACTCACTCTCTTGTTTTTTCCTTTTGCATATTGCATAAAACAACAAACACAAAAACTCTTTTACGAAAAGGCAAAAAATAAAAAAATTACTTTTCCTAGAGAAATACCTTCACACTACTCGCACGCTACCCGCACATAGAGTTAGAACCCGGGAGTGTACGGACGGCATCACGGAAAGTGACGTGTTTCGCTAACGCTTGAGCGCCTAAAGTCCTCCTAGCCTATGGAGTCAGCCAACACTTGTCCGTGACACACTTTCTACCGTGACCGGTTGGTTTTTGGCCAATACTTTTCAAAACACTTGTCAAACTCGGTTTTCAAAATTTTCTCACAAAGTCCGAGTCGTACTCCGTCCCCAAAATCTTGGCATACTTTCCCCCCTTCGTGTCAGAATTATGACATAATTCAACGTGAGTACACGTTAAGATTTTGACATACCCCGATGTAGGTACATGTCGATTTCTTGACTTGGCTTCGTAAGAGGTCATAACGCGTTCTCGACATGTGTCAACTTGGAACCCTGTCGAATTCTTGGCGCATACTAACGGGAGTTATGCCGAAATTTCGCCACTAAGCGACGAGAGGCCATGCCAGATTTTCAACTCGAAAAGAGGAGAGGTCATACCCAATTATGCCAGGATCTTACCTGCAAATTATGGTCTTGTACATTCAAACGTACTTCCGACCCTCTCTCCTCCCGAGTCTAGACGTTGACTTGGACTTGGTTTTGAAAACCCCGAGTTTGACTTGTTTTGACCTGTATGCCCATAGGTTCGTTCTCCCTTTTCGATTGGTGGGTTCCACGTGCCCTATAGGACCTCTGCCGGGATTGTCCGTCCCGGAGGTGCAATACAGGTGGAATACAGGGGGTCTATAGACGTAGTGATGGAACCCACTGATCCAGGAATAGCATAGAATGCGAAAAAGAAGGTGTCCCCATTTTTCAACCATTCCTAGGATTAATAAAATCATTTTTATAAAAAATATAAAAAAACCAAAAAAAAAAAAAAAAAAAAAAGAGAGAGCATATGCATGAGTCCGTCCTAAGCCTATCCTCTCCCCTACCTAAAGCCGTTCTCTCCCCTTTCAGCGAGCAAGTATTGGGTCAGAGTTCCGGGCGGTCGGTTAATCAGTTTCTCTCCAGTCAAGGATTCGTTTTCAGCAGTCTCAGATAAACCGTAAAATCGTCGACTTCAACATTCCAGTATGGCCAATGTGGTAGTCAACAATGCTGGTAACCAGATGCTAGGTGGGACTCCCCCAGCTCAACCCATACCCCACATCTGGTACGATGTGTGTGATTGCGAAGATTGTTTGGAAGATGAATATCAAGACTGGATCAACGAAGATGCTCCTTCAAGAAGGAAGAAGAAAAGGAAGACCATGCAACAGAAATTAAAGGAGGGATACGAAGCTGGAGACGAGGGCGTGGGAACTTTAGGCGAACCCTCGGGCAAATTTGACTATTACGTCAGTTACACCAAAAATCCCACTGAGGAAGCAATCAGCCAAAACAAAGTCCAGCCCGACCTTCCCGTTGTCATTAATCCTCTCGGGATGAAGGATTCTGAGTTTACCGCCACTGCAAAGTCCGACAAAAAGCCGGCTGATATGGGGGCAGAATATGAGACTCCCATGGAATGTAGAGTTGACCAAGGCATAACCAAGGTATCTCCCGAAAAAAGCCTCGTCAGCATCATCCAGGTTAACCCTCCTTTCGGCCGCACAAATAAGGTTGTGATCAGTAAAGAGGAGCTGACTTATCCGCAGGATATTGACAAAATGAGCCAGGCCCCTCAGCCAATGAGTCTGTTTGTCATGAACGAGCTAGCCAAAGGATTGCGTCAGATTTCTCTAGCTCCCTGCACCGTCTTTCCAAAATACCGGCTTACCAATGATTTCCGACAGGTTCCCCGGTCGGCCTGAAGTCTCCAGTTTTTTGAAAAACAACAGGAGAGAGCAAAAAGTTCAACCCGTGTCAAAAGCTTCGAGTCAAATAGGTAGTGTAGGGTCAAGAGTCAGTCAAGGATCTCCGAATCCCAGTCCTCAGAGTCTTTCGTTATTGAGTTCGAGTCTCTAGATAGGTCTGATACTCTCACGGCCGACGATCATCGCCGTGTCTTTAACTCTGTCTTCCCTTTTGCATTGAATGAAATGGTTGACCTTTCTGCGTATCCCTTAATTGCCACCTTAACAAATGATAAGTTAACTAAGACAAATCTTAATGACTTAAAAGTGGTTAATAATGATTCATTTGAAGAAGACACAGACTTTTTAGATGAAAACTTTTTAAATGATAATATAAAGCAGGTTTTTGACCGAGACGACAATCGGGCCCAAGCTGCCGATGAGGTATTAACTACAGTGAATTTGGGAACTACTGAAGAACCCAAAGAGACAGAGATTGGCAGTTTCTTCACCGGGGAAGAACGGGAAGCCCTCATTGATTTGCTCAAGGAGTACGTGGATGTATTTGCCTGGTCCTACAAAGACATGCACGGATTGGACACTTCAACTGTTGAGCATCGAATACCCCTGGACTCAGAAGCCAGGCCACTCAAGCAGAAACTTCGCCGGATCAAGCCAGAATGGTCTCTTCAGGTTAAAGAAGAAATAGAGAAGCTGCTCAGAGTGGGTTTCATTAGAGTGGTCGAATACCCCAAGTGGTTGGCAAACATAGTGACGGTTACCAAGTCAAATGGCAAAAACAGGGTTTGTGTGGACTTCAGAGACCTAAACAAAGCTAGCCCAAAGGATGACTTTCCCTTGCCCAATATCGATCTGTTGGTGGACACTACTGCCAGCTACGAAGTTAAGTCATTCGTGGACGGCTTCGCGGGTTACAATCAGATCAAAGTCACCAAGGAAGATCAGGAAAAGACTGCCTTCACCAGCCCTTGGGAAACCTTACATACGGTTATGCCCTTCGGTGCGAAGAATGCCGGTGCCACTTACCGTGGCGATCAGCACTTTTTCATGACATGATCCATAAGGAGATCGAGGTCTATGTTGATGATATGATTATTCATTCCAAAGGATCGGATGGTCAACACTTGATCGACCTCGGGGAAGTTCTTCAACCGGCGGGAGCATGAGATGAGGTTGAACCCGGAAATGCGGTTTTGGCGTAGTCCGAGGAAAGGTTAAGGATACGTAGTCACGAGAATGGGGAATTGAAGCCGATCCAAGAAAGATCAAAGCCATCATGGAGATGAAGCCGCCAATGACAGTCACAGAGGTAAAGGCTTTCATGGGCCGTCTCCAATATATCAGTCGATTCATCCACCAGCTAACCTCCATTTGTGAGCCGATCTTCAAGCTGCTCAGGAAGAATCAGGAGGTTGAATGGAACGAACAATGTCAAACCGCCTTCGAGACAATCAAGGCCTACTTAGTCCATCCCCCAATCCTGTGTCCTCCGCATAAGGACAAGCCCTTGTTGCTATATTTGACAGTTACAGATACGGCGGAGCCATGCTCGCGCAAGAAAAGCCGATTCAAAAATAGAAAATGCCATATACTTCGTCGTAGGAAGCTCCAGGGCAGCGAGTTGAACTATTCAGCTTTAGAAAAAACCTGTGCAGCTTTGGTATGGGTGGTCAGCAAACTGAGACACTACCTCTTGGCGCATACAGTACACCTGGTGTCAAAAATGGATCCCATCAAATGCCTATTCGGTAAATCTTCTCTGTCATCAAGGCTTGCGAAATGGTCATTCTTCTTAGCCGAATTTGATATCAAGTTCGTAACCCGCAAGGCAATCAAAGGCCAAGCTCTGTCAGATCACTTGGCAGATTTCCCAAGCTCAGAAGCGCCCGAGTTCGAACCCCAATTTCCAGACGATGGAATTTTCATGATAGAGGGTACAGACCGTTGGCAATTGTTCTTTGATGGTGCCGCCAACAAAAGGGGCAATGGTATCGACATGGTGTTGGTTGATCCAAAGGATGTGCACACCCCCATAGCTATCAAGTTGAATTTCCCGGCCACCAACAACGCCGCGGAGTACGAAGCTTGTATAGCTGGCCTCGAGGCATCTTTGGAGCGAAACGTCGAAAGGTTGGAGGTGTACGGAGACTCTCAACTAATCATCAATCAGGTATCCAATAAATGGAGAACCGTGGACCAGTACTTGCAAATGTACTATGCTTACATGGAGGACCTGATCGACCAATTCAAGGAGGTCACGTTCCACTATCTACCCAGGGACAAGAACAGGTTTGTAGATGCCCTGGCCACTTTAGCCTCTTTGGTGGAAATTCTAGAGGGAAAGTCAGTAAAGCCATTCAGAGTTGGGAGGCGCGAGAACCCTGCCTACTGTTGTCAGATTGAGCTAGAAAAAGTCGATGACCTATGGTACGGCCCGGATCTTCCAAGACACTTAAGCATGGCGAAGCCTCGTTCCCGACAGAAGAGGATGGTAGGCTAAAAGAAGGTCTCCGCGCAAAAAGTTTACAAGCTTTGAAAAGGTTATCTGCACAGTACGTTATTCTGGGGGATGACTTATGGAAGAAAAGACACCGAGGCCCACTTCTACTCTGCATCAACAAGTCTAAGGCCAAAAAGGTCATGGAAGAAGTCCATGGTGGCGCATGTGGACCACATATGAACGCCCGAGCCTTGATGTTCAGTATACTCAGGATGGGTTATTATTGGATCTCCATGGAGACTGGCTGTATTCAGTTTGTGCGAACCTGCGATAAATGTCAGCGGTTCTCCAATCTCAACCATATGCCTCCCCATGATCTCTACTGCATGAGCACTCCTTGGCCATTCGCAACTTGGGGCCGGGATCGACGTTATTGGGAAGATAACTCCTGTCGGTAGCAACGGGCACGAATTCGTGTTGGTCGCTGTGGATTACTTCACCAATTGGGTTGAAGCGGCGTCCTACAAGGTCCTGAACTCCAAAAAGGTGGCCCGTTTCATAAAAGAAAACATTCTGTGCCGATACGGAGTTCCCAATGAGATTATTTCAGACAATGGGTCACACTTCGAGGGACACACCGACGAATTGCTCGCGGAATTCAGAATCAAGCGACATAAATCCTCCCCTTATCGCCCTCAAACCAATGGTGCTGTCGAGGCCGCGAACAAGAACCTAGAAAGGATCATCCGGAAAATGGCCGAAAGGAGCCGGGATTTGCCTAAGAAGCTTCATTTGGCACTATGGGGCTACCGCATTTCGCAAGAACAGACTGAAACCCCGGTGACATATGAAACCCCCGTGCTCTCTCCTGACATATGGAATGGATGTCGTTCTGCCCATTGAATTAGAAGTACATCCGGGCGTATCAAAAGTGCATGGCTAGGGCCTTTGACAAGAAGGTACATCCCCGCGACATTAAAGTGGGTGATTTGGTCCTAAAAGAAAAGCCGCCAAATCAATTCAGTCCTCTGGGCAAGTGGGCGCCCGATGCAGGTAGGCCCGTATTTGGTAAAGGAGATCTTCTCTGGCGGAGCAATGAAGTTGACAGATTTGGATGGTAACCCCTTCATGCACCCGGTGAACGGCGACAAATTATGCCGCTATTACATCTGAATCGAGTCTTCCCCTCTATAAAAAATAAAAATAAAAAAGAGAAAAAGAAGAAAAAAATAAAAAAGAGAAAAGAAAAAAGAAAAACAAAAGCGCGAAAATAATGTACCCAGACGAGACTGAAAACCTCTCAAAAGGCAGTCCGTGCAAAACAAAGGGCGCGCTAGGTGCTAAAGAATATACCCAACTAGGCTGAAAACCCTAAAAACGGGCGGTCTAGGTAAAAAACAGGGTTGCACCACTTGTCCCCCTTCTATCTATCCCTTTCTTAAACACAAAGTTAATTGGGTCGAACTACGGAGATCTGAGCCCCTTAGTCCATTCTGTAAAAGGGGAACGTAGGCAGCGGTTCGCGGTTCAGTCTAAAAATCACCAAATCCTGTCAACAGTTGTATTTGTGATTACCAAAATGTGTCTTGATTAAGTTCTGAAGTAATTTCAACTTTCATCACATTAATACATTCATTGATGAGTTCAAGCACGGTTTATTCTCGACTCATTAACATTAGCAGAAATAATATCTTTTAAAAAGAACATCTAAATTGTCTGTGTCGGCAACAAGGGATACAATGATAGGTCACCTAATCCTAATCACTAGTTCCCACTCCCGAACTAGCATTCTTCTGCTTCCTCTTCCTCGGTCCTCGGGAGGTCTTTGGCTTAGCAATCCCAAACAGTTCTGTCTCCCGTCGTCCCGGCTCAGGAATAATATGAGTCGGTGAGTCAACCAATCCGGCAGCCCTCAGCGCCGCCTGGGCAGCCCTTTCCTCTCTCAAAGATGTCCTCCGAGCCATAACTTCAGGGTCATCCCTCATCTTGGCTCTCCTCTCTACGAGTCTCTCAAAGTCCGCTGTCGGATCGTCGGTCACGTTGTCTGGGTCAGCCTGTGCCTCAGCATCGCGTAGCTCCCGGCTAGTTTGGTCTCCTCCTCGGATCCCTCGGCAATATACTTCAATGATGTGCTGAACTGGTCCCATCTGCTCCTCATACCAAATGAGATACAAGGTGGATAGATATGTGATTCCTCGGGTCTTCCGTATCAGTGTGTGAGCGGGAAAAGCTGCTCCTGAAAAGGCCCTGGCAAAGAACCTGAGGGACCGGACATCAGTCATGTCAAGAAGAACGGCATCTCGGGCCATCTCGCTCTTCGAACCCATCAATGTACTGGCGGGTATCCATACTTCCTCCGAACAAGCAAGGGAATGCTAAATGATGAGAAGTGTAATCCCGCATCCTCACTACAAAGAGTCATCCCGCCCGCCGCTCATGGTCTCAAGCCTCCATCCAGAACCCAAGATCGATATCGGTGGTAGTATACCCGGCCAATCGCCTCGCCAGCCTCTCCCGTGAAGCCTCCGAGCCACTCGCCTCTGCTGTGTAACCCAAGGTGCTGCAGTCTGCCCTGCGGGTAATGGAGAGATGAGTCTCAACCGCTCAAAGAGCCACAATGATAAGAGAATGGGGCTGCCGCGTCCCATGTGCAATGACCCTCCACCACTTGGTCCATCCCATGATAAGTCTCTCGCCAAAGAAAAGGGGAACTACGTCTCTCTCTCCCGCTCGGCCTGGATATCGCCCAACGTGGTGCCTCGAGAACCCCGCATCCTGTCTAACAACTCCCAAAGAATAAACCGCAGCATACCCCATCATATTCACAAAAGCAGTATAGGGAGATCATAATCAGCATAAAAATATCCATGGTCGTGGATGGGTAAAACAGCTCCGGATGCGATACAGCCAATCGGGCTATCTGGGCCAAGTCAACAAAGGACAGGTCATGAATCAGATCAGTTACCTGCTCTGTATAAAATCCCAAGAAATCGGCCAACTGCCCAGTCAAGGGTCGTGGATCTCGTGGGAAAAAGCATCTCGAGCTCGCCTCCTGGCCGCCGCACGGAACTCTTCAATGGTGGGTGTAAGATCATTATACGAGAAGGTAAAGACATGCCTCTCGCAATCCCAGTACCTGGATGCAGCCCGGAGAAGGTTCCAATCTACCGCCCACTCCTTTAATGCCCAGATGCATCTCAAACCATATCATTGGTCGATAACCCCCCTATTGTTGTTACGATGATGGCGGGTTAGATTTATGAGATCGGAATGAAATTGACATTCTTTGATCTTAGATCTGTCGTTATAATGCTCCATTTCGGGTCAAAGGTCGAATCTTGGGGCTAATTTTGAGGAGGAAGGCAAGTTTCAAGCCCGCCGTGATCGCTGAATGTGCTTTTTACGAGTCTCCGCTTTTATAAAGTGTCAGCTTCGATCAAGAAATCTGCCCCTGCACTCTCCTCGTCGGACGACATGGAGGCTCCATTTAGTCCTGTGTCGGACGACATGGAGAGTCACACCGTAAACAAAGCAGCTACTACAATCGCAAGAACCCCTAGCTGCCCAATGCTTGCTCAAAAGCCTACCCAAACCTATCCAAAACACCGTAAAATCATACATAAACACTCCTCGCTCATCAAGCCCACTGAGAGGACCCCGCACATCCAACACACCCGCAGACGCATAAATGTCACCCAATGCATACAAAATCGCAAAAACACCCAATCACATCAAAAGCCACCATTTTGTGCCTTTCTTGGAACAAACTCGTGCATATGAGCTACCAAATATATAAATAAACAAGTGTTTCAAATATCAAAATACAAAATGAAATAAAATGCTTGTTTTACAATCCAAAAGAACAAAAACAAAGGCATGCATCTCTTCTCTCTCCCTAAAAGAGTCCAAAGCATGGCAAAAGGGGATCGCCGTGATCACTCGACTCGGAATCATCCTCCTCATCCTCCTGAGCCGCCGTCGTCCCGGACGCCGCCCACCTCCTCCTGAGCCACTCGCTCCCCGGCCATCGCCGCCACCCTCCGGCGCCTCATGGATCTCGCCGTCCGAATCATCATCCTCATACTGGGCCCAAGGCTGGGGCTCAGCATAATACCCATGCCACTCAGGCACGGTGGAAAAAGGAGGCTGATAAGGGTCATCCTCACCATCATTATCAGGCTGGGGCTGCTAACTAGACCCACCTGCCTGCGAACCAGAAGGAGCCAAAGTCGGCCTAGGCCTCTTCTTCGGAGGCACGACGTCACCAGCCGGGAGCCGCATCTCCTTCCAATGCTCCGCGCTCCTTCCGAAACCGGCGCAAGATCTTCACAAGACCGGTGAGCGCTTTGGCCACCACCCTGAACGTCTTGGCTGGGATCTATTCAATGAAAACAAAAAAAAAGGCAGTAATAAGCAATCAATACAGACTGTAAAGCAGTAAAAAAAAGCTTGAACGAATCAGAAAAGAAAAGATTGCTCACAGAAGTAGTCCCGCGGGGAAGCCGCAGATGAGGATGAGTCTCAGACATGTCAAATGAGGAGCGGCGAATGACACCCCCAGCCCCATACTCAAAAATCGGGAGGCGCCAGATCTCGCATCCCCGCCGCCTCCTGGCGGCCATAACCTGAGGGGTCACCAATCGGGTGAAGACAAACTGGGCATAATCCCCATCATTAGACAGCTCTGCAACATCAATGCCGGTCCGCAGCCGCTCCAAGTCAGGCAGGGCGCGAATATCCCATATCCCCACAGGTGGATCATGAGGGTCGCGGGCGGCTGCACCATAACCGTGCTGCCTACAGACCCTCTCCCCCAAATACAGGGCATCTCCCTCCAGGCCAATCAATAGCCTCCTCGTCCTGGTCACCAGGGCAGCATCACCAACCATATCCTCGCCATACCTACCATGCCAAGGGAATAGTCTCAAACCAACAGGGGTGCCCCTCAAAGCAATCATGGTGTCATGATAACAAGTCGTCTTACGGGGCTTCACCCCGTCCACTCTCTGGCTCTCCCTAGCTCCAAAAGTCCAACGGCGAATAGCAGGGAACAAATCTGCCGCAATCCTCTCAGGCACAGTCCAGGCATAACAGCCAAACACCTCATAGGCCCACACCTGAAATCAAAATACAAAAAGCTTTCAAAGGCAAAGAATAAAGTGATAAAATGATGACAGAAAGTCAATGCAAAATGTACTAAGTTGCGCAAAACAAAAGGCATACCTCCAAAGACAGCCGATAAAAATCCAAAGAGGTCACGCCGCTCGCTCACCTCATCCAGACCTCTATACACCTGGGCCAAACCAGCCTTGCCCCATGAAAAAGTGGATACCTGACTCCAATCTCGAAGGGGCTCCAGCAGAAGAGTCAATGCCGTCGTAGAGGCATTACAGAACAGGGTGTCAGAAAATCCGGCCTGCATAAAGGCTCTCGCCAAATGCTCGCCGCGATCAGTAGCGGCACCTCAAGAAAAAGGCGACACCGCTGCGTCGAGCCGAATGCAGTCCGCCAATGGAACCCCATTGCCCTTCTGGACGAAGGGTCATGCCGGGCCAATGCCTCGGATAGCATCCATGCTCGCACACCAGGGTCCTCCGAAAAGATGGGCCTGTCCGTGAATCGCAGACCGGTAATAGCAGTAAAGTCATAGGGAGTGATGGTCGACTCACCCCAAGATAGATGGAAAGTGTGGGTAGAATCCCACCAATACTGCCTGAAGGCCCGCACCAGCTCCACACTCCTGGGCGTGTCACCAAAGTCTCCAACGGCAGTGAAGAATGGTCCAAGACCAGCAAAGAAAAACTGTGCCCTCGGGACTACCCGCAGATCGAAGAGCCCGGAAGAAGGCCCCAAATAGTCGCAATCGCCTCTGGGACCCTCGTCCGCAAAGCCTGCAGGTAAGCACAACACAGGTATCAAAACATACTCATAACAAATGTGTGCATTCATTCATGTGCATTTTCAAGAAATCACCCAATTCTTTCAAAAGAACGAAAAATAAAAACCTTTTCAAAACAATGCATTTTTCATGCCAAGCATGCAATTCCTCTTTGGGTGCGATTTCCCCCAAATTCTATCTCAAGCCCTATAAATCCAATTTTCGGAAAGGAAAAGGGAAGGGTCGATGATTTAGAATACTTACCCCCGTCCGATCCATGGTGGAAGTATGAAAATCGAGGCCCGGATAAAGCCCATTGCCCTCCGGAAATTTCTTCCGTTTGTTCCGATCGACGAGTCTCCTCCTCTCGGACAACGATCTTTGCACATTTCTCCTCGATTCCGCTCGCGGAGGCATTATCAATTCTTGATTTAAATCAAAATTAGAGGAAGAAATTTTCAAATTTTTCTCTCTTTCACTCTCTCTGGACTCGGCAGCACACTGATTTTAGGTCTGTCTTACGACCTAAACTGTTTTAATTAAAAAAGCTTGGGAAACTCCCCATGTCGGACGACATCCATAGTCCAGAAGGGGTGATTTTCCTCTTTTGCCCCTGGTCAATTTTGTCAGTCTATCTTGACTGCCTATCATCAAAATTCACCAATTCATTCGGGTATAAATGCCCACCTCTCTCAATTACCAAGATCCATAGCCCGGAATGGCTATAAACTACTCGGTCCGGAAAACCGTACAGTTTCCCACACAGCAAATTTGCGGGTGACTCCCAAAGGAAAAAGTCAAAATTGCGGGGTGACTTCCCAAAGAAAAAACAGTCAAATTCGTGGGTGACTCCCAAAAACAGTCAAATCCGCGGGGTAACTTCCCAAAGAAAAACAGTCAAATTCGCGGGTGACTCCCAAAGAAAAAAGTCAAATCATCTGGGTGACTCCCCAACAAAACAGTCAATTCGCGGGTGACTCCCAAAGGAAAACAGTCAAATTCGGGGTGACTCCCCTTGGAACAGTCAATCTTTAGCGGGTGACTCCCAAAGAAAAAAGTCAAAATTCGCGGGTGACTCCCAAAGAAAAAGTCAAATCCCCTGGGTGACTCCCCTTGGAACAGTCAATCTCGGGTACAAACGCCCATCTTTGGGGTGACTCCCCTTGGAACAGTCACTTTCGGGTACAAAGCCCGTGGCCTTTCATTAGCACCCCATCTCTGACGAACTACGATTCGGCTTGATTCCCCCACGGGATACGTAGGAATCCTTTTCATAAAAGGTCCAGCCGCATGACCATCATGGTCGATTCCCCCGGGATGCAAACGTCCATCTCTGACGAACTACGATTCAGCTTGATTCCCCCACGGGATACGTAGGAATCCTTTTCATAAAGAGGTCCAGCCACTTGACCATCTTGGTCATCTCCTTCCCTGCCGTTCGTGTCTGGCTCGGGATTCTCATTGTGTCGACGACCCCACTTCCCGTGGAAGTAACGTCGCCGAGGGACTCTGTGAGTACCCCGACCCGAACTCATGTTTTGGGTCCACTTTTAATTGATTTTGGGCTCATATAATTGCTGAAGAAGCAAATTAAGTCCAATTATCCAGCAGCCCATTCAACCCATTGGGCCTGCCATCCATTCGGCCCAACTGTGCCAAAATGATGTACGCTGTCGTCCGACATAGGACGACACTAAGGCGGTTTAACTGCCTCTGTCGGACGACATAAGCCTCCCATCAGACTGCCTATAAATACAAGGCATGGCTGATCATTTTAGAGAGGATTTTGGAGAGTTCAGGGAGGATATCAGTAAAATAGGGGGAACTCTGGAAAAATAGAGTCTCTCTCTCTCTCTCATGCACACACACTCACCTCCCTCCTCACACACACACATACACCAAAGCCAATATCCAAAGAAGAGGTTCCTTTGTTGGTGTGTTGAAGGGGTAGACGCCATACTACTGGTGATCTTACCTTGTGGACTACAATAGGTAGCCACTAAACCCTTTCTCTCTTTAATAAAGTCTTTCATATACTCATATCACCTTGCATGCTCATTTGCTTAGATATTATGTGAAATATTGGGGTTTTTGCATGATAAAGGTGGTGGAGAAGTGGATCTTCAATATTCACTTCTCCCCACCTTAGATCTGGACATTTGGTGACATTAGCATCAATAAAGTTTAGATCTTTGCTTATTTCCATTGAGTTAGGAGGTGATGGCTACATAAAACTGGCCATAAACATGTGATTTATCACATTTGGCCACTAAAGCCATGTGATCCTCCCATAATACTCACATAATAGTAATATTTTACTGCTTACAGTTAATAAAATTACCTGGTTTACTTTGAGAACAAAGGGGAAATCAAACAGACTGAAGGACACTGAAATAGGCCACTCTTGTCGGACGACACAGGACTCTCTAGAGATCCTGTGTCATACGACATAGAGCTCCCAGAAGGCTATAAAGCCTTTCTTGGACTTCAGATCTGTCAGATTCGATCCCCTTTCATAACTCAAAGCTTACCTAGGTATCTTTTGGCTCATAAGCCACTATTTGGAGTGCCTAAGGTCTGTTTGGGTGCGATTTATTGATGGAGGCGGTTTGCCATATGACATAGACGACTTCGGATAGTCTATGTCATATGACATTCGTATCATTAAAAGTCAATCATGACTTTGCTCACTCCTGTCAACTCCCAAACTGAACTTAGACCGCTAAATAGTGTCTTCATTGGGTGAAATACTATTGCTCCAGCCTGCAGTTGGCTTTGTCATTGTAAAAGACAATCGACCATGAGGTCTTACGTCAGTCGGACATCCCCTTCACGGGAAGTCCCGTGTCGGACGACATCGTAGCTTCCCGAGCGCATTGCCTCAGCCTTTCCGCCTTGTGATGAAAATCATCATATGTAAAGGGTATGGCCCCCTATCATGGCTCACAAGTTGTATCCAGTCCCCATACCATTAATGAAACTTCAAAGTTGCATGCCTTACTTGTTGACACATATCGCACACACATTTTGAATGTCCATAATTGTTCAATGTTGATTGAAAGTCTCGAAAGAGGCGTGTTGGGTGAACTCTCAAGTTCTTCCCAAACACGTAACCAGACCCCCGAACCCAAAATTCTCTTTAAAAATAGGTTTTTCAATATTTTCCTCAAAAAACGGCGTGGCGACTCCCAAAAACCGGAAAACTTTTCATTTAAGGAAAATTTTCATCATTTCACAAAAAAATGATTTTTTTTCGGCAAGCGTTCATTCAAGTGTTTGGCTCTATCTTCTTATGATGTAGAAAGAGAAGACTTATCGAGACACTTGAAAACTTGTCTTATTCGTGATGATCACAAGGCTGCTTAAAACTCTTTATTGATGTTCGGGTTATTCAACCATCAATCCTGATATGGACAAATATTTTGATTAATCACAAGGAGAAAACCAACTGATATCGAGACTCAAGCTCGAAAGGATGGAAAGTGTATAGGGACGGCCCTTGAGGAGACCGGATTTTCTGAGATTTGTTTGTGATTTTGATCGGACCAATTATGGTTGCCTACGTTCCCCTCCTGATGAGGAGCTCAGGTCGCCGTAGTTCGGGCGAGTCCCGATTGAAAAGAGAACGAATGTTGAAATTCGAGGATCTGAGGACCTTTGAGAATTTTAAGGATGGGAGAGTTGAAGAACATGTCCTCTTGGAGTGATGAAAGACACGGATGCGAAGCCCCAGTGGGACATCCACGACAAGTGTTTGCGGAAGAGAAATGAGATATGCTCACATGAAGTGTCGAAGGGAAGGATTGAATTTGCACAATCTTTGATTGATGATCTTTTGAGCCGAGATGGATTTGGGCTCCGATTTAAGCAAGCAATGAAGCATTAATGTGATTTAGACATCGAGGACATTTGAATGAAATTACTATCCGGTAGGGACTGTAGCTGGGTTTCCAGGCTTCGATCGGCCATCGGGTGATTTAAGAAGTGGATGACCTCTTAAGATGAGAGGTCGGCTAGGCCTTTTACTGACTGAACCTCTAAAGATGAGAGGTTGGCTTGTAGGGATGTGTTTTGGATTTCTAAGGTAAGGGAATTGATTGCCTCTAAGAATGAGAGGTCAAATTTTGACTTTGGCCAAAGGCAAGGGTAATGGTAATGGGAATATCCTCTAAAATCGAGAGGATGGCTTGGGATTGATTAAGGAAATGGGAATATCCTCTAAAATTGAGAGGATGGCTTGAGATTGATTTAAGGTAATGGGAATATCCTCTAAAATCGAGAGGATGTCTTTGGATTGATTTAAGGTAATGGTGAGAGGAAGTCCAAGCTATCGAGAACTTTTGCGAATCTTATGAGAGTTCGGGCTCCTTTTTTTGATCATTGGAGAGCCTCTTGAGAAGTCGGGAATTTTTACTGAATTGTGAAGATTTAAAATCCTTCTTTTGATGATTTGGGATGGCCTCTTTGAGGAGATGATGATTATATCTGAAATTGTGAGGTCTTTTGACAACTTGGAAGGCCTCTTTGAGGAGTTGAGGATTATCTTTCTTTCCTTCACAACTTGAGTATTTTATGCATCGCCGACTCTCGAAGTTAACTTCTTTGGCGTTGCTTGGACTTCTCTTAGCAAGGAGCAAAGGTGATGGCTAAACAGGGTTTCAAAACATGCCGATCTTGAAATGAAAGGACATTGTTTGGTGAGGGTGAGGTAATGGCTTTCCTATGGGTGAAAGGCTTCAACCGCAATCTCTACCGTATGACCTAAACGAAATTAAGTCTTCATTGCTTGCTTAAGCTTTAAATGAGAACAGATCTATGCAAATTCATCGAGCAACGAGATGATGAGTATGATGAAAGAGATGCGAGCATATGAGATGCAAGATGGGGAGTTGGTAAGCCCCAATTTGAGAAAGATATCGATTGATTTTCTCGCTCCAATTAATTTAAACATGAGTCATTTCAAAGGATTAGTGATTGAGCAGCACAAGTGATCATTTTGAATAAGACCATTTCAATTGAGCGTAATGTGGGTGTGCTAGTAATGTCTCGAGTCTAGCGAGAAGAGAAACAAAGATTTTTATTACTGTAAAGCAAAAGCTGGTCCAACTTGGACTTGACAGACTCATGTCCGAAAGGGACATTCTAGAACCTACGAAGACTGATTGACTGCATCAACTTCGGATGGACGAGAAACTCCAGACTGGCTAGCCACCACATTTTCTACACCAAACCTCCGGGATCCTGAATCAGGTAACAACCTTCCGGACACTTGAACTGCTTCCGCCTCGGGAATATGGACCAATGAGCGCCGGGAATGAGAGCACACACCCAACTTGCCATAGCCTTGCGGAGGTGAAGAGGTGAGAGCGTGTATAAGGCAGAGTTAGAGAACCTTGAGGAGGTATGGGAGAGGGAGGAGTACGGAAGGAGATGGACTCATGCAACATCTTATTAATGGTTTGAATAAAAACAATTTTTATTAGTCCTAAGAATGGTTGGAAAAGGGGGACACCTTCTTTTTCGCATTCTACACTATTCCTGGACTAGTGGGTTCCGCCGGTATTGCACTCCCGGGACGGACAATCCCGGCAGAGGTCATATAGGGCACGGGGAACCCATCAATCAAAAAGAAGAACGGACCTAAGGGCATACAAGTCAAAACAAGTCAAACTCAAGATTTTCAAAACCAAGTCCAAGTCAAAAAAGTCTAGACTCGGGAGGAGAGAGGGTCGAAAGTACGTTTGAATGTACGAGACCGCAATTTGCAAGTAAAATCCTGAAAAAAATTTGGCATGACCTCTCCTCCCTTCGAGTCGAAAATTCGGCATGGCCTCTCGTCGCTTCATGGCGAAATGACTTCTCGTTAGTATGTGTCAAAAATTCAACATGGTCTCGCGTTAGCACATGTCGAAAACGCGTCATGACCTCTGGCAAAGCCAAATCGAGAAATTGACATGTACCTACGTCGAGACATGTCAAGATTTTGACATGTACTCACGTTGAGTTATGTCGTAATTTCGACATGAAGAGGGAGAGTATGCCAAGATTTTGGAGACACAGTATGACTCGGACTTTGTGAGAAAATTTTGAAAATCGAGTTTGGAAAATGTTTTGAAAAGTATTTTGCCAAAAACCAAATCGTGGTAGAAGTGTGTCGCTTGACGCAGTGTTGGGCTGACTCTATAGGCTAGGAGTACTTTAGGCGCTCAAGCGTAAGCGAAACACGTCACTGTCCGCGATGCCGTCCGTACACTCCCGGGTTCTAACTCTATGTGCAGGTAGCGTGCGAGTAGTGTGAAGGTATCTTCTAGAAAAAAAAAATTTTGCTTTTTTGTAAAAGATTTTTTTTATGGAAAAGGGGATGAAATGGAAAATAACACACACACCCCACAGAGCACAATAATCAAGGATCAATAATTTGATCATGGGGGACTGCTCCACAATCACAACCTGCACCAGGAAAACAAATCCTGCAAAATTGACCACTTATGTCGCGTGACACAAGACTGATGAGGTCAATTGTGTCGCGTGACATAAGGGGTCTTATATCCAGACACTGAACAAATGCCAAATCAGCCCCAGCCTCCAAGCATAGCACAAAATCTCAGCCCCAAGCACCTAATGCAATAAAGCAGGAAGCTTAGAAGGGGAAGGGATAAAGCAAAGCACTAAATGCATTTATGCACATATAAAGTCACCAACAATGCACACCTATATGAATGAAGTGAATATTGAACAAGCACGAAAGTTTGACCCACTTTTGAAAACAGGTTTCAGTCCCCAGCAGAGTCGCCACTGAATGAACGCTCGCCGAAAAAAATATGTGATAAGATAAAATAAATTATCTTGGGAGTCGCCACGCCATTTTTAAGGAAAACATTAAAAAACCTTTTTTAAAGAGAATTTGGGCCCGGGGGTCAGGTTACGTGTTGGGAAGAACTTGAGAGTTCACCCAACACGCCTCGTCCGTAGACGAGTCTTTCTATGTTCAACATTCAAAACATTCCAAAGTGTGTGCAATTGTGTGAGACAATATATGTAATAAAATGTGATTTAATGCTTTGCTTTATTAATAAAAATGAAGGATTACAACTTGTGAACCTTTTACTGTGGGAGGCCACATCCCACTTACAATTAATGAAATTGAATTACAAGGAAATGGGTTGAGGCAGTCTGTCCAGGGCCGCGGGTTTCATGCGACACAGGAATGCTCAGAGCCTTGGGTGTCACACGAAACAGGATTACCCAGGAGCGTGGGTATCGTATGACACAGGATGCCCTAGTCAGACTGTCTCTACAAAAGGGGGGTGGTCATGCCACCAATACCATTCTAAAGCTAAGAAGCTAACTAGAACAATGAAGAGACTGAGATAAAGAGTATTATGGGAAGGTCATGGGGTTTCGGTGACCCAATGTGAATGACCATATTTCTTGGGTCACAATTAAAGAACCCTCACTTCCTAACTCAAGCAACGACAGTAACAAATGAGCATTGTGGGAGGATCATATGGCGTTGATGGCCAAATATGAATGATGGGCCATCACCTCCTAACTCAGACAAGCATGATCAAAATTCAAGCATTAATAAAGTAAAAATGACTAAATGTCTAGATCTAAGATGAGGAGAGGTGAACATTGAGGATTCACATCTCTCTCATCAAGATCACACCAAATACGACTGAGTATGTAACGAGGCTAAATGAAGGTCACAGATCACATGAGGAGAAAACAACACTCAGATGAGTGTTAACTGATTCATACTCCTTTTTGTGTTTAAATCACCAATGACCCAACTCAAACCATTGCATAGATAGAACAACATGATCAGAATATGATTAACATGGCATAAACCCAAAACAGAGCAAACCCAGTTACAACATCCCAGATTGCAAATGACAAACGTGGAAATGGCGGATTAACAGAGCAAACACAATGAGTAAGAGAGAGAGGAGATAAGGATATGTTACCCTTGTAGTGTCCACACTTCCTATACCACGTCGACATAGGAAGTCTTCGAATCTGCTTCAGAACGGTGGGAGGAGTGCGAGCTCACCATGGAGCTTCAAGGCTGAACTGAAATCGGTGGTGCAGCGGTTCAAGGTCTGAACAGAGAAGCAATCACAGACGGTTTTGGGAGAACGAGGGAAACCGTCGATTGCTGAGTTTGGCGTTTGTTGAAGAACAGTGACGGGGAACGATTTGGGATCTGGAACAGGGGAAGCGGCGTCGGCGGATTTTGGTCTAGGTTGGAAATGGTGGGTGTTGAACTGATATGAGAGAGAGGGATTTGGATGAAGGGCCTTGGTTTTGGGGGCGCTGAAGGAAGATGAGGAAGGCCTTGGGAGATCGGTGATGGTGATGGTGATCGGAGAAGGAGGGAGACCTTGGTTTGCCGATTGATTCAGGTATGAGGGAGAGAATGGCAGTTGGCTTGGTCGGAGATGGAGGGACCAGGTTGGGTTAGGTTTTCGGTTGATAGTCTTTGATGTGGGTAGGCTTGGCCAGAGAAGACGATTGGGGAGGGGCTCTCTGTGATTTACGGCTAGAGAGAGAGAGGAGTCTGAGAGAGAGAGAGAATGCATTTAGCTTAGAGAGAAAGAAAGAGTGTTTTTCTTTTCTCTCTGTGTGCCCCCTTTTACAAATGGGATATTATCCCCTATTTAATACTGATTTGGAATTGGTTTGGGGTGTCGTATGACACCGGTCGTCTTTCAGGCAGAATGGGTCGAAGTGAAACAGGCCCAAAACTAATGAATATAAATAATAAAAATGGGCCCAAAACTAAATGAATTTAAATGAGCCCAAAAATGAAAGAAAGGTGGACCCAAAAACACGAGTTCGGATCGGGGTACTCACACATAGACATCCAACATTGGTGCTTTTGGAATCAATGATTATCTCCCCCTCAAATGCCTTAAAAATGCCTCTGAATTAGATTCATCATTGACAACACAACAACATGAACGTACCTGATGGTATAAGGAGTTCATGCAAACCAAACTTGCAAGGTCACGGTAGTTGACCTTCTCAATTTCCTAATGTTTTTATTCCTTCATCCACTTCCCTAATGATTTGGGAGGTAGGATGATTTTCTTGTATTCTGAAAGGAATATCCCTCTATCTCTCTCTCTCTGCTTACTTCACTTTCATCAGTTTCAAAATCTCAACCTTGTTTTTCAATTGTCTGAACATTTGTGTTGTCAGTTGTGCGGTCAGTTATTTGAACAACTGGTTGCATAACTGTCTGCACATATGTCTGTTCGGCAGATTCATTTGTCTTTCCTGGTTAAGATTCATCATTAACTGGATATAGTTCCCATGTGAAACCTGCAATATCATCCTCAACAGTTCTGACAATAAGATTAGGAGCGTCATCAAAAATCGATTTAAGGTATGAAAGATTTTCAACCAACTTGTAACAATGATCTGAGGATCTTACTCCTGTCAAAACATATCTATTTGAATCATCAAAGACCTCACACATCTTCTTATCAAATTTGACATGTAGATCATCATCACATAATTGACTTATGCTTATCAAGTTAGCATTTAGCCCATCAACATGCAACACATTATGCAACCTAGGTAAACCTTCTACATGCAACGTACCTTTGCCAATGATCTTACCTTGAGCTTCTCCAGCGAAATTTACTTTTCCACCTTTGAATGGTTCATAGTCACTGAAATGCTCAAGTGACCCAGTTATATGGCGGGAGCAGCTAATGTCGAAGTACTAGGATCCTTCAACACTACTCTTAAGAGAGGTGAAGGCCACCTGACAGTTCACATATTCTTTCCTTACCTAAGTAGTTCTTATTCCCGTGTTGGGTTGTTTATACAGTTGTGTGTTCAGTTGTACACATAGCAGTCTGCCCCAAGTATCCACCATTCTTCCCAAATTCAAGTTCCTGTTTCAACTTGTAGCAAAATGGTCGAATGTGACCAGGAACAAAACAATGATGACAAATGTATTGCCTTCGCTTGTGACCTTTCCTTTTGGTTTCTAAAACATTTTTCTTTTCAACTTTGGAACAACCCTTACCCTCTTTGACAAAATTATGACTTCCATAGCCAATTTCAGATTTTACTTGATTACCTAAATTCAAAACTTCTTCCAACTTAGCATTACCATTATTAAGCTTAGTTAGAGTTTCAGTTTCTCTTTTAAGCTCAGTTTTGAACTTTTCACACTCAATATCTTTCTTTGTGAGTAAAACTTCCAACTTGTCTAGGAGTCCTTTTGAGAGTCACTCTCCTTACATAAACACTCAACCTCAGATTTCAGACTTATATTTTCAGAGGAGAGTTTATTATATACCTGTTTGAACACCTTGATTTGCTCCATCCGTTTGATCCATTCAGTATAGAGTTCTATGTAGGTACTGTGTAGAGCCTCATAGGTTGCACTTTCTTCATCTGTAGGATCATTCTCAGTTTCACATGCAGTTTTGAAATTCAAACAGGTATACAAACTGCAGCCAGTTGTGCAGTCAGTTGTGCAAACAGAACACTTCACAACTTCCTAATCCGAATCACTATCAGACAAGGGGAACTGTGATGAACGCAATATTGACAGATTTGTTGTCTGATCGTCATCATTAGAATCACTTAATGATGCAGAAAAACTCATTCCCCTTTTCCTTAAGGTATTTGCACATTCATTAGCAAAATGTCAAAAACCTTTACAAGCCCTACACTGAATTGACTTGATGGATTTCTTAGTTTCCAAAAAAGGTTTCTTTATACTGCTCTCTTTTAGATGATTCAACCGTGGAAGAAGGAGAGTATGATGAATTAGAAAAATTTATTGATCGTTTCTTTTTCAACATGTTGTTGAATTTTTGTGTTATCAAGTCACACTCATCTTCTCCCAAGTTTGACTCGTCTATATCATTAGACAATTGGACTAGATCTTCAGATACTTTGAGGGCACTAGCAAGAGCAATTGAATTTGCTTTGCTAGATTCCTGTACCTCAAGATTCAACTCAAAATTAGTTAAAATACCCATGATTACATCAAGTCCAACAGTTTGGACATCCTGAGTTTCCTCAATTACAGAATCTTAATATTAATCTTTTCTGGGAGAGTTCTTAGTGCTTTACTTACGAGTCTTGCATTGGATATGGATTTACCCAAAGAAAATGACTCATTTAAGATGTCCGAGATTTTTGCTGAGTACTCTTTTATGGTTTCATTCTCTCCCATCCTTAAAGTTTCAAACTTGGTCATCAAAGTCCTTAACTTAGTTTTTCTGACACTAGCTGGTCATTCACAATGAAGTTGGAGAATGTCCCAAGCAGTTTTGGCAATGGTTTTGTTAGAAAATAACCTGTACAAATGAGGATCCACATGGTCAGAGATTGATCCCATGGCCTTGGCATTATAGTTTGCAAGAGCAATTTCCTCATTGTTCCAAGTTTCTATGGGCTGCCATCATACGTTTCTGGGTTAATTTCAATCATGGGAGGAGTGTAGACATTTATAAGACTAACCCAAGCACCATGATCAAGATACTTAGTATGCATAATCATCTTAGCCTTCTAAATGGTATAGTTTGAACCATTTAGAGTAGGCAGTTTGTTATGACTACGATGACAGTCCATAGTGGTTACTTCAAGGATCGATCTCAGTAGAGTCGAGAGAAGGCTCTGATACCAATTGAAAGATTTGTAGCTAGGACTGTTAGCACTTGTGTGATGACTTATGTGTACAGTTGTTCACACAAGTGTCAGCACCACTGTCTAAACAACTTTTGACAGAAAAAGAACTTCAATAAACAGAATTAAATGCAGCGGAATATTAATGAATTTAAACACTTCAGCAAGACTTTGCTTGGTGGGAAACTTTCATAAAACACAACCTTGTTGAGAACAAGTTGTAAAGAAAAATTTACAATGAAAGAAAAAAATAAACTTATGAAAAGATCAAAGTGGTTTTAGACTAAGAACACAAAACATAAAAAAAATCTTGAAGATTCAAAGATCTGAACTTCAAGAACAAAGAAGAAAAACCTTAAAGAAATATGTAAGCCACTACTAGAAAGTGGCTATTTACCGACGAAATTTACAGAGAGAAAGTGGCTGTTTACCGACGAAATTTTATTGACGGACGCGCTCCGTCGGTAATACCGACGGAATAACATCGATTACCGACATAATTTTAATTTGCACTTGCCGGATTTTTTTTAAATTTACATTTTATTCCGTCGGTAAATGTGAATTTCCGTCGGTAATTCGATGTATAAATTCACTTAAACAGAATTGCCGTCTGTCTCACTCTTAAACCTAATCGTTCATTTCACCATCTTCCTCACTTTCTTTCTCTTAACTCTCTCTCGCTCTCTCTCTAGACAAACAATCTGTAGAACAACAATGAAGGCTCCATGTTGAGATCTATCCAATCCACCCTAAAAAATTCCTCTCCGTAACTCCAGTGGCGACATCCTCCTCTCATTTGCTTTGCCTCTCCTTTTCATCGGAATCAGCTCCCGAACGCAAGGTTACCGTCTTCGGAGCTTTCGGCGGTATTGGCCAGCTACTCTCTCTCTCTCTCTCTCTTGATGAAGTTTAATCCTCTCGTATCTACCCTCGCTCTCTACGATATTGCTGGAACTCCTGGCGTCGCCGCCGATGTTAGCCACTTCAACACTAGATCTGAGGTTCTATCATTCTCCACCCCTCTCTCTCCCTCTTCTTTAACCCTACTTTGACTCATTTTGTTGTATATGCCTACTTTGCAGTGAACTTGCATCTGTAATTGGCTGCGTATGTACTAGGGTTTTAGGTATAACCAATTCCTATTAGGATTTGTTTGTTTAGTCACATGAAAGCTTGCAGTCTCTTTAGGTTTCTAGTTCATGTTATCATGTACATATGCAATTTTTTTTAATTTTTTTATATTTTTGGTACAACTACAGTTGCTATTTCTGCATTCACTGTTAAAATAACCATTTTTGATGACTTATGGATGTAGGACGAACATCTAGAGGCATCTACCTAAGGGATACTAGTTATTGCAATCACCTTTTGAGGTAAGAATAACTGTGGTTTACTGTTGACTTATAGCCTTTTTCTTTTATTCTTTCTATGGTAACATAATAAATCTTCAATAAGTATTCTCTATTTTGCACGATATGTTAGGATCTGATTATGCAAAAGCTTACAATTTTTTTTTATTTTTGTTTTATAATATTTGTGTCAAGGTTATTTACTTAATTGAGGGATTTGATGGCTTGCTTAAGACAAACAACATGTGTCTTGTTATGCCAACTCCCTAGTAATGCATCTTCCTTCAACCTCCTTCAGAACTAGAACATAAAGTATGTCATCATCTTCTTTGATGGAAGTAAAGCACCCGCGAGAATTGATGCCCTAACTCGTTTGTCATATGAAAAGCTTGTTCATGCTGCAATTCTAACAAGGTAAAATACATTTTGTCCTGTCAGATGTGTTTGCTATCTGTTTTGCTCTGCTATATGTTGATTTTGTTTAAATCGCCTATAATATAATCATTAGTACTACTTTTGAGTCTCATTGCTGCATCATGTTCCTTCTATAATTCAAGCATCCAATGCTTCATTAGTATTTCGGAGGAGTTATTATTGCATTAGTAGACTGATGTGAAATAATTAATTGCATAGATAACTTAATATTGCATATCTGTTACTCCTCACTTCCCCAAAAAAGGGAGTCTGCTTTGAAAAGTGAAACTTTTTGATTTACCTGATTTGCATAATTTTTCTTGTCACTCTAGGATTACATATATTTTCACTGATATATGTGTGGTAATTGATGGTGGTTATGCCAATAAAATTGTTCCTTGATCTCATTCAGCCATTGGTTATGGACGTTACTATATTTTACCCGCATTCTTTAAAATTTGAGGATTGTTAAGTTAACAATTGACATTATCTTTTCCTGCCAGAATTTAACTAAATGGGGTGGAGCTTTGCTTGAATTATCTCAATTTGGAGAGATCAATGAATCAAAGAAGATGATTAGAGGTACTATTTGTTATTTCTTCAAGTATTTTTAATCTTTTTGTCACCTGGAAACAATAGAGGACTTGCATATACAATGATTTTTGTGAAGTTGATCTGACTTAAACATCGGCTACTGATTACTTGTATTTTGGTGGAATAAATGATTGTAGATGCTACTTCAAAGCTGGAAGAGGCATTGACAATAAATCCAACAAAGCATGAGGCCTTGTGGTGTTTAGGTAATGCCCTCACATCTCAAGCATGAGGCCTTGTGGTGTTTAGATACACTTCACCACTCAATCTAAATGAATGTTTCTGTTAAATTTTGTTCTTGTAGAATCCAGGCAATGAGCACTATCGCAAATCTTTGGAAGCATGTTCCAAGGTATTAAAATGTTAACTAAGTGTCTTTCTTACATTGAATAAGAAAAATTCTGCCTGGACTGTGAGTGACAAAACCGATGTTTTGAAGAACAATTATGATATTCCTTTGACAAATGCAACTAGAGTCTTTATTCACAAATGTTATGCAATTGGGACATTCCCTTTTCATAAAAAAAACACATGCCAATGAGTTGCCAAGTGTTTCAAATACAAAACATATTCAGACTAGCAAGAACCTTTTCTGATATTGATGGAAATTCGGGAATCACCCCGATACTTGTTTCTTGTGAAAAACTTGTTAAAAACGAAACAAACGGATATGTTCTAAATGAAATGTCCTCCTCTTTGTTTTTGACAGATTGTTATAAGACAAAAACTTGCATGAGAACAATATTATCCGTCTCATCCATGAGACGGGTCGGATCCATGGGTTCGACCACACCCACACCCGTTCTAAACAGCGCCCGCCCATGTCATTCCATGTCTTGGTCCAGCCCAGCCAACAGCCTTGGCCCCAAATTGCTCCATCCTTGGCCCCAATTGGCCCCAAGCAGCCCCAAGCAGTCTCGGCCATGGCCATGCAGTGGCCAGCCATGCCTTGGCCTAGTTTGGACCAATTTGGTATTCGTTTCATCTCGCAATTGTACCGTCGCACTTTGGCCACTATAAAAAAATCTTTTGCACCTCGCTCTTTGAGATTTTATTTTTCACTTTAGCCCATGAATTTTTATAAATCAAATTCGTCCAAAATTTCCATATTTTCAATTTAGTCCCTGAATTTCTTGTTTTTTTCGATTTGTGAAAAGTAATAGTTACTATAACATAATGTAATAATTGTATGCATATAAAGTAATAGTTTGTATACATTAAAGTAATACATATATACAGAAAAGTAATAGTGTTTTTTCCTATGTTTTCTTCGTTTGGCAAAAGTAATACTTATTATAACTAAAATAAGTTATTACATTTCAAATGTAATACATATAGTTTGTATTATAATACATATAGTTTGTATTACATTTGAAAAAATGGGTAAAAATAATACATATATACAGAAAAGTAATAGTGTTTTTTCCTATGTTTTCTTCGTTTGGCAAAAGTAATACTTATTATAACTAAAATAAGTTATTACATTTCAAATGTAATACATATAGTTTGTATTACATTTGAAAAAATGGGTAAAAATAATACATATATACAGAAAAGTAATAGTGTTTTTCCCTATGTTTTTTTCGTTTGGCAAAAGTAATACTTATTATAACTAAAATAAGTTATTACATTTCAAATGTAATACATATAGTTTGTATTACATTTGAAAAAATGGGTAAAAAACGAGCTTTTGTTTTTTTAGAACAGGTATTACGTTTACTTATTAACAATGTTACTTTATATGTATACAATCATTACATTAAGAGATGGTAACTATTACTTTTTCTAAACGTAATACCTGTTTTAAAAGGCATGAGCTGCCATTTAAAACGTAATACCTGTTTTAAATGGGTGGACCCGTCTCATGCATGAGACGGATCCCCTTGTTCTCACAGGAGACTAACTCTTGTTATAATGATGATATCTCCCCATCTTGTTTCTTCTCTGATCATATATCATGCACTTTTGAGCCAGTTGGATATGGATTACCATAGGGATGATATGTTTTTGGAGATTTTTCCTCGAAATTAGCGGTAGCTTAGGACAGTGTGATAGTTTATCAGACATGAAATTCTTCCACTATTATCTTGATTAAGGCCGTTGTCACTGCCTTTCTAAATCCCTCACAGCTTTCCCTTGATTTTTGATTTATCTACTTACAGAAAGTTTAGGTTTTACTTTGAATCACTGATAAAGTTACCGTGAACATCATATTTTAGGCACCACTGTTGCACACGGAGATCCACAAGCAAGGCTTTGCCCAAACTCAACAGACTTTAGGTGGGGGATCTGCTGCCTCATCAAATTCCAAGGTATGTACGATGCTAAATCTTAGCATCTTCTTCATCTCTTCTTACTCTTTATTTGCTCTTGGATAATTGGATAACTTGCTCTTTATTAGAACATCTTTAATTTGTCTCTGTGCTTTTGTATTGGCTTTCTTCTATTTGCAAGTTGAAAAAGGCAGCAAAGGAATAGTTTTGGCCATATAATACCAGTTAGTGTGGATTAGAACTCTTTTAAAAAAAAAAAAAAAAGAGAGAAAAGTAAAAATGATGCAGGACTGCCAGCTGCATTCAAATAAATTGATGTTATCATGTTATACAACATACGCCACATAGATTTAATTTTTTTGCTTCAATCATGACCTCATCACGTGGATTTGTTTTATAATGAGTTGTTTTTAGTTTGATATCTTGTTTGATATCTTTTAAGATGGAAAAGGTTAGCGGTTATTAGGGTTGAAATGAGAAACTTTAATTTTGAAGGCACGACTACAAGTGCAGTAGCAAATAAAGAAGTGCACAAGAAAAGTTGCAACCTGTATGGGACGGAGGGAGCATATTGTGTAGGGGAAATATAGGGTCTTGATCTTGATACTGAGGCCGGATATGTGATTGAATCGTGTATAATCCACTTTCCGAATAAAGTATTTCGACCCTTATTGCCTGAGTTACACGAAATCCTTATTGGGATAAGACAATCACACAATTTGTTTTCTAGGCAAAGAGAACAAATCTAAAACTTGAGAATGTTTTGCTTTCGTTATTGTTGTATCACTCTTGTATGTTGTGTATCTTACAAATGAGATCAAACATCTGTATTTAAACAGATGGAGAGGTATCAGTAAAAGGGTACATTCAAAAGACATAACTTTAGCCAATCGATGTGTCTTTTCATTTTGAACTGACACCTGTTCAGGAACTGCTCGGCCGAGTCAAGGGACTCGCTCGGCCGAGCACATATGTCTAGTGAAATTCTGCCAAGCTACACGGCCGTGTCTTATGAACTGCACGGCCGTGTTGTTCATACTACTCGGCCGAGCAAGGCACATGCCTCGGCCGAGCAAGACACTCCAGAAACTTGGCCAATCTGCTAAGCTCACGCTCGGTAGAGTCAAGGACTCTGCTCGGCCGAACACATCAGCAAAATGTGCTACCCTTTAACTTTTACTTCTTTATCGAGGTTGACTTCATTTTAGCTCAAACGAGTGTGTACTCCACACTTTCCCTTACTCGTATCCGAGTCTAATACGAATCACATTGATCTCTTAGTAAATCACTATTACAATAAAATAAGTTGATGATACTAAAATCACCAACAAATCCCCTCCATTTTAGTGTAATCCTTTGATTTACTAAACTTTATAAATAACGAAACAAACGAATGCATAAATGAAAATGTCTTGCGATTGAATTTTCATCTTAGTATAATACACATTTCAAATACTCGAGAATTGGGGTGTCCTAACGATTGAACCCGTCAACTCATATGAATACCTGAAGATACTATACACATAAGTTCAGTACAATTCTCTTTGTTTAACCTTGACACTATTACAAGCCATGTGTCCATATCCAATAGTGAACATATAGGAAGCCAAGTCCTAGCTTCTTGAAGCGGCAAAACTTCATGTCCACATAGGTAGTTCCTTTAATCTTGCACCTGCATTTGCAATTTTTCAAAGGAACTATTAAGAAGATATTCTTCAACCTAACCTTTACTTGGTGTCTGAACACATACCTTGGGAAAGATAATAACATGTGTTCCAATCTCCAACTGCGAGCTTTCCACATTGAATTCAAGCTTCTAACGTTGTATTAGAATGGAATTGGGTATCTCACAATTAGAGGATTAAATGGACTTTAATCCCATTCCCATTGCAGACTTATTTATCAAGTCTCTGGCTAACCCCTTCGTCAAGTGGTCAGCCAAATTTTGTTTCGACCAAACAAACTCAACTGATATCACACCATTCATGATTAACTCCCGAATCATACTATGTCTGACACCCAAGTGTCTAGACTTGCCATTATAAATCTGACTATAGGCCCTAGCCAAGGTGGCAGCACTATCACAATGGATAGACCTTGGTGATATCGATTTTGGCCATAATGGAATATCATATATCAAGTTCCGTAGCCACTCCACTTCTTTTCCAGCAGCAGCCAATGCTACAAACTCAGATTCCATTGTAGAATGTGTAATACATGTCTGCTTTTTGGAAGCCCAAGAAATGGCACCTCCTCCAAGCAAGAACACCCAACCACTAGTAGAAGATGAATCTTCTTGGTTGATCCAACTAGCATCTGTGTAACCTTCTAATATAGAAGGATGTCCACTATAACACAAACCATAGTCCATAGTACCTTTTAAGTACTTGAACATCCTTGTTATAGCATGCCAATGCTGTCTACTAGGATTACTAGTAAACCTACTCAATCGTCCAACTGCATAAGCAATATCAGGTCGAGTGCCCGTCATAGCATACATCAAACTGCCTATGGCTTTTGAGTATTCAAGCTGTGACACAGGTTTACCAGTGTTTGATACAAGTTTCTCAGTAGGATCCATGGGAGTACTAACTTTAGAACAATTATCACAATTAAACCTCTTGAGAATTTTCTCAATATAATGAGATTGTGAAATTGCAATTCCCTTGTTCATCCGTTTAATCTTTATACCAAGAATTACGTCGGCTTCTCCCATGTCCTTCATAGAAAACTTTGATGACAAAAACTTCTTAGTTTCATCAACTACATTTTGGTCTGTGCCAAAAATCAACATGTCATCAACATATAGGCAGATGATTACACCTTTACCGGATTCATCAAATCTGCTATATACACATTTGTCGGACTGATTTAATATAAAACCATTCGACAAAACAACCTCATCAAACTTTTGATGCCACTGCTTAGGTGCTTGCTTCATCCCATACAATGACTTAATTAACTTACATACCTTATGCTCATTACCTGGCATAACAAATCCTTCTGATTGTTTCATATACACTTCTTCTTCCAAATCACCATTTAAAAATGCTGTTTTGACATTCATTTGATGGATCAATAGATTCTGAATAGCTGCCAAAGCTATCAGTAATCTAATGGTAGTGATACGAGCAACCGGTGCATAGGTATCGAAATAATCGATCCCTTCCTTTTGTCTAAAGCCTTGGATTATCAATCGTGCTTTAAACTTGTCAATTGTTCCATCGACTTTCATCTTCTTTTTGAAGATTCATTTGCACCCTAAAGGTTTACAGCCTGGTGGTAAATCAGACAAGACCCATGTATTATTTTTCACAATAGAACCAATCTCATCATCGATGGCTTCTTTCCAAAAACCAGCGTCTCGAGATTTTATTGCTTCATCATAGGTTCAAAAACCAGCGTCTCAAGATTTTATTGCTTCATCATAGGTTCTTGGATCCTCCTCTATACTATAACAGTAAGAGTATTGAGATTCAATTTGATCTCTTGATCCCATAACTAAATATAGTTGAAAATCAGAACCATATGATTTAGCTTTCCTTACTCTTTTGCTTTTACGAGGTTTGGGTATCTCATTTGGTGTCTCAACTGAATGATCACCCATTTGAGATTCAGCCGACATTGGTATAATGTCTTTGGGTCTAGGTATTGAAGAGAAACGATTCTCATCAAAGATTGCATCTCTCGATTCTATAATTGTGTTAATAGAAATGAATTCATTAGGTTCTATAACATAAAACCTATATGCCTTGGAATGCTCAGCATATCCAACAAAGATGCAATCAATACCTTTTTCTCCCAACTTTTTCCTTTTAGGATCCGGGAGCCTAACCATGGCCCTACAACCCAAACTCGCAAAAATGTCAAGTTTGGTCGTTTCTTATACCAAAGCTCATATGAGGTAATTTTGTTCCTTTTATTAGGAACTCTATTCAATAAATGACAAGCCGTTAACATGGCTTCTCCCCAAAACCCGTCACTCAAGCCCGAGTAAGACAACATGGCGTTAACCATTTCTTCAAGAGTTCTATTCTTCCTTTCAGCCACACCATTTTGTTGTGGTACATAAGGAGCCGTAGTCTCATGAATTATCCCTACGGATTGGAAATATTTAGGATCATAATATTCACCACCTCTATCCGTACGTAAGGTTTTAATCAAGCCATTCAGTTGAAGTTCAACTTCAGTTTATAAATTTTAAATTTATCTAGGGCTTCATCTTTTGCATGCAGCAAGTAAATATAGCAAAACCTAGAAGCATCATCTATAAAAGTGACAATATACATTTTATTGCCTAAAGATGGAGTTGCATGAAAATCACATAAATCACTATGAATTAATTCAAGTTTTACAGAATTCCTTGTAACACTTTTAAAAGGTTTTCTAGTGATTTTTGTCAACATGCAAGTATTACACTTTTCCGTATTATTATCAATAACAGGAATCAAACCATCTTTGGACATTTCAAGTATTCTTTTATAGTGCACATGTCTTAACCGAGCATGCCATAATGAGGAATTGATAACAACAGAGGAAGTCATAAAAACAGAACTAGAGTTAACAGGAATTTTATTTAAATTCAACATGAATATTCCATTATTATAATAACCAAATCCTACAAATACACCCGACTTTGATAAGATATACTTATCGGATTCATAAACTTGTTTATAACCACACTTGTTCAAGACAGGACCAGAAATTAAATTCTTACGAAGTTTAGGTACATATAAAACATTAAACAAAGAAATAGTTTTTCTCGAACTGAATTCCAACACCACGCTTCCTCTTCCTTGAATAGGAGCGGAATGGTCATCACCCATGTAAAGGACAGATCCGTCTTCCATTGGTTCATACTCCCTCTGTCCCGCTACAAACTGCACACTTTCTATTTTGGACGTCCCATTACAAACTGCACACTTCCTAAAATGGCAAAGAATCTTTACTATTTCCTCCACTCATTCTCTCTCCTACATTATTTTAATACTCACAATACCATTATAATTTACTATTCCCTCCACTCATTCTCTCTCATATTTTACTTTTATACTCACAACATTTATATCATTATTTTTTTCCTTAATCCCCGCGCAAACAGTAACAGTGCGGTTACTAGCGGGACGGAGGGAGTATGTCTTAAACCAACAACGATCCTTACAAACATGAGTTGTGGCACCGGAATCAATCCACCACGCAATAGCATCATCCTGCACATAAAATGCCTCAGAAATTAGTGAAACAGAATTTTTAATAAATCTGTTCCAACTATGTATTAAAATCTGACCTTGGTTTTGAGAATGGTCCTTAGACCCCTTTCCCGAACCACTTGTGCTTGCGCCTTTCTTGTTGTTTCCAACACGACAATTCTTCTTAAAGTGATCAGATTTGCCACACTTTCAACATGCCAATTTAGGCTTCTTGTTGAAACCAGAACCATTGTCATTGAAACTACGTTTCTTTCCTTTATTTTTATTGTTTTCACCATCATCAATCATATTGACCGATGGTCCAGCAACTTCTTTTCCTTTGCCTTTGTCATTCTCTTGCGCCCTTAGAGATTCCTCTATGCGCAAGTGACTACCAAGTTGAACCAAAGATAGATCATCTTTACCATGTTTCAAAGTGTGTTTGAAATCCTTCCAGGAGGGAGTCAACTTATCAATCACACTTGAAACAGATATTGACTCATCCATCTTCAACCCATGTTGAGTATATTGTCCAAGGATTCTAAGGAGTTCATTGAATTGTTCCATGACAGGTCTTGAATCGACCATCTTGTAATTATTAAAATTACTCACAAGGAACTTCTTACTAGAAGCATCCTGTGCCATGTACTTGGATTCAAGAGAATCCCATAACTCTTTCGTAGATTCCTCATTTTGATAGATGTCAAATAGAGAATCAGACATACCGTTCAATATGTGTCCTCTGCAGATGTAGTCATCGTTCTCCCACTTCGATCTACGTCTGATGGCTTCCAAGTTATCATCTTCCATCAATTCTGAAATTGGAGTAGATAGAACATACACCACTTTTAACGTTGTTAAAAGGAAGTGCATCTTCTTTTGCCAACGCCTGAAATCTTGACCTTCAAATTTGTCTAGCTTTCCAAACTTAGTCGTCATCTCCTTCAAAGTACTTCCACCAGCCATGAGTATCACCAAATACTTTATTCGTTTGTAGGGGAAATATAGGGTCTTGATCTTGATACTGAGGCCGGATATGTGATTGAATCGTGTATAATCCACTTTCCGAATAAAGTATTTCGACCCTTATTGCCTGGTTTACACGAAATCCTTATTGGGATAAGACAATCACACAATTTGTTTTCTAGGCAAAGAGAACAAATCTAAAACTTGAGAATGTTTTGCTTTCGTTTTTGTTGTATCACTCTTGTATGTTGTGTATCTTACAAATGAGATCAAACATCTGTATTTAAACAGATGGAGAGGTATCAGTAAAAGGGTACATTCAAAAGACATAACTTTAGCCAAGCGATGTGTCTTTTCATTTTGAACTGACACCTGTTCAGGAACTGCTCGATCGAGTCAAGGGACTCGCTTGGCCGAGCACATATGTCTAGTGAAATTCTGCCAAGCTGCACGGCCGTGTCTTATGAACTGCACGGCCGTGTTGTTCATACTGCTCGGCCGAGCAAGGCACATGCCTCGGCCGAGCAAGACACTCCAGAAACTTGGCCAATTCGCAAGCTCGCTCGGCCGAGTCAAGGACTCTGCTCGGCCGAGCACATCAGCAAAATGTGCTACCCTTTAACTTTTACTTCTTTATCGAGGTTGACTTCGTTTTAGCTCAAACGAGTGTGTACTCCACACTTTCCCTTACTCGTATCCGAGTCTAATACGAATCACATTGATCTCTTAATAAATCACCATTACATTAAAATAAGTTGATGATACTAAAATCACCGACATATTGTAGGAGTAGAGACCAAGTAATTAGATTACATAGGTTTTTGCATAAAGCAGGGGGCGATTTTCTGTAGTCGGGCTTACAATTTGGGTGTTTAGATTCTAGTGATAATCCATAGTTTTTCTATCATAAAACTGATTATATCGTGTACGACTTTTGTCTTATAAAGCCAAAATGCAACACTCTTTACTTTATGTTTTAACTGAAAGTATTGTTCTGAAACGTCAATTCTTTTGTTTTGTAGTTATTCTTAAGGGAAGCAACTAAATGGTTTATGTAGTTCCAAACTTTAATACCTCATTTGGTCAACCATTTTTTATTATGTAGGCTTGCGATTCAACTCATATTGTTACTTTTGGTCATAAATTTACTCCTTTTGACTAGCGAAAGTGTAATCTGATTCTGCCTAGCTGACTCCGCTTCCTTTCTCAAACGTCATGATCTCAACCATGTTTAGTTTTGGCAAATCTCATATTGTTACTTATTGTCATAAATTTACTTTTTTCTTTTAAGTTTCTTTAGGCCAAGGGAAAAGAAGCAATTGTTGCTGAATTTTATCACGAGGGTTATGAGGAACCACTACTAATGCTTAACGAAGAGGTGTTCATTTCGGTTTGGTGGTGAAGGTACTTCACTTGTTTTCTATCAATTTTTACTCTTTATTATCTTTTTTCTATTATATTAACTACTTCTACTCTTTTTATAGCACAAATATTCATGTCCCAGATTCTTAGAGATTCAGATAGAGAATGCTTTCAAGAAATTAGTTGCTAAGCAATATAGTGGTAAAGTTTTTGACATGAAGTGGTGGTGGCGGTCGTGGTCATTAAATTTGTTTTTATTTGACTTGTAATCAAATTTAGGTAGTTTTTTTTTTGTTGGTTTTAAGATTTTGATGAATGTTGAATTTGTTTTTTCATGTTTTGGTGAATGTTTGATTGAGTTGTAATAAAATTTAAGTAGTTTTTATGTTGGTGTATGTTTTAAACATGTGGGAATTTTGGTATTTGTTTGAACAAGTTGCAGGAGTTTTTTTAAAATGCAGCATTTTTTTTTTAAATTCTGGGCAATTTCCCGATGGAATACTCTGTCGGTAAATTCTTATTTTTTTTTTTAAATTGTGGACAATTTACCGACGGAATGTTCCATCGGTAATTCTGCTTTAATTACCGACGGACTTGTCCGTCGGTAATATCTGTCCTACTTACCGACGGAATAGTCCGTCGATAATCGCTCCGGAGATAACGCCGGTCATCGGCCGGCGACTTCTTTTATCGACAGACAATTTTCGACAATATTTTCGTGATTACCGACGTAAATTTCCGTCGGTATTACCAACAAAATTTACCGACGAAATCCGACGGACCGCGTCCGTCGATAAATACTCATTACCGACGGAATTTCCAATTTTGCCGACGGATATTTTCGTCGGTAATTGATCAGTTTCTAGTAGTGAGCTCCTTTTCTCTCTTGGAAGGCGTATCGCATAATGAAATGATGCAGATCAACATGGGTTTGCAGCACAAGAGAGCCAGGCGGCCGCATCAAATTACTCCAGGCGTGCGCCTCGTGTAGCTCCATCGCAGCACCAAGTCTCGGCCTTCCAGGCGGCCGCCTCATTCAAGCCAGGCGTGCGCCTCACCGGTGGACATTAACGCAGCAAGTCACTGCCTCTCAGGCGGCCGCATGAATCACAATCAGGCGCCCGCCTCAATGTCGCAAATCATGGTTTCCTTATTCCGTTCAATTTCCTTTGCTGGTGTTTTGATTTAATTTTGTTAAGGATATTTTAGTACTTTGTTGGGCATTTCATTCTAGGGTTGGAGAAGTATTTAAACTCATTTTAAACCTTTGTTAAGCAGTTTTTGATTATTAAAGAATTTATAAGAAAAGCTTGCAGCTTTCTTTTGAATCGTGTGTTGTTCTTGTTTCGGTCATATTTCCATAGCCTCAAAGGCATCATTTGGTATCAGTTGTCTGGACGAATTGATGGCCGAACGAGGGCGTGCTCGCGTGGGACGTGGTGTTCGTGGTAGGGGCCGTGGAGTGGATCCCCAAGTGAACGAACAGCCTCGCGAACGTGATCTGCGTGATGTTGAGATAGACGAGCTAAGAAGGCAGATTCAGATACTTCAACTCCAGGCTCAGAATCGCAGGAATCGAGTGGGAACTCCAACGGATGTGGGGTCTGATTCGGCCGGTTCTTCCACCGAGGAGGAGTATCAAGAGGGAATCAATCCCTTCGCCAGAAATAATGGACGTCAACAAAGGTATGAGGGGGACTCTTCAAGGGATATCGGTGTCAAGATTGAAATCCCGGAATTTGAAGGTAAAGCCCATCCCGATGAGTTCATTGACTGGCTTAATACCGTTGATAGGGTTTTTGATTTAAAACCTATGTCGGATAGTGCTAAGGTGAAAGTTGTAGCTATCAAACTGAAGAGGCATGCTTCAATTTGGTGGGAACACGTAAAAAAACAAAGGGCTCGTGAGGGGAAATCCAAGATTAATTCTTGGGATAAGATGAAGAAACTACTGCGACGTAAGTTCCTTCCGGAGCATTATAGGCAGGAAGCCTTCATTGATTATCACACTCTGAAGCAAGGAGATTCATCGGTGGCGGAGTTCATCAATGAATTTGATCGGTTGCGTATGCGATGTGACGTGGCTGAGGAGGATGAACAAACTATTGCTCGTTTTCTGGGAGGTCTTCGGGTTGATATCTCAGATGTGGTTCAGTTGCAACAATATTGGACGTATGATGATGTTTGCCGCCTTGCTTCGAAGGTGGAGAAACAATTGCAGAAGAAGAAGGCTGTGAATCGTTGGCAAAGTAGAGACTTGACTAATGCTCGTGGGGGTAGTAGTTCCAATGTGCAAAAAGGGGAAGCTCCTTCGGCTACTAAAGCACCTGTTGCAGCCAAGCCTACGTTTGTTCCGGACACCCCGAGGGGTAGACAGCCTGCCAAGTGCTTCAAATGTCATGGGATCGGTCACCTCAAAGCCGAATGTCCCAACCGACATGTTGTTGCTTTGGTTGAGGAGGACTTACCTGTTTATGATGAAGAAGATGAGCCCGAGGGTGAGACTGAAGAGGTATTTGCAGATCAAGGTCCAGCTTTGGTGGTTCGAAGAGTGTTGAACGTGGCTGCAATGGAGGATGAGCAGTGGCTTCGTCACAACATATTTCAGACCAAGTGTACTTCTAGAGGAAAGGTGTGTAAGGTCATTATTGATGGGGGAAGCTGCGAGAATGTAGTTTCAACAACAATGGTGGAGAAGCTGCAGTTGAAAACGGTGGAGCACCCACAACCGTATAAGCTGTCATGGTTGGTCAGAGGTAGTGAATTGAAGGTGAACAAAAGATGCTTAGTTGAATTCTCAATTGGCAAACGATACAAGGATGAAGTTTGGTGTGATGTAGTACCGATGGATGCGTGCCATCTTTTGCTTGGACGTCCATGGTTGTTTGACAAAAGGGTTAAGCATGATGGGTTTCGGAATACTTACACATTTCGGGTGGATGGTATGTCTATTACATTGTGCCCAACAGACCCTCGGAAGGACGCAGTCACATCAAGTAAAGTCTCAGATACAGTTGGTCACCAACTTCTTAACCGGTCAGCGTTTGAAGAAGAAGCAGCCCAAGACAATGGTTTCTTTGTATTAGTGGTACTCGAGAGTAATGAGTCAGATATGATACCGCCGGCGGGTGTCCAAGCACTGTTAGATCTATATAGTGATGTGACACCAGATGAAATTCCTCCGGGGTGTGATGATGTGTTGCCTTTTCGCGGGAAAAATTCGATTTTTGCGTTTCTTTGAAAAACCAAATAAAACCGAAAAAAACGGAGTCGCCACGCCATTTTAATTTTGAAGGCCAAAACTTTGAAAAAAGCCCGAGATCAGAGATTTAGGTTCGGAGGTCATGTTACGCGTCGGGAAGGACGTTAGTGTGCACCCGACGCGCCTCGTAAAACGAGTCTTCCAAGCTGAAAATCATTTGTGTGTGCGTGTGTGTGTGTTTTGGCCAAAATAAGTTGAAACTCAGAAAAGTAAAAATTGGGATATCTTTTTAAGACTTTAAACTGATCCCATGATTTTTTGGAGGATTTTTGGATTGAGATTTGGTACTCAAAAGACCTTTTGAAGTTGAGAGCCATTTCTGCCAGAAGGAAATGGCAGTGGACCTTTGATTTTGAAAGGGATTCAAGGGTCTTAAAACTTCATAATCTGGATAAACTCAGAGAATGAAAGTTGTTCTAGACACCTTAAATAAAGTTCGTGCGAAGGAATTTTCCATTTTGGAGAAGATTTGAGGGGTCAAAACCTTCTGGAAACCTCAGATATGAGATCTGGATTCCCAGAAGCTGATGAACTAGCCTCTGAAAGAAAATTTGAAAAGAGGAGTTTTACTCACCCAAAAAATAAGGTAAAAATATGTCTGGAAAGCTATGGATGTTGGCTACAAAAAGTATTTTGTAGTCAACACCAAATTCCAAGTTCATCTATGTCCAAAAATTAAGACCATGGACTGAGGTCTGAGAAAATTGCTACTGGACAGCAACTTCTCAAGAAAGAAAATATGATTTTAAGGGGGGTTTTGCATCCATGCTTGTCCCCATTTCCCTAGGTTTTGGTTAGTGATCACTAGACATTTTAGTGGTGAATCAACTATACCAAACCATCCTTGGGGTACATTAGGACTAAACATTTCATTTGCTTGGGAAGGGGAATTTTATCCTTTGAAAATCAAGATTTAGTGCTTGAAAATGGTTTTTTTAGGGTTTTGAAAGTGCATTTTTGCAAGTAAGCAAGAAAAGCTTTGAAAATAATGTTGATCTTTGTAGAAGATCATCCATGGAGATGGTCTTCCATGGTGATCTTCTTAGATCTAGAGCAAGAGGATGAAAGAACTACATTTTGTAGTTTGAAGATGCATGCATGGATGAGATTTAGGGTTAGGAAGAGGAGGGTTTACCAATCTTCCTTGTGTTCTTGAGTGTTTGGCTTGAGTGTATGAGTGTTTAGGGCTTTAATATGAGAGTGAGTGGATGAGTATGAGTTGGGAAAGATTGGAGAGAAAAAGGTGACAATTCTTGTGAATTCTCACTGTTTTCTCTCTATATTTCGCCAGAGGTTCGGTGCAATTGTGTTCTTCCTTCCTATTTTTGTGACTGGAGGGCTCAATTTATAGCCCTCCTGAGATGACAATCCCATCCGCGCGGACAAGTCCAGGCAGCGTGCACTGTTCATTAAATGCAGCTTCAGCTTTGGACAAGAAGAATAATCTTTTTCAAAATTCAAATTAGGCAAACAGTTTATGTTTCCAAAGCATTGCTATATTTGGTTTTCTTCTTTTGTTTTTTCTTTTTGAGATTCTTTTTAAGGTTTAACCTTAAATAACAATGCCCATTTTACCCTCACTTTGTTAGAAATGTTAGGATAGTTAGGAATTGTTAGAAATGTTATAACTTTCGTTAATTTTCTAACGAAAATTCTAACAAGCTCAAATTGGAGCACTTACAAGAGCCCCTACGACGGCGCTTTCGAAGGAAGCGGGGTCGTCGATAAGAGTAAGGCTCCATATTTGGCAGGATGATCGAGTGATCGGGTGGCTGAACCTAGCGATAGGCTACCTACGTATCCCGAATAGGAATCAAGTCAGTCGTAGTTCGGGTCTTTGACCATGGAGATGATGGCGTTTTAGGTGCCTCGAACCTGATGAGCGAGTTCTACGCCGTTCTTGGAAAGAAACTCTGCTGGGGATAGGAATGACCCTTTTCGGTCTGATGGCTATTCGCTCTGCTGGGGATAGGAATGACCATTTTCAGTCGGAGGGCTATCCGCTCTGCTGGGGATAGGAATGACCATTTTTGGTCGGAGGGCTATCCGCTTTGCTGGGATAGGAATGACCCTTTTCGGTCTCTGCTGGGGATGATTGCGATTTATTGTTTTCTTAGTGATAGCGTCTTAGGTGCCTCAAACCTTGGAGATGGCGTTTTAGGTGCCTCGGACCTTGAAGATGGCTTTTTAGGTGCCTCGGACCTTAATGATGATGGCTTTTTAGGCGCCTCGGACCTTGATTTGAAATGGCCTTTCGGTGGACTTCGTCCGCTGCCGAAGGAGAGGGTGACCGTTTTGGTCGAGGGGCTGGACCTAATGATAGGCTACCTACGTATCCCTAGTGGGAATCAAGCCCTTTCGTAGTTCGAGTACTACTCGAGATTCCGCTGGCTTTTGGGATTCCGTTAACTTTACTGGGGATTTCGTTAGCCTTTGCTGGGGAAAATCAGACGTACTCGTCTGGGAAATCGGTCTTACGTTTGACTGCCGGGGATGATTTTGATGAAAGATACGGGATCCGTTATCTTTCTCGGGGCACTCGGCCTACGTTTGATCGCCGGGGCAATTTTGATGAAAGATACGGGATCTCGTTATCTTTCTCGTGGCACTCGGTCTTACGTTTGACTCGCCGGTAATTTTGATGAAAGATACGGGATCTCGTTATCTTTCTCGGGGCACTCGGTCTTACGTTTGATAGCCGGGGGCAATTTTGATGAAAGATACGGAATCTCGTTATCTTTCTCAGGTCACTCGGTCTTACGTTTGACTCGCCGGGGTAATTTTGATGAAAGATACGGGATCTCGTTATCTTTCTCGGCACTGGCCTTACGCTTTGATCGCCGGGGGTAATTTTGATGAAAGATACGGGATCTCGTTATCTTTCTCGGGGCACTCGGTCTTACGTTTGACTGCCGGGGGCAATTTTGATGAAAGATACGGGATCTCGTTATCTTTCTCGGGTCACTCGGTCTTACGTTTGACTGCCGGGGAAGATTTTGATGAAAGATACGGGATCCGTTATCTTTCTCGGGTCACTCGGTCTTACGTTTGACTGCCGGGGGTAATTTTGATGAAAGATACGGGATCTCGTTATCTTTCTCGGGGCACTCGGTCTTACGTTTTACTGCCGGGGAAGATTTTGATGAAAGATACGGGATCCGTTATCTTTCTCGGGTCACTCGGTCTTACGTTTGACTACCGGGGGCAATTTTCTTGACAAGGGGCTGACTTTGGTTAACTTTGGTTAACTTTGTCAAGTTGGGGACTGAATTGCAGAGTCCTGAAATTTTAAGGGGCAAAAGGGTCATTTTGACCCTTGCAATCCTATCCGCGCGGACAGGGATGGAAAGTCAGGGGTATTAATTAGGGCCAACGCCCTTCTTCTTCCTCAGTCCAATTTTTGAAATTGTCGAGAGCAGAGAGAGAAAAACTGCAAAATCCGCCATTTTTGGCCATTTAAGCTTCGAAATTCTTCCGATTTCTTCGATTTTTTGAGCAATGGAACACGGGGAAGGCGCTTTTCAAGGCCAAGGACGTGGCCCGGTAGCGGAGAGGCGATTGGAGCTCGTCCGGATGAGGAGGCATTACAATCTCTCGCAATCGGTTACGGAGGAGCATTATCCCGATGCTTGGCAACATTGGGCTTCGGATCCGCATCTCCGAACGGTATACTTTGAAACCCTTTGATCCCTTTGTCGATTTCTTGCTTGAAATTTTTGGGTGATTTTGAATTTTTTTTTTTTTGAAAATTTGAATGATTGATGTTCTTGGCTTTGAATCTTGATTTTGATGCTTTGCATGTTGTAATGAGTATATGAGTAACCCAAAATGTGCATTTTGCTTGGAAAAAGAATTGGCATTTTTGCCACATTTTTTTTTTTAATTCGAAAATTACATGTGAAAATTCGAAGAATTGTGATTTCTTCTTTTTTTTTTTTGAAATTGAATATTGCATGTTGATGATGATGATTGAAATTGAATTTTGATATGATGATGCAATGCATGCATTTTGTTTGGAAAGAAGGGGCATTTTGCCAATATGAGATGTATGTATGTTTAGGATTTTTTTTTTTGAAAAGTGGGACGGATTTTTCCTCCCGTTGCATGTAAGATGGATGATATGCATGTATGCATTCTTTTTTTGAGATGATGCATGTTATTTTATGAAAATGGGACGGAGTTTTTACTTCCGTAGGAATGCATCTCTTTTTTTTTTTGATGAGTGCATTGGGACTTGCTGAAAATTGTTTTCTTTCATGCGAGAAAAATGGGGCTATGCTCATTGTATGCTGTTATGCTGTCGAAATTTTTTTTTTTTTAATGTGTATGCTTTCTCTTTTTTTTTTTGTAAATGCAAATGCAATTTTTTTTTTTTTTGACATTTTCTCTCTCCTTTTTTCTTTTTTTTTACAGGGCGGACACCGTTTTGTGACGGAGCAGCTGAGCAAAATGAAGACTCGAGGATCGGTGGAGTCTGTGATTGACTTGTGGGACCGGCTTCCGAATGCGGGCCGAGGAGCTTTGTCGAGTCCGAGACAGATTGTTGTCGAGACGGGGCTCTGGGAGTTCGTCGAGTGCTTGAGGGGACTGGTCAAGTTCCCTAAGAGCAAGGGCTTGATGTTTGCTCGCGCAAAGATCGTGGGACGCGACCCACACCTTCCACTTCTTCCGGGGCGAGGCTACGCTACGCCCTCCGACTATGCCGCGATTACGGGCCTGTCCTTTAATGGACGCAAAGATTGAGCGGCGGGATGGCTACAGCGATGCCGATCTCGCAGCTCTTCGGGATTTTCCCCTATTCCCAAAAAGGGATGGGGATGGAGTATGCCGTGGTCTATGGCAAGATCGTGGAGACCATAGCGAGTTATGAGGCCGGGAGGAGAGGATAGGCGCCGATCGATTGCTGTGGCCTTCTTGTGGTTTACTTTCTCGAGCACGCTCTTTGGGCATGCCGAGGGGACGGCAGCCTTTGCCTTGCCGAGGTCCTTGGAGGACATGGAGACGGCCGAGATGTCTCGTGGGGGAGAGGCCGGGCCGGCGAGCTTTATTTCGCTCTTGATAGATACAAATGGCCGTGAGCTCCTTGTCTTGCTTTGAGTTTGCCCTGGAGGTATAAGCTCTCTTTTGCTTTCCCTCTCTTCTTTTGAGCACACACTTTTATTTGCACCGGATTGATAGGATTTTTACCTTTCGCAGTATGGGCGTTGGAGTTTTTCCATCGTCACGGTGTGGCGGCGGCGGAGTACGTTGGGGCGTATCCGGCCATGCGGCCTTGGTCTAAGCATGCCCGGGAGAAGATAAGCTCCAGAGGGCGTACGACTCTCGTGTACGCGGATTGCCTTCCTTTCGACGGAGGCCGAGACAGATGAGGGATGATATTCTTCCCCAGGATCGCTTTGAGGTGGCGCACCAAGGGCGCCGAGATCCGGACAAGGCAATGAGGATCTTGAGGGGTCCGACCTGCGATGCCTATTATCCGGGAGAGAGGGTGACGCGCCGGCATGGCGTGAACTCGCCTTTGAGGACACCGGTGGAGCCTCCCCCGATATGATGCACTCCGAGCGAGCGGTCCGTGACTGGGATGATTACCGAGCAGCCAAAGACTTCTCGGACTTCGTGGCGATTGAGCCATATGCGACGTTCGTCTTGAGGAGGCCGAGGATGCCTCGGGTTCTGGATAGGGAGGGGCTTGGGATCCCGCGGTACCCTCGGACGGATTTTTCCTATATCCAGGATGGGGTCCGATTGAGGTGCAGATCCCTCACCCGAGCGGCTTCCACGAGCTTTCCGCCTCGTCCGGGTATGAAGGTATGGCTTCACCTTTTCCCCTTCTTTTCTTTATTTTGTTTCATCATCTTTAGCATCACTTTTTTTTTTGACGCTTTTGCTTTTGTGCAGTTTTCGGAGGTGGTCGTCGAGAAGCTGACGAAGCAAGTGATCGGGGCCAAGAGATTCATCAGGAGGATGGTCGCTTGCGGGGCTCCTCAGGCTAGAGCGAGGCGACCACGGCCGGCGCCTGTCAGACGGGAGGCTTCTCCTATTCCCTCGGAGACTTCTTCCGAGACCCCTCTTTCTCCTCTCATTGATCACCGCGCGGCATTGCCTTCGGATCACGTCATTCTTGGGGATCCGTACGGGCAGGGACACGTCTGGCGGCATGGTGGGTCGTCTCCGTATGTTCAGGAGTCCGACGCCTTCACCTTCGGATACGATTTCTTCAGGGATCTGGGTTTACCCTATCAGAGTGTGCCGGTTGGTCCCGACGAGCCTCTTTCTGGAGATGAGGACGATTCTGAGCCCGAAACTTTCAGGGCTCCTGACGAGGCGGGCCCGAGTCGCAAGAGGGGCCGAGGGGAGACATCGGGCGCTGGAGACTCCGATTGATTTTTTTTTGAGATTTAGATTTGTACAGATTATGCACATTTTTTTTTTTGATGTAATAATTTAGGATTTTATTTATGTTTGTTTTTTTTTTATGCACACTCCTTTTTTTTGGAATGTAATAATTTAGGATTTTATTTTATGAATGTTTTTTTTTTTTTATGCACACTCCTTTTTTTTTTTTTGGAATGTAATGATTTAGGATTTTATTTTATGAATGCAATGTAATATGAATGCAGTGTTGCATGAGCCTTGTTTTTTTTTTTGCAAGGGTGTTTGGTATATGGACTGGTTTGGGGAGTTTTTGCACAGGTTTCGAGCAACCGGGACGGAATATTCCTCTTTTGGTGTAACAGCTTGGACTGTTGCAAAATTTTTTGGTAATGACACTTGTATCCGCGCGGATAGGGTCAGCTTCTGACATTGTCCTTTAATTGGTTCGAGACTGGTCTTGCTTTATTTCAAATTCAAATATCCTCTTCAACCTCCGGCCCAAACTGACCATTTTCGGGAGGAAGAGGGAAAAACCATGGAAATGGCCAAAAAGTCTCCAAAATTGTCCAAAGAGAGGCAAATGTTGTTCTTTGAAAAGTTCAAGGAGTGGTGTAGGGAGATCATGCACGAGAAGATCATTCTTTGAAGAAAGGTACATGGTACGATGCTTGTGGTCTCTCAAAGAATTGGTTCCGGATTATGACCTCTTAAGAGCTTCTTCTTCGTTTTGGGATACTAGAAGGCATGTCTTTTGCCTTTCCTTCAACGAGATTGTTCCAGTGTCGAAGAATTTCGGGCCTTGCTTGGAGGTCCAGGAGGTGGAAGAGATAGCGGTCCCTTTGCCGGAGGGCTTCTTTTGTTGACAGATTGTGCGTCCTCCTTCATCTTTCCCGGAGGAAGCGCAAGGTATGATCCGCGGTCCCGATCATTTCGATATTTCCGGTCTTCCCGACGAGATTTAGGGCCTAGGTTTGGTGGATGATGCCTATTGGGATGCCTTTGCACTTTGTATGTTTGGCACCCTGTTCATGGTATATTCCTTTGGGATACGCCATCGGTCTTTCTTTGGATGTTGTCGTTCACCGTCGCCCGCGTAGATGTCGTTCCTTTGATTACGGGAGAGACTTTTCACGCTCTCGGCAGTTAGCTACCTAAGGCGGTATATGCGCGGGGCGGCCCGTTCCTGCTTGACCACCGTGGGCGATGGAGCGTTTGGGGGTTCTTCGGGAAACCTCGATATGATCGAGCCTTGGACTTTTGCCGGGAGAGGTGTTGATGTAGATTTTGATGATCGGGGCTCGTGGGAACGTTGGATGGCGGGTCGCCGCATCGAAGATATCGAGATGGTTGGTGCCTCATGGCGGGTGGAGACTCGCGAGTGCTTCGGGACGGGTCCCAGTGGTTATGCTTCCGGGGCTTTCTCGGTCCGGTTTCTACATTCGGCTCACAGTCCCAGAGACAGTTTGGCTTGGAGCAGGTTCCTTTGAAGGGTTTTGATGATATAGCCACCGGGGTGGTGGCTCCTGTTTCCATGGACGATCCCTCGGTGTTTCCATTTCTTTCCCGAGCATGGAGGTATGATGCCTTTCCCCTCGGGTCATTCTCAGCGTCAGAGGCCGGTGTTCTTGACCACTTGGTACTGGATTGGTACGAGGGGCATGCAGGAGAGACTCAGTGGCTATTTTGAGACGGCGTGAGGCCATTATGGGTGCGGAGGACTCCGACCGCTTCGAGAGGAGTGAGGGCCGAGGCGAGGTCAATCCTCGCGACAGAGCGGAGACGCGCGGCGATTATGAGGCTTACGTCAAGAGACGGGAGAGGAGGGCTCCTATGTTACCAGCTAGGTTACAGAGATGAGGGATGACGCTAGTGGCTACTAAGGCCCCGACGGAGGCCGGTTTGATAGACCCCTTCCTATACCGTAGCTTGGTAGGAGGAATACCACATTTTTCCGGTTCGTAAGAGAAAGACTCGGAGGGGAAGAAGAAGGGAGAGGCCGATGCGAGTGGCTTGGAGTGACTACGAGGTTTCCAAGTATCCCTTTCTTGCCATGACGGACACATTAGTTTGATTATGTATCTTAGTTTTCTTTTAGCGAGGTTGCCGGTTGTAGGAATGAATCGGGCTTAGACTCATCAAAGAGCTTTTAACTTGTAATGAATATTTGAATTGCTTTAGAGTTTTGGAGACGCTTTCATGGTCTCGATCAATTGTATTGATGCCAAAGTATGGCTTTTATTTGTGCTTTAGACCGAACCGTTTCCGCCGCCTACGTTCCCCTCATTTTGAGGAGCTCGGGTCTTCGTAGTTCAACCCGGTGAACTCTTTTTGTTTTTTTTTTGTTTTTTTTTTTGGTGCAAACCTGTTTTTTACCTAGGCCGCCCTTTTCGGGTTTCTCACCTAGTTGGGTATTACTCTTTTAGCACTCTTTTTTTTTTTTTTTTTTTTTGTTTTTTTTTTTTTTTGTCTTTTTTTGTTTTTTTTTACGCGTAGTATCTGCGCAGCTTGTCACCGTTCACTGGGTGTACAAAGGGATTCCCGTCGAGGTCTCAAGGAAGTTGCATGAGCTCCTCAGGAGAAGATCTTACGGACGACATATGGCCCAACCCATACAGGCTCCCATTTGCCGAGAGGGTTGATACGGGTAAGGGGCTTTTCTTTTAGAACGAGATCACCTTCTCGGATCTCCCGATGCTTTACTTTCTTGTCGAAGGCTCTGGCCATTCTTCCTTGGTAGGCCCGGATATGTTCCATGGCCTTCAATCGGCGTTCGTCTAGTAGGGACAATTCGTCATGGCGACTGCAGTCATTCGACCTCGTTGATCGGCTTTCCGGCGGTATACGGAGCGAGGGTATTTCCGGCTCGATTGGGAGTACGGCTTCCATTCCGTATGTGAGGGCAAAGGTGTTTCCCCGGTTGCCGTTCGGCCCGATGTTACGTAGCCCCGCAGTGCCGAGTGTAACTTCTCGGGCCAATCTACGCCCGGACGGCCATCTTCCGGATGATATTTTCCGAGTCTTGTTTCTTTGCTTCGACGGCTCCGTTGGTTTGGGGCTGTAGGGTGATGACTTGTGACGGGTTATTCGGAATTCCGCCGGCCGTTTTCACATTCCCCTTCGAAGTGGGATCCATTATACGAAATGATTTCGGCCAAGCAACCCGTATCGGCACATGATGTTTTCTTTGATGAAGAGGGCAACTTTCTTTGAATTGAGGATTTTGTAGGATTTTGCAGAGCATCCTTTCCACTTCCTTCGAAGAAATGACCAATCTGCGTCTCTTTAGGCTCTTCCGCTTCCCAAATTCACACTCGTCAAAATCTCTTCGGCGGCTTGGGCTCGATTTTCCTCTTAGGACAACCCGCTTAAAGATTTTTTTTTGTTGTTTGATTTTTTTGTTTAATGTGTCTGCTTCTTTATCTAATGAATTATTATTAAAAATTTTTTTATTAATTAATTCATCATTAGAGTGGCAATCAAGGGATACTCGAAAGGTTCGTCATTTCATTGAAAACAAAAGGGAATACGATGCTTGCTACAGACTCGTAGTCTTCAGGCGTAAGGCCGTCGGACGACCCTAGAGACTCGATCTTAACAGGGAGGACTTGTCCTAGATTGACACAAAGGGACGGGGTACCAATCCAAGCTTGGTGATCATTTCCTCCTTAGTCGCGGACGGGCCTGAGAGGTTTTCCCAATTTTTTAGCGGCTTTCTTTGTTGGTGGCCTCATGACTTCGGGAAGCTGTCTTGCTTTTGTTTTCCCTTCTCAATTGCCGCTACCATCTCTTGGACCGAGCCGAGATCAATCAGTCGCACCTGGACTTCTTCTTCGAACAATTGCCGCATAACCGAGACCATCCCAATCATTTGAGGGAAATTCGGTGGCCTTAGCTTTTGGCACCGTTAGTTCGAATTCGGAGTTTCGGATCTTCTGGGCGGTAGGAATAGTGGTTGTGAGCTTCTCGGCTGTTCTACTGTGTCGCACGCCTCAAGGTATACTCACTCTTCATGGTAGTGGTAGCCCTGTGTATCTTGGGTAGGTCCGGGAACATTCTACGGACCGGGTTAGCCTTGGTTCCTCCAACTTGTTGAGGCTATCCTGTAGCTTTAGCCATCCTGCCGTAGGGGTGGGCTCTGTGATGTTTCCTGGTTGTGTGGGACCCTTTACAAAGTAGTCGGCCAAATTAGGACTGAAGGGGAGAGATTTGGGATTGTCGGCGGGACCTTTCCTGTGGCGGCTTCAAATCTTTTTCCCTTTGCGTGTCGGGGAGGCCTCATATCCCGTGCCGTGGCGAGTATTCTGTCCTTTCACTTCGATGAGTTTGAAAGTTCCTTGTTGGCGCTTCCCGCATCGAGGCCGGAGTAGATAGCTCATTTTTCTCATCATTTTCAAGACCGGTGGGATTTTATCCCAGTGACCGTCGGATCTATGTTGCACACTTGGGCCTTGGGAGGCTCGACCAGTGAAGCCCGTTAGCATGTGACCTTCCTCGTCATGCTTGATTTCCGTAATAGGTATTCCGCCCATATCTGTGCCCTCTAAAGTGACTAAATCCCCGTAAATGGTCGTCGATCCCCATTCGAGACGAAATTCACACACCGGTGGAGGCTTGAGGCGACCCGCTTTGACTTGGTGCAGCCTAAGGTCTTCAAACAGGGCATTGAAAGTAATTGGGATGTCGATAACCCGGAATTCCACAGTATCAATTTCGTCAAACCAGAGGTCTAAAGTAGCAACTCCGAGGACTGCTCGGGATGTTGAGTCGTAAGCTTTGACCGTGAGAGAAGAAGGCTTCAAGTCTCGTAGTCTTGATATCAAGCAAGCTCATGATCTTTGCCGGAAGAATGTTCATTCCGACCCATTATCAACCAGACCCGAGGGAGGCGTCGTTCATCCAAACTGACCGTGATGAAGAGAGGCTCATTATGATCAGCCCCAAATTGAGGGAGGTCGAGATCTCAGAAAGTGATTATGTTCCCGTAGTGGATGTTTCCAATCACCGTACTCACATCATCGGGAGTAGCATCAATAGGCACGAGAGTGCGAGCTGCTTTCTTCCAAATTCTTCCGCCTTATGGGGATAAGACGAAGTGAGTAGAGACCGTAGGGAAATGTTGGCCTCGTGTTTGCTTCAACCGGGTGAGCACGGATCCTCTTTTTTGGTCCGGAGTTTCACTGTCTTAGCATAGGGGCGGCGATCTTCTTTTGGTGCTTGGTCCGTGGCCTTCCTATCTCGCTTTAGGATTCCATGGAAAATTTGCCCGGATCGGGTCAACAAAGTTAACTTCCTCCTTAGTTGTTTCTTGACCGGATTTCTTCAAGGCCGCTAGTGGTCAATGGGAGCCCTTTGCTATTGCCATTGGCTCAGCGAGCCTCGGCAACGTGCGGGCCGAGCTTGAGCCGCATCGGCTTCTTCCCCGGGCGGCCCTTATAACCGCTTCCCAAGTCACGTGCTTTTGGGTTTGGGGTTGTGTTGTTGCCCTCTTGGATGGCCCACGCAGCTGTGGCGTCCTCCGATTCACTCTCATGGCCGGCCTTGCTAATAGTTATCATGCAACAGAGTCGCTATTGTCGGGACTCGGCGGCTTTTCGATCTCATCCCTTTGATGGCCCACAGTTGTGGCTATCACCTCCATCTCATCGTATATCCTTTTTCTTTCGGCCTTGCAGTAGAGGCAGCCACAGGGTGAAGGATAGGCAACGTTCCTTCGGAGCTTGAGGTAGCGGCTCGATAGATCTCGTGTCCAAATAAGGAGCACCCGGGTCCATTGTCGGGCCCCGTAGCAATTAGAAAGGCGTCATGTGGACTCATAGGTATGAAGGCCACCTGGGAGACGTTCGCATCGATAACCCTTTTCAGTGATTGCGGGCATTCGCTGCGCTCGAGCGGCCCTGGCCGTGACCCTTACGGTTGTTACGCCATCCGTTCGTGGGAAAGAAGAAAAGATCCGATAACGTTTACGAATTCTTCATCTTCCGCGGCCGAAACCCTCCATTTTCGACCAGTGCTTCAATAAACCCTCTCCATTCACCATTCAGATTCTCATAAGGAACGTTGTGTTCTAGGATTTCGGGTATGTATGGATCTGGGCGCGGGCTTTGTTGTCCCTCATCCTCTGGAGTATCCGGGCATTGGCCACAAATGCATCTTACAAGTGACACCTCGTAGGGTCTCTGTCTCCACTGGTATCCTCGATCCGCATTTCCCTGGCGGTCCTTCATCGTTGCTTGCCGATAACCAACCATTGTGCCCGGCTCCCGTGGGCTCATGATCGTTCCGCATTGTTTCCGGATCGGGGGTCTCGCTTGACTCTTCACTCGTCATCATCATCGTCATTCTTTGTCAGTCGGAATCTTCTTCCCATACTACCGGGATTTCGCCGAGAGGGAACGCCGGCCAAAAACCCGTTAGGGAAGAGGGTGCGTGCGGCCAGAAGTTGTCATATGCTCCCATTCCCTAAGTGATGGTAATCGCGATTCAGCCTTTCTCCTCCCGTAAATTACGGGAAGAGTGAGAGGGGGTGGCACGTATTTGATACCGTGTAGGATATAGAAGGAATCCTCCTCTTCCGATTCTTCACTATTCCTGGATCATATTCGGGCTCTCCTAGAGCCAATTTGCAGAAGTGTACTAGCTCCGCATGCTCTTCGGCCTCTTTGCTTTGATAAGCCCCAAGACGGTGCTCGCCGGAAACTTTCTTGCTCAATCTTTCTTGACTGCTCTAACCATCTTGTATAAATAGTTCTTTCATGTTCTCGGGAGCGGAACGGCCCCCAGCTCTTTCTTCGGTATCGGCCTTCCCTTCACCCGAAAATAGCGGGCCTCGTATTCTTGCAAGGAGTCTCCGATATGAGACCAAGATGGGTTGATTCGCTCGATATCCTCGAGGCCGAGGGGGAATCCGAATTCGGGATCCTCGACGAGATTGGCCACTGTACTTGGGGACCTTCATCGCATCTTCCCGGGCGTGTGAAGATTCTCCGCATTCAATCATATTCACTCGATTATGGTTCCGTGGCAGCGGATTTTTGATCGTGTTGGGCCCCTGTGGCCTTCCAACTTTCCTTGCTCTATTAGCCCCTGAATTGCCTTTTTCAGAGTAAAGCAACTGTCGCCGATGTCCGTGAGCTTGATGAAAGGCACAATACTTTGTAGTATCCACGGGAGCATTCGGATTTCTGGTTGGAAATTCTCCAAAGGCCGCAAAGAAGCCTTCTTTCACCAACCCCAAAAAGATGTCATTCAGGCATTCCAAAGTTTTCGAGATTTATGACCCGCGGTTGGGCTCGGCTGGTTTCCCGGGGAGCAAAAGGAGTCGTGTTATTGCATTCCCGTCCCGCATAGTTAATCATCTCTTTGCCTTTGGCAGTGAGCAGGGCAAGTGTTTGTGAGGAGCCCGATATCTCGTAGGCAGTGTGCAAAGAATGCTTCCGATTTGTAGGCCTTTTCAAACTTAGCCGCAGAGTTAACCATGGCCCGCAAGTCCGAGTATGGGAAGTGACCGAGGAGGCTCTCGATGTGGTTTCAAGCATGACCGGAAGATGTCCAGCTTGTTCCTCTTCGGAAGGAGGGATGGCCATTTCACCGAGTTTCGTATTCCACCGCTTGCAAAGTCCCCAACATTCTCATCGTGACGCCGCACCGTTGTTTGTAGGTCAACCCTATTTGCTTCCCATTCCAAGTTGGCCTTATATTTTTCTCGTGAAGGCATTGGTAACTGGTCCTGCATGTAGCCTCAAGCTTCGTGTTTCAAACGGAAGAACCACTTTAAGGCACCGGACTTCAAGGATAGATCAAATAGTCACCAACCGCCGATTGGTACATCCTTTCGGGCTTTCATCGCCAAGGTATACGTGTCCAAATGGGTTTTGGGACATGCAGTCCCATCAAAGAGATCCAGATTTGGCATCACGAATTTGTGGGCGGGAACAATGGAGTCCTGGTCCAGAGGCGCGGGCGTACTCTCGCGATCTGCCTTCGCGATCTCGCGCTTTCATTCTCCTTGTTCCGTTGTAATCCATGTAGACCGGGCCGGATAGAGGGTCTTGTGGCGGAACCATGGCATTCATTTAGCTAAAGGCCGAGCTAGAGAGAGGAGCCACACTCGGAAGCGGGCAGATCGGGTGGGAGGGAACGGCCGGTCCGGGGACAGTAGGTGAAAACCCGTCCTGGGCTTCGAGTTACCACTCGGGGAAGCATGAGTAGGAGCTCGAAGCAAAAGGATAGAACCTCGCGGCTTCGCTTTGTTGATTTTCATTGCTCGGCAAAGTAGGTGGGAAGCACTCCCGTGTGGCTTCTTGATAACTTGGATTTCCAGAGCGGGCCCGTAAGTAGGCTTCGAAAAGTGCCGTCGTCCGGATTGTTGAATTGGCGTAGGCTAACGCTATGTGGCGGAAGGTGTGTAACCCGGAGATACTGCGCGTCCCGGTGATTCGGATGACACCGGATGGAGGCTTGGTAAACCCATAGAAGTCCGGAGCGAGGAACGGATTTGTAGCGAGGCTTGCAAACAACTAGATACCGGAAATTCCGAGGAGGGGCTCCCCGACGCGTAGTCCAGGTCCAACTGCTGCTGGCGGCATTCCGAACCGCGGCCGTTGCCGTGAAGGGTCCTGGATTGATCGGCTTCCGAACTGAGGCGGGATCCCGATTAGCCGTGCAGCATTCGAGATAGGCTCCCAAATCCATGAGAAGACATTCCGTACTGATTTTGCCCTCCACTGATTTGTGCAGGCCGGGCTGCATGGATCCGGTGGGTCTCTGTGGTTAGGGGAGCCGGCTGACCCGAAAGTCGAGGGAGCATGTGGGTTCTGGTAGTGGCACCATAGGAGGCGGCGCATCCGGTGTAATCGTGGCGA